>CM046867.1:13011172-13569489 GCA_025617745.1 Heliocidaris erythrogramma | reverse complement strand
AAAGTTATCTACTGCAATAGCTCAGTTATCAATGTAATGTGTTTTTTTTTGTTACATGATCTATAAACAATATGTGCTACAATATTTTTCACTTATATATACCTCTTAAAATAAACGTAAATTTAATTTCGCAATGCGCCTTAGATTTTTATACACATTTCACCCAAACTTGTGCCTCTTTCTCTTTCAAAATTATAATCTTTCAGCTAGATATTTACATATCCTTTTCTCTCTCTCTCTCTTTAAAAAATCATCATTAATACGGGCTTATATTACTAATACTTGATGTGTTAAGGCGTCTTTGGCAACTAAATTTGTGCATAAGTCAACCCAATTCGGAAAAATAACCAAACCGTTACCCTACAAATACAACCTCAAAAGTACTTTTAATTTGTATTTTAAAGAAGAAGAAGAAGAAGAAGAAAAAGAAGAAGAAGAAGAAGAAGAAGAAGAAGGAGAAGAAGAAGAAGAAGAAGGAGAAGAAGAAGAAGGACAAGAAGAACAAACAAAAAACAAGAAGAACAAGAAGAAAGGGTTTACTCCCGTGCAGCGTAAAGATCGTATGCTTGATCTAATTTTATAATGAAAGTCACTTTTACATTAAAAAAATGTAGGTTGTTAGTTGTATATGAGTAGGCTGTATAGACTATGTTTTATGTAACTGCTTCAATACGACAATTTTACAGAGTGAAAGAATGATATTCTGTTGTTGCTGTTGTTATTTAGGAAAGATATAGACGATGTGTGCAAACATATATTGGTACTGATTATGAATATTTGAATTATCTTGAATATCACACCCTCATAAATTTATAGGAAGACCATGCATGTTTGGATTTTCCTTGTATAACGGTGGGTAATTTAGATCTGCACATGTTTTTAAAGCTATATCGAATAATTATGTGTATATATTGTACCAATATACGGTAGATTTATAAATGTTCCAAATTCCATGGCGTGGTGATTCCAAGGCTGGAATTTGCACTGAAAATGTGAAATTCCCCTTTAACTTAAGCATGAATATGATGAAATAATAGTAAACGTAAACTTTGACCTAACACCTCACCCCTAATCCTCGCTTTTCACTGGGCCCTATCGAGCGTTATAATGAAAAATACAGTTGAATGAAAAACTCAGGACCATTCTGGATAAGAAGAAGAGAGGGTTACTCCCAGCGTAAAGATCGTATGCTTGATCTAAATAATGATATTCTATTGTTATTGTTGTTTTTTAGGAAAGATATAGTGATATGCGCAAAAATGTATTGGTACTAATTACACTCAAAAATGTGAAGTGCTAAAAACAAGTGCTGAGTCAAATGAACCAATGAGGCCAATGAATCAGCCCATGAAGAACTTTGGCAATTTTTCATATCATTTGCATGTTGTTTGAAGAAACTACACATTTTTGAGGTTTTTGTCTAATTCAGATAATGTTGTCTAGATCAGCGTCTAAAATATATACTTGGTCAATAAAAAAATAAGAAAAATGATTCAGGCTCCTGAAACCATATCGATTTGAATTGAGTATATTGTGTTTATTGATAAATTTATGTAGCCTATTATAAACGATTATTTTTCTAAGACTTTGGATATAGTTGGAAGTAAGGAAATGGGACGTTAATTACTAATTTCGTGGGGATCGTCTTTTTTGAAAATTGGATTAACTTTAGCTATTTTGAATAGATCAGGGAAAACACCTTGTGATAACGAGTGATTAAATATGTGAGTTAAAGGCTTTGCAAGTGGGTAGATTATTTCTTTTAGAAGAGACATACTTATTTTATCGAAACCATGATATTTTGAGCTGTTAAGAGATTGGGTATATATTAACAATTTCGCTGGGATTTGTTTAAAAAGAGAGACTCTTGATTTTGTTCGGAAAGATAGTTTGTAAAGTGAGCGTTAGGGCTATTGATTTTGCTGGCGAGTTCAGGGCCGAAATTCGTGAAAAATGAATTAAATGAATTTGCATAAATTCTATATGTGACCCGTCACATCAAAATGAGACAGAAGTCGCTGGGCTCGAACTCGAGAAAAAGGGGAAAATTGTGAAAAATACCAAATTTTGGGAAATTATTATTCTTTATGTATTTGAATCTCCAATGTTTCATTAATGCCCTGTAAAAACTTCTAGTCCTAAATATTACTGGAAGAGGTAGAAAAATCAATTTTTCTGGGAGTGTTTTTTGGTCAAATCGTGAGAATTTCCGGACAGTGAGCGAGAGCACTTGTATACACGCAAGGCCACGCCCTACATGCCCTAGCTACGCCAGGCTTTCATTCATAGGATGTTCCAGGTCAGGTGATATTTTCGCCGAGTTATGTCGTGGGCTAGACAGGCTCGTGCATTCTCGCATGCCTACATGTATGAAAAATAAGGCTTTGTTTTAAGGATTTTAGATTTTCCCTTCCGCACTAAAACAAACGGATATCTACATGTAATATAAACAAACACAAAGACAAGTGAACGATAGATCTGTTGATGTTAGCCCTCTTTAAGTGCTGTTAACACTGCTGGTCGGCGGAGGCGATGCGCCCATGCCCAATAGAGTCACGTCATCTTTGTCCATGTTCGAGACGCGAGTGCGCCTTTAGGCCTGCCTTTCCCTTGCAGGGACGCCCGCACATCTGGCAGTTTAGGCCAGTTTGAGTTGCCAATTCCGGGTTTCTTCTTCGTAGCCTCTTCTGCCTCCTCTCCTCTGATCCCTCCTTTTCCCATGCTGCTGTGGTTTCGTGGACAGTTGCTCTCCATTTCGAACGATTTTGTGTCAATGTTTCCGAGTCATCGATGCCACAGTGTTTGATGCAGTCTTTGAGGGTGTCCTTGTATCGAAGCATTGGTCAGCCCCGGTCCCGTTTTCCAGCTGCAAGCTCGCAATATAGGACTTGCTTAGGAAGTCCCTTTGGCATACTGAGTATATGTCCGGTCCAGCGTAGCTGTCTGCGTTTAAGGATGATTAGCATTTCGGAGCAGTTGGACCGCTGACATACCTCATCGTTTGTTACGTGATCTGTCCACTTGATGTGTAGTATGGAGCGCAAGCACCTTTGATGGAAGGCATCAAGCATTTTTATGTGCCTGGAGTACAGTGTCCATGCTTCGGAGCCATAAAGAAGTGTCGATAGCACAACAGCTTTGTACAGAGCTAGCTTTGTTTGGAGAGTGATGTTGTGGCTACTCCACACTCGTTGTCGAAGCCTACCGAACGACTGTGATGCCTTGCATATTCTGTGTTGGACGTCCTTGTCGATCTGTGCATGGCTAGTAATGATGCTACCTAAGTAGGTGAAGGAGTCAGTTGTGAGCAGTTCCTCATTTTCAATCAAGATTTTGGGCGAGTCGACCACATCACCAGGTGAGCGCTGATGCAGCACTTCAGTCTTCCTTCAGTGCGAAAAGTCCACAGTCATCAGCGAACAGCAGGTCACGTAGAAGGGCGTCTCGGACTTTGGTCTTGGCTCTGAGTCGTGAAAGATTGAACAGGCCACCATCTGTACGGAACTTGATGAAAATTCCGTCCGTGTTGTTTGACAGGGCATGATTCAGCATCGCAGCAAAGAATAGCACAAAGAGTATCGGGGCGATGACACAACCTTGCTTTACGGACACTGCAAATTTGTCGGACATCTTGCCATTGGCGAGTACTTGGGCTTTCATGCCATTGTGCAGTTGCTTGATGATTACCAGTAGTTTGCCGGGGCATCCCAGTCGTGCTAGAATGTGCCAGAGTGCGTTTCTGTCGACGGTATCGAATGCTTTTGTAAGATCGATGAAAACAGCATATAGGCTCATGTTCTGTTCTATGCATTTTCTTTCGAATCTCACGCATCTTTTGAGACCAAATTCGCGATGTCCGGGTATGCAGTTCCGAAGTTACTAAACATTTCGTACTTGCACGTCAGACCAAAAATTGCTCAAAAACGTGATTTCATGTACAATTTCAATACAAAATGTGCTTTCAGCCAAAATTTAGAAATCCAAGAATACTTTTACATTTGATGATTAAAATTAATTAATTTTATCCTGTTTATGTTCGCAAAAGTGTCCCTGACAAATTTCATCCAAAAAACAATAAAAAACAAAAGGTAAAAAAAAACAAAGAAATACATAAGAAATTTTAAATACAATAAAATACATAAGAAATCAATTTTGATACCGAATTTTTTTCAAGTCTATTTGTTAAGAATGATGAAAAAATGTCTTGACCAAATATTAACACTTTGAGCTTTATTTAATGATTTAGAGCAAAATTTTCATTTCATGCATAAATTTGCATAATTAATTAATGTGAAATTTTTTCGGAGCATTTAACTATACAGTTTTGTAGATTACATTGTGGATGACGTGCGTGCCGATTTTCGGCGCGATCGGGCGGTCGATGGTCGAGATCTCGGGGGGGGGGGGGGGGGCTGTGACATAGCCGAAATATCCCGGCCTTTTTTGGGTTAAGACAGGTCACATTTATTTCTGTTGTTCTTGAAATATGATTCATTGCCATCGTTATTACAAGATCATTGTTTCCTTAGAATTTGGCTGTGAATAGTATTTATTAAGTTGTTATTTTTTTATGACTACCATCATTATTTGTGTAATGGTGATATATAATGCTAATTTGTGCATGATTTACTCCATTTATCTCTTATATTTGACACCCACTTAGCCAATAGTAATATTTCATATGACATGAGTAACGCTGTATCTTTATTCTGCTGACGGCCTTTTAATTTATAGGATTCTCAAATGGAAAATGAATTATTTGGGATTGCATCGTTTCAATATGGCATATCTGCTAGAAATTGTTCCTGTTTGTAATAACACTTTACCTAAATATCCTACAGGCACTGTTTTGATATTAAATGAAGCAGCCAATTGAATGAATTGGCCTATAAATTCACCAAACATGATAGTGATTCGATCAGAACTCATTGTGAATTCTTGTTAATTTACACTGGATGAGACTGATTTGGGTTTTACAAGTCTTTCATTGCAATTTCCAAGCAACGTTTATGTAAATATCAAATGTAGTTAGATTTTTAAAGACACTTTCTGTGTTACTTCTTTGATCGTTAACTAATAAAACCCATGTGGAGCTGTAGACTAATGGGGTGTTGCAATTTGCAAGAAAGTTGCACTCAATTGCAAATCCCCCATTTGCAATCGATTGCAAATATGATACATGTATTTTATATGGAATTGCAAGATTTGCGACTGATTTGGGGGATTTGCAATTGATTGCAACTTTCTTGCAACACCCCCTAAGATTGACAAGACAGTGCCGGTTGTATTTGTTTTTCATACGTGTTTATACTCATGAGATCTGTAATATGTGTGTAAAACAAGATACAATTGCAAAACAAGTTTAAATTCTTCTGAGCATCAAGCTTTTTTTCATCGTTTGAGCGTTTTTGAAATGTAAATCGAGTGTAAAATGTGGGCAATCTATAATCTTTCCATTCTGTACGAGAGCACCTTACCCTAATTTCTCACATTGCAGCTGTCATGGCTGTGGAGTGACAGTAATGTACTGAGAAATATGTTGTGAAAGGGATTTATTCATTACAAATATATATTTTTATATTGTTTTTTTAAATAAGAAGGATAGAGAGAGAGAGGGGGGGGGGGGGGGGGACAAGTAGTAAGAGTGACAGAAAGAAACAATGATTATGAACAGGGGGTGTAGACTTACATAGTAAGAGAGAGAGAGAGAGAGAAGAAAGGTCAAGTAACAAGAAGGGAGAGAGAGAGAAAGAGAAAAAGAAGAAAGGAAGATGGGTTTGCGACGGGTGAATCCTTCGCATGAGTTTTGTGAAATCCAAAAAGCAACCCATCGTCCACAGGCGATGGTTTTGGGGGTTACGATGGGTTCAATCACTAAAGCTTGGTTCAGATAAAAATCGGCGGTACCGATACCTCGGCGATTTGTTAGATTTTATAGGCGTCGGCGAGATTGACGTTGCGATCCGATGTCGGGGTATCCAGCAACGCTTGTGCTATCGAGCATTCACAAAAAACCGACGTCCCCCGACGGTTTCCTTTGAACATCGTCGATGGGGGGGGGGGGGTATATGTCGGCGTTCAGTCGGAGATAAAACGACGATACGCTGACGATTAGTCAATGGTCCCCTGCCGAGTCAATTAAATCGGAGTTAAAACGATGATACGCCGCCGATTAGTCAATGGTCCCCCCCCCCCCCCGGCCGAGTCAAAGAACAATAACTACTCGGCGGCGTTTCGTCGATTAATCTACGATTGCACGCCGACAGCCGCCGAAAAGTCAGCGATGGGTGCCGCCAGGGCTTTCTTCGCCAATCGATCGCAAAATTTTAACTCGCACTTAAAAATGACCGACAGGCCGCCGATCACCATAAATAGTCGTTTCTGTCGGCGGAAAACCCGATTGATCTACGAAGCATCTCAGACTTGCCGCCGAATGTGCCCCTCTCCCCCCCAAAATCCATCGAAATCCCATCGACGGCAATTTACCACAGCTTTACGAATGGTTAGCAATGCATTGCAAGCGTTAGTGAATTCCTCCCCCAGGTGCTCTCTGTGTTTCTTTCCTTATGCCTGGCGTCCATTAGAGCGCCGACAAGATTAGGAAGGGTTGTGGAAGCAAATTATGTCATTTCGGCATTTTTCCGCGCCAGACGCGGTAAGAGTGTGAGAATAATCGTTTATTGGGACGTTGCTACGAATCTCTGCGTCTTGACTGCAGTCATACCTGGGAGTGTCCTAAGAATCAATCGCGAAATGCCGCGGAAAATGCCGATCGTAGCAGGAGAGCGAAGACACATCTAGGATCACACCGGGAGTGGTAAAATCACGGACTAGGACAATCAGGATGATTTTCCGACAACCATTTAGATATGCTTACAATATCAGGAAATAATGCAAGGTTATAAATTCGGCTCCGACTTCTTTTTTCTTTCTCATTTACCTGCTAGCCGTCATTCACGAAGCTGCCAGCGATTCTACGACAATTACAACCCGGATAACTACCCCTTGGACAATTACCCCTGGACAACTACAACCTAGGACAATTACCCCCAGGAAAACTACCCCCAGACAATTATCCCAGGACAATTACCACCATGCAATGACGATTTTCCGACCCCCATGGATGACCCCGACATTGATCCCCAGGACAACTGTCCCCCCTGAACTATACCCCAGAAACCCCCGAACCCCCCAGGAGAACTACCCCCATGAAAATTACCCCCGGACAATTACCCCCCCCCCCACACCATGCAATGACGATTACCCCAAGGATGACAACCGCCGCCCCCCGACATTTGATCCCCAGGAGGTACTTGTCCACAGGGGTACTTGTAATAGTCCTAGGGGTGGTTTTATTGTCTTTATTTTTGTTTACACCATGGAGAGTCAGACTAAGTTTCATGAAAAGTGGCACCAACATTACAAAATGAAGTTGTTGCTTAATAGTTTAACAAAATATTGTTGTAATTTGAACAAAAGATCAAATTTTTATTTGTAAACCACTGTTTGCTTTGCCTTCAACCCTCACATGACAGGAAAGTCAGAACTGGCCAAGCAGATAGCAAGGTACATGCACAAGGATGTCAAGAAAGGCTTCATCAGGATGGACATGTCTGAATACCAGGAGAAACACGAGGTAGCCAAATTCATCGAGTCACCTCCAGGATACGTAGGTCAATACGTAGCATGGCGGTTATGAATTCAATTGCTTTAGTGATATAAAAAGGTACCCCTAATGAAAAAATATTTTGCCTATATTCGAGGCACTAGGCCACATGAATATAAAGCAAATTATTTTGGCTTGTCATTTGGGAATTTTTGTCCAGAAGAGTGTAAAATGAAATATTTTATTGTTATGACTTATGACTGCATAATCAATTAAACTTAAAAACATATTTACAGACTGTTGCAAACCAATGATAAACTTCTCAGAAAATTTGTAAAATGGGTATGAAAGGGGTGGGAATTGGACTTGTCCTATTGTAGGCGAAATTTCGCGCGGGCGCACAGTGGGCCAGAATGGTTCCAAAGTGCACCAAAATTCAAATTCACTGAGTTTTACTTAAAATTTAAACTTAGATGATGGAACTATGGGTATTCAGACCCGTAGAATCCAATGAAAATATTTTGAAAAATGAAAAATACCTATGACGTCATTAAAATACCGAATTCTGATTGGCTGCCAACATCGAATGGAAAATAACACATTTCTCGCATTACAATGAGTTTCATACTTCAGAAAATTGATAATGCAATCTCTATGCTTTTATATAAAAAAGTGACAACGGTGTTAACTTAAAGCTTAGGCATATGGTACGTAGGAGTGACTTAAACGGGGGGGGGGGCGCACTCGGGGGGGGGGGGTATGGGGGTTCAGTTTCCTTCCATAATTCTCTGAAAAGCAAAAACAAACAAACAAAAAGGTTTTCGTCCTAAAGGGGGAGGGGAGTACAATCGAAAAAAGGTGGGGCACAATGCATACTTTACTTCCAAAGGGGGGGGGGGCGGTCGGATGTGCCCCCCTCCCCCATAACAAAAAATCCGCCACTGCTGGAAAATATTCATAATATTGAGAAATTTGCAATGTATTGTAATGTATGATGTCATTACATGAAATTAAACTTTCATATATAATTCATATACTAATAAAATAATGATATTCAGCTGACTGAAAAAGAGTGAAATTAAAGGAGAATTACGCTCAAAAATAAAGACGATAGTGTTCAAAGGTGTTATTTATTCCTACTTGTTAGACTATATGGCTTCGCGTCAAAATATACGAGATCGATACGAATCAAATTTTTCTGAGCAAAATTTACCATCTGCTAGCAATATGTATCGTCTGCTAGCAGCACATGGGGGCTGCCATTTTGTTTATGTGTACAAGAAGATTTTCTTAATCCAAATGCTCAATTGCCTTTTTCAAAATTAAAAACCCATTTGAGATTAAAATTATAGAATAGATATGTCAATTTATTTTTAAACTGAAGATTTCCTTATATATTTCTGTTGAAAATCGATATTCGCTTAATAGAAATCTATTTTCTCGATACTGGACGTATGGGACGGAGCAAATTAATTCAAATTTTATGGATGCTTCTTCCCTGAGCATCTATAGCGGCAAACTATGCATTCACCTGCTTTCGGATAATGGACTTGAAAAGTCAGAATGCATGCTGCATATATTATGTTCTGCTCTGTTTGGCAAACCCAAGAAAATAGATTTTTGTTAAGCAAAACCAGACAATTTAAAAGTATCATTATAAAGATTTAATTTTTATAATACATGTAAACACCCACTTTATATTTTC
The DNA here is from genome assembly GCA_025617745.1 of Heliocidaris erythrogramma. NCBI lineage: Eukaryota > Metazoa > Echinodermata > Echinoidea > Camarodonta > Echinometridae > Heliocidaris > Heliocidaris erythrogramma. Next base: position 13,560,178 of record CM046867.1, on the reverse strand, counting down.
CGTCACATATGGGATTTTAGGTAATGAAGAAAATCAATTTAGGATTTGGATTCAAAATATCTTCCTGACTGGAACATTTCTCAATGGTTCATGTACAACTCCAAATCAGCAAGAAAATGGCAGCCCCCATGTAAATGAGTAGGAGACGATACCGGGTGTTGGAATATCTTTATTTATACCCTTTTCTGATATCTTATTAGAAAATGATTTAGGCTAATAAGTAGGAATATATTACACCTTCCAATATAAGTAAATTTGTAATCAGGGCTTAATTCTCCTTTAACTTTTAAAAAAAATGAAAAAGCGCCCTCTGTAGCCGTGATAATTTTGCGAAAGAGAAACGTACCTGTATCACTAAGAAGTAATAGACCTGTTTACTAAGTGATTCAGATTTTATGCATACTTTTGAAACAAAGGTTGTTCTTGACAACCTGAAAGCTTGCCAGAGGCTTGTCAGACATAGCAACAAGTAATGTATGCAAACTGGATTCCAAGTATTGTAGTTCATTCATTAATAACAGGTTAATGGAATACCTCGTTACTAGGTCCCCAGGAAAGAAACATCCATAAATTTGAATCACATAGTAAACAGGTCTATTCTGTAGGTTCTATCGAAAATTATAATGCTAACTGATAAAAGTCCATGTATGTTTTAAGTCCTTTTGCCCTATTGTTTATACTGTCAGAAGAGTGAATTATTTCGAAAAGCCTTCGCCTTGAAATATTCACTGAAGCCATTGTGAATTACTCAGAATGATAGGTCTGTTAAAAAAAAAAAAGATAGAGAACATTTCGAGAGCTTGGTTTTGGTGTTGGACAAATTATGATACAAATCATAATTTCTCCCAAGCCCAATAATGTATTACCTTGTTTACTTCTTAACAGTGTTAATAATGTTTATGGGACTCCTTGCCGTGTAAAAAACAAGTCATGCGCGCCCCCACGCGGCAGCCGTATGATGACAGAGAATCCTTCAGCAGCTGCGCGGTCCAAAATAAACATATTTTCCGGGGAATGCGTCAAGGAAAATCGGCTCTAACATAAAAAGGGGCAGAAGGTGGCAGCCAAATCTGGTATCAACTTAAAGCTGAGACATCAGGGAATATGGTGGTAATAAAATTGATTTGGAAATCCGTGGAAATCAAAACGTTTCATATGGATTTATAAAAAACACGAATAATCAGCCTATTTTCCAGGATATTTACCCTATTATACTCACGAAGATTGCGTTTCTTTCCATTTTTACCCCATTTATACAATGAAATGAACCCTCAGGAATATGTGGGAGCAATTATAAATAGATACCTTTAAAAATACATGTTGAAATAACTTATTTATTAAATTGGTCACAATTTGCACTGAAACTCGCAATATGTTGAATTTTGCGGCTTGACGTAGGAAATATACACCCTTAATGTACATACCGGAGTTGAATATTTTACTGAAATATTCTTCAAAGTATTGTCTTTCAACAGGGCGTGACAAAAAAAAAAAAAAAAAAAATTACCCAAAATGACTTTTGGCGCACTTTGGTTTCGCCCTGGCCCACTGTGGGGCGGGCCTGCCAGCTAGCTAGCTACTTCCGTCTTGAGAGTTGAGATATCACGTGACGAACCAATTCGTCTTTAAAACCCAATGAACTCTCTCAGTGGTCTAACTCCTTCAATGATCTCTGGGAAATAATGAACGCTAATTATGAAGACTTTTCAAAAAATATTTTTCACGTTCAGTTAGAAAATAGATCACATTTCGATATTTTAATTTTATTATAAACGACTGATGTGGAAGACTAGTTAACGCACAATTTCGAGACAAGCGGGGACTTTTCTCGAAAGGTTGCGTTGAAAGAAAAAGAAATTAGATTGTTCTCTCGATATTGATTCATGAATAAGAAGGGACACACTGTATGTGGGCCTACCTCCCACTCTTATTTTATGCATCGCAGGCCAAAATCAGGTCGGGTCAACAGCCAGAGAGCTTCCAAAAGGGCGGTAACGGAATTATCCCACTTGTAGCCACACTTTTATGTATCATAGAGTTAATGATTGTCGGGTTGAGGGATATACTGGTTACTCGTTATCTAAAAATTGAAATGCTATAATTTCTTACATATTAAATGATTAAGCTCAAATATCAGAAGAATATATTGACATTGATAGTGATAAAGCACTTGGTCTGATAGATGTTATACTTGACTCTTTTGGAGCTTATTATTATCTGCCAGACTGACACAGGGACCGATATGTATGAAAAGAGATTAATATATTTCATATTCTTTAAAACTACAGAAGGGATCACTATCAAACTATCGAATGATGGACGTCTTGAGAACGGCCCTGAATGAAGACACTTCAACTGCAGCACCGACTGAGGACCTGCTCTCCGTGTATACTAGTAGAACGCAAGTAGCAGTATATGGCGCCTTGCAGATCATCATAGCAATTTTCGGTCTCCTTGGAAACTTGTTGGTGTGTGCGCCTGTCTCCCTTTCAAAAAGTCTACAGGACACAACCCATGTGTTTGTGGTGAACCTTGTTATCTCTGATTTCCTCACGGCCCTGACCCTACCATTCCAAGCTGTTTCCGTGCTCTCCGAAACTGGATGGCCCTTTGGCAATTGGCTGTGTACTCTGACCGGCTTGGTGTTGCACATGTCGGTACCATCCAGCATACTGACTTTGACTGCAATTACAGTCAACCGGTACATCATCATCACCAACAGTAAGAGGTTGAGACAGAAGATCTACACGCGCCGTGGCGTTGCTATCATGGTAGCTCTCATGTGGCTCGTTCCAATCGTAGCGGTGATGACACCACAGCTGATTCCACCGACAGGGGGTATAACGTATGACCCGGTCTTCAGGATTTGCCGTTTGGACTCGGACCATCCTTTCCTGAAGGTGTCCCATAAAGGCGTCTCATTCATCTACCTCTTCTGCACCATCGTAATGATATTCTGTTACGTTGCCATCTTCGTCTACGTCTGGAAGCAGGTCAGAGCAACGAGGGATAACCTAAATGACCTCAGGGCATCTTCTGGCAACATCACCAATCAAGAGACATCACCATCTGCCCCAAACAAGATGCAGTTGGATATCACCTACAATTTGGCAATCGTTGTTCCTGTTTTCTTTATCAGTATTTTGCCTTATTCTATCAATCTCTCCGTAGAATCCTACAGCCCAAGGCTAGCTTATTTCGCTTTGCTTGTGACTCTCTCTACGTGTTTGAACCCTGTGATATATGCGGTCAAGCATCCCAGCTTCAAAGCAGTCTTCAAATGCATGTTCCACTGTCGGTTCCAGGAGATTCCTCAACCATCGGGATGGCTCAAGAAAATCATTCGTCGAATGAATATGGCTTATAAGTAGCTTTACAGAGACAAACAACTTTTCCATTAGAACGAACGCGTCGGCTTCTCTTTAATTTTCTCATTAGGATTACTTTGTATTATTGGCATTATTGACTAAAATGAACTAGTGTACGGTAATGAAATTGGAAAAAGTGGTCTACTGTAATAACTCAGTAATCAATGTAATGTGTTTTGCCGTGCATCATTATTGTACATGATCTAATAGTATGTGATACAATACCTCTTACAGTAAAAGTAAATCTAATTCGCAATGCGCCTTAGATTAAATTTTGTATACACGTTTCACCCAAATTTGCGCCTCTTTCCCTTTCTCAAATTTATAATCTTTTAGCTAGAAATTTACATAGATCTTTTTCTCTCTCCCTTTTTGTAAAAATAATCATAAATACAGGCTTATAGTACTAACACTTGACGCGATAAGGCGTCTTTGGTAACTAAATTTTTGCATAAGCCACCCAATTTCGGAAACTATAACCAAACTGTTACCCTACAAATACAAAATCAAAAGTACTTTTTTTTGTAATTTGCATTTATAAAAAGAAGAAGAAGAAAGAGTTAACTCCCAGTGTAAAGATCGTACTGTCGTATGTTTTATAAAAACTGCTTCTATACGACAATTGTACAGAGTGAAAGAAAAATATTCTATTGTTATTTAAGAAAGATATATTGATGTGTGCAAATAGAAATTGGTACTAATTATGAATATTTGAAATATTTTGAATATCGCACCCTCATTATTGAAAAATTAAGAGACCATGCATTTTTGTACTTTCCTTGTAGCCGTGCGTATATCTGCAAATACTTTCAAATTTTGTATTGCTATATCGCATATGTGTATACATTGTACTAATATACGGTAAATTTATAAATTTTCCAAATTCCATGAGGTGGTGATTTCAAAGCTGGAATTTGCACTGACAATGTGAAATTCCCCTATAACTTAAGCACACCAAATGATGAAATACATGTAGTATAGTAAACAAAGGCTGAACTTTGGGCTAACACCTCACTCCTAATCCTCGCTTTTCACTGGCCAGGGCCCTATCGAGCGTTATAATGAAAATTATAGTTGAATGAAAAAGCCACAATAATAAGAGTTGAACCTCATGATATGACAAATCTGTCTTCAAGTGCTTACTTCAAGGAAGAAATGTGACTAATAAAAGTGACAGGACCATTCTGGTTAACTGTTTCAGGGGGGGGGGGGGGTGTTTCATAAAGCTGTTCGTAAAGTTACGCATGACTCTACGAAGGATTTAAAGGAGAATTACGCTCAAAAATAAAGACGATAGTGTTCAAAGGTGTTATTTATTCCTACTTGTTAGACTATATGGCTTCGCGTCAAAATATACGAGATCGATACGAATTTTTCTGAGCAAAATTTACCATCTGCTAGCAATATGTATCGTCTGCTAGCAGCACATGGGGGCTGCCATTTTGTTTATGTGTACAAGAAGATTTTCTTAATCCAAATGCTCAATTGCCTTTTTCAAAATTAAAAACCCATTTGAGTTTAAAAATATAGAATAGATATGTCAATTTATTTTTAAACTGAAGATTTCCTTATATATTTCTGTTGAAAATCGATATTCGCTTAATAGAAATCTATTTTCTCGATACTGGACGTATGGGACGGAGCAAATTAATTCAAATTTTATGGATGCTTCTTCCCTGAGCATCTATAGCGGCAAACTATGCATTCACCTGCTTTCGGATAATGGACTTGAAAAGTCAGAATGCATGCTGCTCTGCTCTGTTTGGCAAACCCAAGAAAATAGACTTTTGTTAAGCGAAACCAGACAATTTAAAAGTATCATTATAAAGATTTAATTGTTATAATACATGTAAACACCCACTTTATATTTTCCGTCATATGGGATTTTAGGTAATGAAGAAAATCAATTTAGGATTTGGATTCAAAATATCTTCCTGACTGGAACATTTCTCAATGGTTCATGTACAACTCCAAATCAGCAAGAAAATGGCAGCCCCCATGTAAATGAGTAGGAGACGATACCGGGTGTTGGAATATCTTTATTTATACCCTTTTCTGATATCTTATTAGAAAATAATTCTCCTTTAAATATGAAGTGCCAGGTAGGATGCTCAGAGTTTTTCCTGATTCTTTAACAAAGGTTGACTGTATTTCCAATAACCTCAATTAAACTGTGGCAAAAATATACTTTGCATTAAAAAGTTGTTTTTTTTAATAAGAATGTTAATCTACATCTGCACAGTTCAACTTTAGTTGATGTAGTTAAAAAATTATTGAGCATCCCATTTGGCTTATCATATTTAAGCCATTCGTAAGTTACGAATGACTTTACGCACGACTGGTGATAATGTTCTTGTGCTAAATGATTGAGAATCTGATTAGTATAGATAGCACCTAAGAACATGTTCCAGTCGTTCGTAAAGTCATGCTTAACTTTACGAACAGCTTTATGAAACACCACCCAGGTGACATATTACATGCTACTAGGAATTTCAGAGAAGGTAATATGCTAGACTTAATTAATGTGAAAACTTATTTGACTTGAAAGTGGAGAGGAAATATCTTACTGACTTACAATGATTGCTCATGCAGGAATTCTGTGATCAAAGAGTAACTGTGGATGGGTAAAGGAGACAATTAGTTAAAAATGGGATCAGCCTGTGTGCATCATTAGAAATGGAATCAATCTTTTAAATTCTGGATTAGCTTGTTTTGATCCCACCACATTTTTATTTACCGATTATTGTCTCGCTTGCTATATTCATTTTCCTTGCTTATTCTTCGCCTTAAAACTTGTTGTGCTTTCCAAATGTTTTTGATTTATATATGTATTTTACCGTGTTTATATTGTTTTTATGAAAATGTGGAAATAGAGTTGAACTTTGAACTTAGAAAGCTTAGAATACCTAGAAGTACGTTAGCGAGATTTATACATTCAATATCATACAGAAAATAGTATGGTAAGCATGCGCAAACCGATATATCTGGGGGAAGCAATGCGGAAATACCAACATGCACTAAAATCACCCGAAAAGAATATATAAATATTTGTTGCACCCTTTTTTCAGTGACACGAGTAAACAGACATGGGCATTTTACACACCTTTATCAACATGATCAATGCACTATGTTATTAAACAGGGACATAATAATTGTCTCATAGCGGGAAACAATAATAATTGCAATGCAACTGACTGAAAAACAAAAACAAAACACACACACACACACACACACACACATACACACAGTCTTGTATTGCTTTATTTCCGAGGACAAGTATTGTTCCTCTATTGTTCCTCCGTCCTCGGACAGTCGACGGAATAAGGCACAAATTCATTGTTCGACGTTCGAGGACAATTGTCCGGCTTCCGAGGACCATTGTTCTCATGATTTTTTTTTGTTCTCTGTCCGAAAATGTTCTCGGACATACGGCTAAACATGCACACACCAACATACCCTCACACTCACACCCACACAGAAACGGATATATATCTGGGATGAGTATAGAACAAGAAAAAGGCAAACTTCGAAGACACTTTCTTTCCTCAATAAGTGAATGCAAGTTAATGTCTAACAAGCTAATATGTTTAGTTTACATTATACATTAGCTATTTAAACAACCTAACAGCAAGTCATATTTAAAAACAATGTCTGTGAACTACTGTGGTATGATTTTGAGTTCAAAGTGCACATTGACTCCTTCATTGTCCATGTTCCAATCTCCCTCTGTGCTGCACTACTAGTGCAATACATTATGCAAGTATCATACATACACATTGCCAATGTACACAATTAACAGAGAGAGAGACACACACAATACATGCATCAGGAAAGAAATATTATGGTACAAAAAAAAATAGATATTATGGTAATATGGTACAATAAATGAGACATCTACAGACACCGGCCGCTATCGGTAGCAGATTTTCCATATCAAAACACCAGTACAAGGACTATTTGATATGTAGGACTAATGATCCGGGTCATTCCGGGATTATCAAAGAGCCTTTTAATTGTATCCCCCGGTAGTATGCCGGAGGATACTTTGGATTCAGCAGCGTTCCGCCGCCGCTGCGTCACATTCTTGTGTACGCATAGCCTTTTGACAAGGCCTCGTGACTTGGCTATTTTCCTCGTCATGCTGTGCCTGAGATGAGACTAGCCGGCAACGAAAAGAATCAACACGGCCCGGGTGAACGCGCGATCGAGCGACTTTTAATAGTCGCGAGGCCTTTTGGAACCTGGGTTTCCATCGTCCGATATGAATTATTCACGATGTTGACATTCGTTTGCTAACACGCCTACCGAGGATTATCGACCAATCACAACGGTATCTGCGGGGCTTGCTTTCCATGATTGATGTACTAGCTTGCACGGGCCGCGCTAGCTCGAGATGAAGGCGAATTTGCATACCAAATGTATGCTGACGTCATGCGAAGATACGTTTGCTGATTGGCTCCTACCTATAAGGTAGCAGATCCTCGCTAGGAACAAAGGATAACATAAAAAAATACAGGCCAGGTTCCAAAAGGCCCTCGGACTCACGTCGCTCGATCGCGCATTCACCGGGCTAGGCGGCTAGTCTTGTTATGCAGCCACTACTAGCTTACTTGTCGAGAAAAATAGCCAAGTCACGAGGGCCTTGACAAAAGGCTAGTGTACGCACTATAGGGGTCACATTTCTCGACGGATTTCTTTCAAACTTTGTAGGGAGGTGTCACCAAAGACTTTAAATAGTATCAAGACAGATTACTCTGACCCACTTCCGTAGTACATTTTGGAGGCATAATCTGCTGTGTTAAAAACAGACTCGGAAAAATACGTTCTCCATAGGTATAACACGTGAAAAGATGTCTGACTTTTTCTTGATATTTCATATCTTACTCTATGTTTTTCAAGTCTGATTTTTGCACGAGAAAAAGGATGGATAGTTAAAAAAACATTTCTTGAACCTTTTTTGTCAATAAATTCCGCTATGAATCCCTTGGATCATGTCTGCTTTTTGACAGAGTCATCTGCCATAGGGTTAACACGTGAAAACATGGATTTTAAAAATTCCTCTAGTATAACCTTGAATTTAGTGCAAATGTGGCTTACATGTAATTTGAGACTCTGAAAAGGCTTAATGAAGGCTCAAAAGGTGCAAGGGACCCCGCATAAATCCCCGGGAATATGCATGCTTTTGACCTTCCATCTCCCATAGGTTAACACGCAAAAACGGGAATTTTTGAATGATTATAATTCCCGTAGAATTAAATCGACATTTTGAAAAATGTGCCTTGAATAAAATTTAAAGTTCTGAAAATGTATAATTAAGACTCAACTAGTTGAATAGACCCCGCATAAATCCCCGGGAATATGCATGCTTTTACCCAAAAAAAGTCTCTCCTGCCATAGGTTTACACGCGAAAACAAGGAATTTTAGGATGATTATAATTCCCATAATTTTTATTTGAAAATATAAATAACGTAATTTACATGAAATTTAAAGCTCTGATAAGGTATAATGAAGGCTTGATGAGTCCAGTAAACCCCCCATAAATCCCCGGGAATATGCATGCTTTTGACCAAAAACGTCTCGCCTGCGTAGGTTAACACGCGAAAACAAGGAATTTTAGGGTGATTATAATTCCCTTTGTTTTTCTTTGAAAATGTAAAAAATGTGATTTACGTGAAATTTAAAGCTCTGATAAGGTATAATAGGCTTGATGAGTCCAGTAAACCCCATAAATCCCCGGGAATATGCATGCTTTTGGCCTTCCAGCTCCCATAGGTTAACACATGAAAACAGGGGTTTTTAAATGATTTTAATTCCCCTAGTATTTATTTGAAATTATGAAAAATGTGATTTAGATGAAATTTAAAGCTGCGAAAGGGAATAATTGAGGCTCGATGAGTCCAATACACCTCGCACAAATCCCCGGGAATATGCATGCTTTTGACCAAAAAAATAATTTGCAATACTACACGTGCATTCCAATATTTGTTATCGATGACCTAATGTGGGCGTGTACCGATCACATGAGTCGACGACATCCAATGAGATCGTGCACTAGCAGACGACCATGTAGCAGACGTACGTCCGCCCGAAAGCAAACCCAGCCTAGCCGGTTAGAAGAAACTCTAACTAAATTCCAGTTCACTATTATACTTCTAATGTACCAGTGGCAAAATTCAATGTGTTAAATTCATAAATTCGTATAATCAATGTTCTATCACCGCATTACGCCTAGCCTAATGGCTGATGTTCATGCAAGCAGCATGGAATAGCTGAGCGGAATAGGTGCATGGACAAGATAGGTGTCTAGCACTATCTAGGCTTGGTCTACCCCTCTGCGATCCCGATCGAGGTGGTGGCGTTGCCGGTGGCGTTGCCGATGATATGTCAGTGTGCCAAAACTTGGCTCATCAAGGTTTTTTGCTTGCTGTTCGTTGTTTGCTTGTCTTTGGCACCGACAGCCCCGAGAGACCGACAATGTAGTGTGTGTGTGTGTTGGGGGGGGGGGGGGGGGGTGAGAGGTCTTCTGAACCCTGTTATGGATATGAGTCTGACACTGACATGACAAGGGCGAATGCGGGATGTAGTAAAAGGGTGGGGGCACAAAATTAATGCAGGGCTATTATGTAAAATAAGTAGAACAGGTACGCATGTGACACCTGTTCTACATATTTTTACATAATAGCAATGAAGCGATGTTCTTTTGTCTACCAGAACCAGTGTGGAAGGTACAATGAGGAGCTGTATATTTTGTCCGCTTCTTTGTTTGCCATGTTCGTATTGTGTATGGGTGTATCTTTGTAAAATCTGGAAACCGATAATTTCTGGTCATGCTGCCCCCAGTGTTCCGTCTTTTATAGGGTAAAAGGCCATATTTTGGGGGATAGTTTGTGTACGCACTAGCGGTCACATTTCTCGACGGATTTTGATAAAATTTTGCATGAAGGTGTTTCTTGGTATAATCTAGAAACCTATAGGTTTTGGTGATGCTGCCACCAGTGTCCCGTCTTTTATAGGGTCAAAGGTCATACTTCTGGGCATGGCGTGAGTGCACTCTGCAGGCCACATTTCGTAATGGATTTGTTTCAAATTTTGTATGGAGATGTATCTTGGTATAATCTACACATCTTTACTTTTGGGTGATGCTGCCCTCATTGTTCCGTTCTTTATATGGTCAAAGGTCATTTGCCCATTTCTTGCACTCTTACTTCTGCATTTTGCATGTTGGCTCAGTCGGTTAGAACGCCCGCCTCATGAACGGCAGGTCGTGGGTTCGAACCCCAGCCGAGTCATACCCAAAGACTTCAGAAATGGGGACCTTCTGCCTTCTAGCTAGGCGCTAGCTTTACTAGCTTCTAGCTTTACTTCATTTATTATGTAATATAATATATATCCACCATTATGTGTCATCATAGAGGCCTCCTATTCATATTCATACATTAATTCGTCGTTCACATTCTCCTTTTCTGTTCGCTGTTTCCTCTCTCCTTCAAGCCATAATTATGAAAAAACCTGTTTTCATTTTGCTTATTATACGGCGGATTTAATTGTGACTATCCCCGCTTTCAGACTAGTGAGTTTCCGTATGGATAGAGGACGTTATGGATATAGGACGGTTTTATGTGTCTGAATGCTAAATATTAATTCGTCGTATATCGGAACGATGGTATGAGCATCGCTTCGTACGACGAAGCTATATTAATACGACGTATATTTGTGTCTGAATGCTCTCATCTCCATACGTCGTATAAAATAGGGCGAACTGTCAGATGAATCCGACACAAAATATAAACACAATGCGCAAGGCCCGCGCAAAATTCGTACTGCGCAAGGGAGAGACTCGTACACATTGATGAGCTTCCCATGAAACCTGACTGAATGTTGCCATACAATTATCGTATAACGGTAATTTGTGTCTGAATGCTCTCATATCAATACGTAGTATATCCACGTTGTATGAATATAGGATAACATGGTGTGATGACCGCTTCTGGGGGCATATTACATGAACTAGGAATTTCGGAGAAGGTAATATGCTTGACCTTATTGTATAATGTGAAACTGTAATTACCCATCTCAATATCTGACCCGAAATTGAGACGAATCTTTTGACATATGATGACTACTCAATAATTTGGGTGATCTAAAGAGTAACTGTGGCCAGGTAAAGCAGGCATTTGAAAGGAGATCATTAGAAAGTTTTGAACACCTAGAGGAACGTTAGTTTATTTTTATGCAATTATTTTTCATCAGATGCAGAAAAATGTACGATAAGCGTTCGAAAACTAATTTATGGAGGGCAGCAAATTCGGAAATGCCGACAGTTGAATTGCCCTTAACAGAAGGGATAATATTGTTTGTTGTTATCGTATAAATCGCGCAGTCACGTGGGTACATGGGCAATTTCCAGACCTGGTGCATCAACATTATCAATACACAATTATCAAAGTCGAATTATATTAAAAATTCCCCTAGCTGGAATCAAGAACAATTGCGATGCAACTAATTAAAAAGAATCACACACACCCACACGCACGTGCACATACGCACATACCCGTACACACCCACAACCCCACACAAATATCTAGGATTAGTAGGAAGTCAAAGGAAAACTTTGAAGAGACTTTCTTCCCGTACTAACTTATTAAATGCGAGTAATGTTATTATTTTGGGAACTAGCTCAAATGTTTACGTTATAGTATTAATTATAGCATTATATCAAGCTTATGCTTACGATGCGCGGCCTGCTGCATTTTATTGAAATACCCCCTTTCTCTGTTTTTATTCTATTCTGTTATATTACCTCAGTTATGTCTTTCCAAATTCCAATAATATTTATGTCGTGTATAAAGTATTCAAAGCGGATTCACTATTACTATTATGTTTACAACCAAATTAATTATTTCACATTGATTGCATGTTTCCTGCAATTTTTCTTCAAAATGTGCATGAATATTTAAAACTTGAATAAATTTTGAATTACTTGTGCATGACATATCAAAATGCAAACTTCAGAAAAGATTGTGATTATCCATCTTTCGAAACATCGAGAAAGATATAGAGAGGTTGAGGACTGGATAGAGGGATGAGCGAGAGAGGAAGAGAGAGGGAAGGGGAAAAGAGGAGAAAGAGAGAGAGAGAGAGAGAAAGAGAAAGATGGGTGAAAGAAAGATTAGAAAAGGAATTAATAATAAGATACCTGTACATAGAAGTGGAAAGAGAATGGGGTTAAAGGGGTTTCAGTTGAAAAGGATTAGATTAGTAATTGATTTATTTGTACAATCATGGCTGCCTACAAAACAGCGAAATTTTACTCGGATATTAAACTATCTATTGTTCTCTTTTTTTTTAAAGAAATAAAAAAAAGGTCAGAATATTGGAGAAAAAAAAATGAAAGAATCTGTTGCCTATATTCTAGGAACTAGGCCACATGAATAGAAAACAAATTATTTTGGCTTTGTCATTTATGAATTTTTGTCCAGAAGAGTGTAAAATGAAATATTTTATTGTTATGATTTTAAATGTTTGATTTGTATTGTTGAAAAATGCAGAAATAAAACCAAACTGAAATGAAACTGAAAAGTAAAAAACAAGTCATTTTATTTTAGAATAATGCCTGTGAACTATACTATGTTATTTTTTTTTATTCCAAAACAACCACATAAATGATAAATAAAGTCTCGGTTTTCAGGCCAAATCTTGAGCGCATGCTGAACCCTTTTTTAAAACTTTTTTTAAAACTTTTTTTTTGTGCTCATGTTCCAATCTCTGTGTGCTGCACAACTCCTGCAAGTTGGGCATCACACAAATACTTCATAATACGTTGGCATTGTTAACATTATATCAGTGAATAGACAGACATACACAAGTCATGCGTTGGGGAAAAAATAGCCGATACAGTAAAAAGACACAGGCAGACACATTCGCACAAAACGGGCAGTCTGCATTGTTAAAGAACCTTGAAATTTATAGGGACAATGGAGAGTGTCAGAGTAGATAGCATCCATTACAAGTGCATGTATTTGTTATTGTTAGGCAGGTTGGTTTGGCATAGCAGCTGGGGCTTTGTGTGTCATGTACTCTATTGTTATGCCAAGGTTCTTGCCAGGTTGGGGAAGCATCAGGCAAGCTAGGGCAAGGCGTGGTGCATGCGAACGCAGTCATTTTGCTTTCATGTGTCTAAGCTGCAAGGTTTGGTGGCAGAGATAACCTGGGGGCAACGCCCAGGTGCTGGTTTCTCGAAACCGTCATAATAGTCTAGTAATTTTACGAAAATGACCTCACAAAAATTGCAACAGAAAATATTTCAACTGTTCTAGTCTCATTAATATGACCTCTATATCATACAAAAGGGGAGATGTCTCATTGAGGCCTGTGAAAACGGATAAAAAGTGTACCTTTTCAGCAATAGGGTATCCCCCAAAAAAGGTACAGGTCTCAATGAGATCGATTCAGGTGCCTGTAAACTTTTCTGCCTTTTGTGAAAATTCGGCTCCAGGGAGTCCGATTTATGTAAGCATACCATAACTTTCTAAATTGAACTTTCAACAGTTTTTTTTGAGAGGGGGGGGGGGGGGGTTCTTAGTTGAACTTAATTCTTTCTGTGGTGCAATTTCTCTTATGTGGGGGTTGATGTTCGATGAGACAGGGGAGGAACATGTAACTGATAAATGTAAAAAAAAAGGAGGGGGATTTCTGCCACTTCATATTTTAGGACTCTTTATTTCAATTTAATTTATTTCTGCTTTTTACTTATATCATGGAATCATATATACTAGGGTAAACTTCCTTTTACGACAGCCTCCCAAAATGAAAACAATATATAGGGTTAGGGTTGGGGGTAGGGTTTACAGTTTAGGGGTAAGGTTTAGGGTTTACGTAACCGCACACTTGGGTGGCTGTCGCATAAGTCATTCCTATTATCAACAACTAAATTAACATGAATGGGGAAAATGGCCTTCATACCGTTGGAAACATGTTATTGTATATCGTCAAAAATATATTATTCATTCCCTTATGACAGACTAAACCGATCTGTAGACATCATTCGGGGGAAGGGAGGTGTAGGAGATCTCGTCACTTAAGCTTGGTTCAGATAAAAATCGGCGGTACCGATACCTCGGCGATTTGTTAAATTTTATAGGCGTCGGCGAGATTGACGTTGCGATCCGATGTCGGGGTATCAGCAACGCTTGTGCTATCGAGCATTCACAAAAAACCGACGTCCCCCCGACGGTTTCCTTTGAACATTGTCGATGGGGGGGGGGGGGGGGGAGGTATATGTCGGCGTTCAGTCGGAGATAAAAGGACGATACGCTGACGATTAGTCAATGGTCCCCCGGCCGATTCAAAGACTAGCCGCCGACACGTCGCCGATGTATCGTCGATTACGTGTGATTTGTACAACTGCGTTTTGAACAATTTTCCACGACCACAATAATAACGATCTACATTTTTTTTCTAGATATGACAGCAAATAATAAAGTTTATATGTCAAATACTTTTTCAAAAAATTAAAAATTTCCTCCTTTCTGGATTATGTGAAAAAGGTTAAATGAACAATGATGGAAATGACTGCCCAGGTTTTAACTCGCACTTAAAAATGACCGACAGGCCGCCGATCACCAAAAATAGTCGTTTCTGTCGGCGGAAAACCCGATTGATCGACAAAGCATCTCAGACTTGCCGCCGAATGTGCCCCTCTCACCCCCCCCCCCCCAAAAAAAAATCCATCGACGGCGCGTCGGATCGTTTATGTGAACCCAGCTTTAGGAATATCGGTTGCCACGGTGTAAAGAAGGAGCCCCTCCCCCACAACCAATCCAACCAATATTTCCTTCGAAAATATTTCCACTATGATAGTATAGGATATTACTCCCGTGTCCCCTCGCGCTGGGGTGACGGGAGGCCGATGGGGCGGGGGTGGGGGAAGTAGGAAAAGTCAATCGTCTGGGCGTGTCTGCTTCTAGTAGTTGGTGCCGAATGCGTATCCTGTAAGGATACCATTGCACGTCCAGTCGGATGATCCTGTGGTAGGAAGACCTTGACATGCCAAGTCCGTTTCTTCTCGTCGAGACATGGGGATTTGCAGCTACTTCCTGCTGAACTGCGGCAATGTTGTCCTCTGTTCGGACTGACCTTGGCCTCCCAGATCGGCCTTTGTTGAGGTTCAAACGTGTACCTTCATTCTGGTATTTTCGAACGTTCTTCCAGATCGTTGACTTTGACGGAACATTCCGATCAGGAAACCGACGACGGACAGGGTAACTTCCAGTGCGGTTCCATACGGTTACTAGGAAAACTCTTTGCTGTGTTAGCTGCATGGTCAGGAAAGCAAGTGAAAAGCTTGTGCTTAAAACCGTATTCATTCTCATTGAGAAATTTGGTGAAAGAAACATAAAACAGAACACCAAAGAATTGCTAATGAGCCCTCCCTTTGTTAAGCAACGTTGCTGCATCCTTTCCAATCTTGACCACTTATTATGTGCAACTTGATTTTGACATTCAAATTTTAAACTCTCCTTGCTCATCAATGCATAAACCTTAAGTGTCATATTAGGTGTCAAGAGAAAGAAGAAGAGCTAAACTTTATGATGATATATATTATATGACATGAATTGTTCTATTTTACTGGGAAAATAACTGACAACTCCGGTTTCCTTTTTATTGGGACGCACTGTATAGTGTGAGGTTTTGGAGTGCCTGTCCACTTTACTGGTAACTTGTCTACCTACTGCATCATGCCAAAAATGACAGATTTGATAGGGCCCGTGCTATATGGCAGATTGAAACTCACTCACTACAAGGCATTTAATGAAATTAAATACCCCCCCCCCCTCCATCCAATACTTAACAAAATAATAAAGATAAATCTTTCTGTGTTTGCGATGTTCACATGTCTTTTGAAATTGAAGTCTTGCCTGTACTGGCGAATGATTACGAATTCAAATCCTCCATTTGTACGGACATCATCAAGTTTACCCAAAGCCAAAATATCGCTCATTTTGCAACATTTCCTTTTTGACCCTTTCCCCTCATTTACGCTGCCTGCACACGCCTCATTCAGCAAATCATATCAAGTATGTTATGGTTTGATAGGGAATTATCCAAGCTTTAAAATGATACTCAATACGACCTATATAATTGTTCTCAGCGCAGTTTAAAGAAATATAGTCGATTAAAACTGGACTTTCCTTTTTTGTGCTGGGTATCTAGGCCTATAGTAGACATTAGGCGAGACGCTTTTCCAGGATTTGACCGTCTTGATGCAGTGAAGTCTCTCTACTCATCGTATTGTCAGCATCTCCAGGCTTTTAATTGTATAGTCTGATATTTTATGATTT
Source organism: Heliocidaris erythrogramma (assembly GCA_025617745.1). Classification (NCBI taxonomy): domain Eukaryota; kingdom Metazoa; phylum Echinodermata; class Echinoidea; order Camarodonta; family Echinometridae; genus Heliocidaris; species Heliocidaris erythrogramma. The sequence goes on along the minus strand of CM046867.1, from coordinate 13,543,469 downwards.
TATTTTCATGTGTTTTTCCTCTTTTGCAGGATCGAAGATCGAATGAAAACCTATTATGGCAAAAGTACGAGAATATAAAAATCAAGTGAGTGTCTCTGTAGCATTTTCAATTTCGATACACACCGGCAAATTGAAACCTATCCAAAATTTAACGATAAACACATTTATTTGCAGAGTATACCTTATTGCGCGGGTAAAGGGAGTATGTCCTGTCATCGAAAATGTAGAGATAGAGAAACCGTGACACATTAGTCCATGGGCCAGAAACCGAAAAGGTCCCCCCCCCCCTTAGGCACAATTTTGAATGATGTTTTTCTGTTAGCTAGGACCCTCAGCTATCAGAATCTGCTTGTTTGCCATAAAGTTGGTGGTGGGTGTGGCCACCAGGGCCGTTACCATGGTAACGGATCAAGAAAAATATGAATTTTAGGAAAAGTCATATAATTCCAATTCACGAATCTAAGAATACTTGGGAAGCATCCTAATATATGTATTTTAAGGTGCCCAATCGATTGCAACCATAATCAGAGCCATTTAAAGTCATGGGCGTGTCCAAAAATGGCCGTTACTATGGAAACGGTACCATAAAAAGCGGGGTTTTTTGACAACTTTCTAAACTTATAAATATGAAATAGCCAAAAAGGTGTATGCACAAGCCTAAAGTATGTTTTTCTATTAGCTAGGACCCTCAGCTATCATAATCTGCCTATTTCATGTACAGTTGGTGGTGGGTGTGGCCTATAGGACCGTTACTATGGTAACACACCAAAAATACTGGATTCTTAGAAAATACTGCATCTTTGTAATTCAATAGCTATAAAATATATGGTAAGTATCCCATTATGTGTATTTCAAGCTGCCTGATAGATTGCAATCACAATCTGAGCCATTTAAAGTCATGGGCGTGTCAAAAATGGCCGTTACTATGGAAACGGTACCATAAAAAGCGGGGTTTTTTGACAACTTTCTAAACTTATAAATATGAAATAGCCAAAAAGGTGTATGCACAAGCCTAAAGTATGTTTTTCTATTAGCTAGGACCCTCAGCTATCATAATCTGCCTATTTCATGTACAGTTGGTGGTGGGTGTGGCCTATAGGACCGTTACTATGGTAACACACCAAAAATACTGGATTCTTAGAAAATACTGCATCTTTGTAATTCAATAGCTATAAAATATATGGTAAGTATCCCATTATGTGTATTTCAAGCTGCCTGATAGATTGCAATCACAATCTGAGCCATTTAAAGTCATGGGCGTGTCAAAAAAGGCCGTTGCTATGGAAACGGTCCAACAAAAAGCTGTTATTTGTGAAAAAATCTATAACTAACCATTACAAAATAGAAAGAAAAAAATGTCTGCACAGTCTTTGATAATGTTTTTATATTAGTTATGACCCTCAGCTATCATAATTTGCTTGTTTGACATCAAAGTGGTGGTGGGCGTGGCCGCTAGGGCCGTTACCATGGTAACACATAGCGAAATACTGGAATTTAGAAACTACTGTATATTTGTCATTTAGCAGCATAAAATATATGGTAAGGCCTCTAATATATGTATTTCGAGCTGTCCCACTGATTCCAACCACAATCTGAGTCATTTGAAGTCATGGGCGTGTCAAAAAGGGCCGTTGCTATGGAAACGGTCCCACAAAATGCTGCTATTTGTGGAAAATATCTATGATTTATCAATACAAAAAAGAAAACAACTGTCTGCACAATCTTAAATCATGTTTTTCTGTTAGCTAGGACCTTCAGCGCTCATATTCTTCCTATTTTACACAAAGTTGGTAGTGGGCGTGACCACTAGGGTTGTTACCATGGTAACACACTAAGGAATTGAATTTTAGAAAATACTATATATCTGTAATTCAACATCACAAAAACAAATTGTACCCATATAACTATATGTATTTTGGGGTGCCCGTTTGATTGCAAGTAGAATCAGAGTCATTGGAAGTCACCGTCATGTCAAAACATGGCTGTTGCTATGGAAACAATATGATAAAAATTGAATATTTCAACACAAAACAAAGAACAAGTGGTATATACAGCTTGAAATGGTGTTTATCTGCCAGCTAGGACCCTCGGCTATCATAATCGAAAGCTTCCTAGTAGCCACAAAGTTGGTTGTGGGTGAGACTGTCAAGGTAGCTACCATGGTAAGGCACCAAAAAACGATGATGCAAATGTTCAAATAGATATGGAAGGCTTCTGAAAATTCATTGTATTTTATAAGCCAATTCATATTAAAAAGGTACCACTGTACTTAGAGATACTCTCATCTACTGTGCTGTCGTATTACAGTATTAACTTTGACCACTTGGTAGGTGTTGTACTGTGGCTGTGAGCACCAAAAGCATCTTTAAAATATTGGCATTTCAGAAAGTGGCATTGTTTTAGTTTAACATTATTTTAAAACAATATAACAGTATAGACATGCTAGATATCTCCATTTCAAGCAGCCTGAATGATTGCATTGAAAATGTTAATCATTTATTCCCGATGATCATATCCAAATATGGTCGCTGCTAAGGCAGATTATGATCGAGAAATCTATATTTAGAAAATAGTGGCATATTTCTGTGATTTCACAACACGAAAGATAATGTTAGTAATGATATATTTTTATAAAGTTAATTTCTGACTGTGCTGCTAACTGCAATTAATGTGTCGGTTTTGAGTTCACAGTCATCTGTGAAATGATAACTGAGGTACATAAGTGTCCACACCCTGTTGACATGAGTGAGTTCTATAAATGGATGCCATTAGGAATCGGAAGTTAGAGAGCATCCTTGGGATAGAGGTACGGAACATTTTCAGCAGAATTCCTCTTGCAGCAACACCCGCTACTTTGGATGAGGTTGAGGATTACCCATCAGAGTTATCATGAAGAACAGATACAATAAGGCATTGACAGACTTCAGAATTACATACCAAACTATACTAAGTAAATTTGAATTCCCTCTAGGGTGAAGTGAGGATTCACTCATCATCTTCATCCTAACCATAGAGACATTACTCAAGTATTGCAAAAAAAATGTATTCTCTTCTAACATAGTGGTGGAGGTATAGATGACACCTATATCTCCATCCTGAGTTCTGACTTTATTCTGCCAATCCAAACCGGAGGAGGGTTGGATAATCTCCTCACCATGACCTTCTTAGCCTGTGATTCAAGCCAGATAAGAGTGCCTCACCATATCAGACTTGTAAGAAAGTCAACCAAGTTTTAATAAGAGAATACTCAGTTCAAGTAAGGCTGCAGAACGCCTTAAAGCTATAAAAGATAGATAGACAAACCCGCTGGTGTTCACTAATTTCAAAATATTATGTACTTAGCCACTAAACTCTGCCAAAAATATACCCCATCCTTGATCCAACCATGCTTAAGGCAAGAGAGTATTAGAGGAACAATCTCACAAACTATAGGCCATATCTCCTCTAAAGCCAAAAGAACTGCAGCTTAACTGTAAGGGCAACCAATATGTAAACTTATAGGTCTTATGGTCCCCAACACATCAAGTCAATGGCTAATATACAAAAGTCATGTACCCCAATCATGCAAGTCATGAGAATGCTGAGCTGCAATTGCACCACAGGCCTTCTCAGTGACTTTTTTGAATACCTTCTAGCAAATATAAAAAACTCCAGGCAGGTATCAACACTTTAGTCCTGGACTTGATCTATGATGAGGCACCCAAAATTCAATTCTTTGGCCCTCTTTCTGATGAAGTCCAAATCCTAGACCACCTTGGTCATGCGGTGCGAGGTAAAAATGCCAGAGGTAAAAATGCCAGAGGTAAAAATGCCAGAGGAAAAAATGCCAGAGGAAAAAATGCCAGAGGTGAAAATGCCAGAGGTAAAAATGCCAGAGGTAAAAATGCCAGAGGAAAAAATGCCAGAGGTAAAAATGCCAGAGGTAAAAATGCCAGAGGTAAAAATGCCAGAGGAAAAAAAAATTCCAGAGGTAAAGATGTCACAGGAAAAAATGTCAGAGCAAAAAATGCCAGGCAAAAAATGCCAGAGGTAAAAATGCCAGAGGTAAAATGACAGACATAAACACGCGATGGGTGATGTCAGGAACAAAAAGTAAAGAGGCAAAACACGCCAGCTGTAATACTAGGAGAATATAGGTGCAAAATCAAGAGGTGAAATATAAAGAAGGTCAAAAAGCAGACCTGACATCTACTTGTATTTTACTTTTTATACTATTGGTTTGACCGCGTTTTTCTTGTCGAACGGGACACCAGATCGTAGACCCGGCTTTTTTTTAATCGACGTACGATTTCATTATCCCGAATGGAATTTGGAACGAGAAGGAAGTCTGGAACTGAATTTTAGGTTTAGAGAAGGGAAAGGAGGTATGCAAAAATGACACCACCCTAATGTGGGTAAATATGAACCTTTTCGAAATTATGAACCTTTGGATAAACGAACCTTCGGAATAATGCAACAAAATAATTATGTTCGGAATTTTGAACCCCCAGGCATGGGAAATTAGTGTTTCGGAAATACGAACCTTCTGAAAAACGAGATGCCCCCCCCCCCCCCCCCCCCCTAATCATGATACTAGCTGTACAACTTAAGGACACAATACCTGTACCTGTAGTACAATGACTTATACCAAATCATCTTGACTAGTTTGCTTTTCGCTATCTGTACTTGTACCTGCACTTTTTTTTTCTTTTTCAGTTCTCCCTTCTTCAACAAATGTACAGGTCGTCACACAAACATGGAGCATTACAGCCTCGTCAACATTAATACCTCTGGCATTTTTACCTCTGGCATTTTTACCTCTGGCATTTTTACCTCTGGCATTTTTTCCTCTGGATTTTTTTCCTCTGGCATTTTTACCTCTGGCATTTTTTCCTCTGGCATTTTTTCCTCTGGCATTTTTACCGCTGGCATTTATTCCTCTGGCATTTTTACCACTGGCATTTTTACCACTGGCATTTTTACACCGAACCGGTCATGCTGTTAATCCTTAATGAACATGCAGATTTCTTATGGGTAGGATTAGGGGAAAGTATGCTAAATTCTATTCCAATCTTCTCAAATTTATTTCAAGTAGACAGGTTTAGCTACAGACCGACAAGTTTATCATCTTATGAATAGATTAGGTTCTGTGACTGAGGTGAATCCATTTATTAAGCCTCCATTGCCTCCCTCCCAACACCAAGGCATAGAGGTGGAAGCATAACTACTCAAGTACAGCTAACCAGTTAGGATCAGCTGTTTTTACTGCAACGGTCCCCAACATGGGGGATTAAAAAAAATTCTTTGCAACATAATTGCTACTGTGTAATAACAAAAATCTGTTTTTCATAATAATACTACCATGGCAACAACCATGTTTTGACATTACTATGGCCTTAAGTGATTCGGATTATGACTGTAATTTAGTGTCATAACTCTGGAAGTTTATGATATGTATATCCAGACCAATATTTTGTGTTTTCTATTGTTGAAACAGAATATATATATATATATACAGTTAACAACAAAATTATTCATACCCCTTGGAAAATTCTAGTTTTTTTGCATTTTTCCTAAAAATGAATGGTTAACTGAATTTAATTGCACATCACTTGAATACATTTAGTTATCATCTGCAAATGAATGCTGTTTCTGGTTTCACCTCATTTGCATAACAATAGAAAAGGTGAATTATCCAAACTGGGTGATGTTCAAAATTATTCATACCCTTGGTGATCTATTGACTTTGTCAATCAGTATGAATCCAGTCCTTGTGATTAATGCTCGTAACACTTTCTTCACACTGTCACAATGCTTCTGGAGGTCTCTACTGAGATATCAGGCCAATACCTGGTCTCCAATGGCCCAATCTCCTTGAGGATGTTGTCCACACATGCCATCACCTGGTCTTCAGTGGATTCGATGGATTTAAAGCAGATTTTGTGTTTGCAGGTCTTGTAGTTTTAGACGTCATGAGGATAGGACTATGATATTGATATTTTCATTAATATTCCTTACATTTTAATGACAATTCTGTATCTAAGTTGAAACAAAGCACTCTTCCTGGAGAGACTTCCCTAGAGGCATTCACTGTTGCACTGGCAAGGGAAGGTATTTTCTGATACTTTTGTTCCATTATTATTAAGAATATTTAGGGAGGCCATGGTAGTTGTCTAAAGGTTGGATGGTGCCAATTTTATCAGTTTATTCAGTTACACTGATTGACACATTTTTGATATGGACACCTGCAAGTGGGTACTCTAGTGAAGCTTAAAATACTGATCTTTATGTTCCAGTGCACTGTCAAAGTGGTAGCATTTTGTGCACTGCAGCTGGTAACATGGAGGGCATATGGTATAAATTTGGTTTACATTCATTTTGGTATCAAGGATTGTAGCTTTCATACCAAAGAAACAAAGAATATACCATTTGAAGATGATTATACAGTAACAGTCAATGTGGGATGTGTATGGTACTCAAAGGTTACATACTGTTATTCATGGTGACCTGACGTTAGAGTCATGCAATGACTTTAATATCACCAACATGGCCTTCCTGAGCACTCTGATTAAGAAAGGGGCCAATGAATAAAGGTGAACCCTCCCACAGGCAGTGCAAAAGGGAAGGGCTCTTCAGGAATGGTGCTTTGCTTCATAAGTAGATACAGAATTTTCATTAAAATGCATGGAATAAATGACCGAAAATTTCAATATCATAGTCCTGTCATCATGAAGTCGATAACTGCATCACCTGTAGGGCACAAAATCTAATGAACTCCCTGAAGGTCAGGTGAAGGCATGTGTGGACACATCCTCAAGGAGATTGAGCCATTGGAGAACAGGTACTGGCCTGATATCCCAGCAGAGACCCCTCCGGAAGCCTTGTGACGGTGTATTAAAATAAAGTGAATTACAAGCATTAATCACAAGGATCGGATTCATACTGATTGACAAAGTCTATAAATCACCAAGGGTATGAATAATTTTGAACATCGCCCAGTTTGGATAACTCACCTTTTCTATTGTTATGCAAATGAGATGAAACCGGAAACGGCATTCATTTGCAGATGATAACTAAATGTATTCAAGTGATGTGCAAGTAACTTCATTGAACCATTCATTTTTAGGAAAAATGCAAAAAACTATAATTTTCCAAGGGTATGAATAATTTTGTTGTTAACTGTATACACATGTATATGTAATTTTCAAACAATTTCCAATATTTTGATGGTGCGTTGCCATAGTAATGGGGCGGATAATAAGAATTATAATCGTGTACCTGACTGTGACCTTGAAAGCACACAACAAAATTGCACTCAAAAGAGCTGCTTGAAATAGATGTAATGCCTACTAAATATTTTCACGTTGTTGAATTACACATATAGGTTATTTCCTATCTTATTACCATGGTAACAGCCCGAGTGGTCGCCCAGTATCCACCTTTGTGGCAGTCAGGGAGGATATGATATCCAGGGTCCTAGCTAACGTGCAGGGGAAAAACATCATTTCAGGTTGTGGAGACCCTTACTTTATAAAGTGCATTGGATAGTTACATATTTTTTTCACTATTTATTAATTCACCATAACATTTCTATAGCAACAACCATGTTTTGACATGACGGTGACTTCCAATGACTCAGATTTAGCTGACAGATAAACACCATTTTAGGGTGTACATACACCTGTTCTTTGTTTTGTGTTGATTAGTTACAGAAATATTCAATTTTTATCATACTGTTTCTATAGCAACAGCCATGTTTTGACATGACGGTGCCTTCCAATGTCTCTGATTCTACTTGCAATCAAACTGGCACCCCAAAATACATATAGTTAGATGGTTACAATTTGTTTTTGTGATGTTGAATTATAGATATATAGTATTCTCTAAAATTCAATTCCTTGGTGTGTTACCATGGTAACAACCCCAGTGGTCACGCCCACGACCAACTTTATGTAAAATAGGAAGAATATGAGAGCTGAGGGTCCTACCTAACAGAAAAACATGATTTAAGATTGTGCAGACAGTTGTTTTCTTTTTTTGTATTGATAAATCATAGATATTTTCCACAAATAGCATTATTTTGTGGGACCGTTTCCATAGCAACGGCCCTTTTTTACACGCCCATGACTTCAAATGACTCAGATTGTGGTTGGAATCAGTGCGGCAGCTTAAAATACATATATTAGAGTCCTTACCATGTATATTTTATGCTGCTAAATGACAAATATACGGTATTTTCTAAATTCCAGTATTTCGTTATGTTACCATGGTAACGGCCCTAGTGGCCACGCCCATCATGAAATCTTTGGAAAATAGGCAGATTATGAGAGCTGAGGGTTGTGGCTTTTCACAGAAAAACATGATTTAAGATTGTGCAGACAGTTGTTTTCTATTTTGTATTGATAAATCATAGATAATTTACACAAATATAAGCATTTTGTGGGACCGTTTCCATAGCAACGGCCCTTTTTTACACGCCCATGACTTCAAATGGCTCAGATTGTAGTTGGAGTCAGTGGGGCAGGTTGAAATACATATATTAGAGGCTTTACCATATATTTTATGCTGTTAAATGACAAATATACGGTATTTTCTAATTTCCAGTATTTCGTTATGTGTTGCCATGGTAACGGCCCTAGTGGCCACGCCCACCATGAACTCTATGGAAAACAGGCAGATTATGAGAGCTGAGGGTCCTAGCTAACAGAAAAATATAATCTAAGATTGTATAGACACCTCTCTGTCTATTTTATACTGATAAGTTTAGATATTTTTCCAAAATATAAACTTTTTATGTTACCGTTTCCATAGTAACGGCCATTTTTTGACATGACCGTGACTTTAAATGACCTAGATTTTGGTTTCAATCAATCAGGAAACTCAAAATACATATATTTAGATGGTTACCGGTCATTTTTCAAATTTCTGAATTAGAAATATTAGGTATTTTAGTAAATTCCTATATTTCCTTGATGCGTTGCCATGGTAACGGCCCTGGTGGCCACACCCACCACTAACTCTTTGGCAAACATGCAGATTCTGATAGCCTAGGGTCCTAGCTACCAGGAAAACATCACAAAAAATTGTGCCTAAGGGGGGGGGGGGGGGGGGGGGGGGTCTACGTTGGCCCATAGACTACATAGGCCTATATCTCCTAATCATGAAGCCTAGTATAGATATAAGAACGTCGGTCTCACATTCAGCAGCTGTTCCACTGAGACTCACGTGGACAAAAGAATGCTTTGGATCTTCTGATAAATTAATGGTACGTGAATATATCTGGTTTATCATTCCTGATTTACTGGCACTTGATTTTCATGGATAAAACAAAATGTCAGTAGCGTGACTCGCTTCACAGGCAATACATGAGGTTTCTTGATAGCACTCCGTGTAGAGTTTATTTCGTATGAAATTATATACAGGAAAGAGTCTTTAAGAGAGCTTTAAAGAATTCCTTTCAAGATTATCCACGAAGTTGTGCTAAAACCTTTCGATAATCGTTATAACTAATATGATTTTTTTTTCTACAGTTTTAAGTGTAATTTTGTATTTGTCATGTATCTGTACAGTTTTCTGTTATCAGGGCTCTGTCGTATACCATTTTTTGTCATGTAGACTGCTGAACAGACTACCCTGAATAAAGTTGAAAAATAAATAAATTGATTATTAAATAAATTAATAAATAAGTAAATAAATTGATGAATAAATATATGAATAAATAAATAAATGCATAGTTAAGGAATACAAGCATGATGATCCTTAGCAATGTCCAATGAATTCGCTTTCAATAATACTGTCCAAGTACACTTTAAAAGGGCTGGGTAAAAAGGGAACATGCATGTTTGTTGGGTAAAACTATACCAAATATTGGGTAAAATTTACACAATATTGAGGAAGATCCAATAACTTTATGACTCTTGTGATAAGAAGCGTGACTCGTATTTAGCTGTAACGGAAGCTTTGCATGAATCATTACATTGCAGGATACTATAATATGATGTATTAGCAATGGGAGTATGTAAAATTGTGAACTAAATATAACTTTTGGAAAAAATTTGCAATGTGATTTGCATTAATAAAATGATCATGAATTATACAACTTTTGGTCAAAACACCACAGAAATTAATAAATATTACATCTATAATTGACGCCCACCCAAATTTCATTTTGATCGGAACCTTCAAAGATAAGATATATAATGAAGCCCCCAGATATATTATTACCATAACTTAATTATATTTTTGTTGTGTTTATCCATCGTCCTTATGGTTAATATACAACTTAAATCTTTGACGCCATTTAATTATTCTTGTTTTATGTACTTTGCTGACAGTGGTTATGTCCATTTTGTGAAAACCTGAACAACGGTGACTTGATGCGATGTAAGATATGTACCGCGTGGAATCCAGATGAAGTCGGAAACGGGTTGGAAGATTATTTAACTCAACCTATGGCAAGAATGCAGGTTAATAGCAATAACCCAGATGCTGCACGTGGATGGGAATGTCCTATGTGCTCCTACCAAGGAAAATTGGGCTGCATTAATTGCAGTAGGCCACAGGAAGGCAGCTGGATCTGTCCTATTTGCACTTTCAATAATAAGGGGTATGCTCTTGCGTGTGCCGTTTGCTTTAAACCACATCAGGAGGGTCCACGTCCTCATTTAGCCGTGAGTATATCTAGTCTACACTCGATTTACATAATTATATGGCGCCTTTAGTGTACTGATTCAGTATATGGTGCGCATCTTTACATCCAAACCCTGGATTCGCTCTAAAACTTGACTATTATTACCTTTTGAACTGAATGAAATCATTGTGTTGCGGCAGAAGAATAACGCCCCAGCATTATTTAAAGATGATTTTATACAGTCGATGCTAAAAAGTTTTTTGTTTACTACACTATAATCATTATGGTATCAGTTTTAATATTAACACCGGAACACTTTCAAATACAAACATGTATCTCCTTTCTGTGGTAACCTTCTATACAGAATGATTAAATGTTTTTTTTTGTTTTTGTTTTTTGTTTTTTTTGTTTTTTTGTTTGTTTGTTTGTTTTGTTTGTTTGTTTTTTTTTTTTTTTTGGGGGGGGGGGGTAAATGCTCAAATAATTATCCTTTTCTCTTTTTAATAGCTCCCAATGGCTCGAACATCTTCACCAACTTCACCTACAACACCAACCATGCCAACTGAGCCACGTAAGACCCATCTAAGGAAGAAAATCACTGGCCAGTATGATGCTATTTTCAGTGTGGCAGGTGGTAAGCAACCCCTCCTATCTTCACCAACTACACCTACTACTCCAACCATGCCAACTGAGCGACGTAAGACCCAGCTAGACAAACATCTAAGGAAGAAAATCATTGGCCAGGATGATGCTATTTCCAGTGTGGCAGGTGGTAAGCAACCCCTCCTATCCCCCCCCCCCCCCCCGCTCAGAAAAAGAGAGAGAAATTGATAAAAACCAGGAGATCTTGTAAGTAATGCAAGTAAAAGAGCTGTATACGCTCACGCTCACACACACCCGCACACACAAATCGCACACACAACATACATATATTACGCAAAACAGCCAATAAGTAAGAAGGAATACAGCATTATCAGATGGCCCTACAATTTTTGAAACTGTGATATAAAGATAGATGTCAAGGACAGGAATCATTATAATGTTACAGTCACACGGCCATGTTACGGACCTGCGGATGCCTGCGTATATTTGGATAATGAAAATACCCCAAATAACGCAAATTTGAGCAAAAGTTACCTATATTCTGCGGACGATACAGATTAGTTACGGATGTTACGGGTAAAACCTGTTGATGAGCCCATCCGCTGCCAACCCGCTGACACATGTCCCGGACGACTTAAGGATGACTTACGGACGATACGGATGACTTACGATGAGTTACGTATTTTACGTATGTAACGTATATTCTGCGGATGCTTACGTATATTTCATCTGCAGCAAAATGTTGAGATTTTCAAAATTCCCGCTGCAGATCTGCGTATGTTTGCGGATTAGGTTACGGATGGATACGGATGCTTACGGACGATACGGATGACTTACGGACGATACGGATGAGTTACGTATTTTACGTATGGATAACGTATATTCTGCGGATGCTTACGTATATTTCATCCGCAGCAAAATTTTGAGATTTTCAAAATTCCCGCTGCGGATCTGCGTATGTATGCGGATCCTGCGGATTAGGTTACGGATGGATACGGATGCTTACGGATCCTTTCGGATGCTTACGGATTTTTATCTGTAAGCATCCGCAGCTACCGTAAGTGGCCGTGTGACTGTTCCATAATGCCTAGGTCAGACGGACAGATACGCGCGATACGCATGTCTGCGGATGTGCATCCGTAAAAATCCGTAGAAATCCGCAGCAATCCGTATCATGCGTATCATCCGTAAGTGCATCCGTAAAAATCCGTGGGAGTGCGCAGGAATCGAGGTCTTCCGCGAAAAAGTTTTGAAAATCTCAAAATTATTTTAAATTTCCCGCGCAAGGTCTTTTGCGCAGAATTTAGGTAGAATTTGCGTATTGTTCCGTATCATGCGTATTGATCCGTATCTTTGCGTATTTTTGCGTAAAACGTCCGTATCCATCCGTAACCTAATCCGCAGGATCCGCAGACATACGCAGATCCGCAGCGTGAATTTTGAAAATCTCAAAATTCTGAAAATTTTCATTTTGAAAATCTCAAAATTCTGCTGCGGATGAAATATACGTAAGCATCCGCAAAATATACGTTATCCATACATAAACTACGTAACTCATACGTATCGTCCGTAAGTCATCCGTAAGTCGTCCGTGACATGTGTCAGCGGGTTGGCAGCGGATGGGCTCATCAACAGGTTTTACCCGTAACATCCGTAATTCATACGTAACATCCGTAACTAATCCGTATCGTCCGCAGAATATAGGTAACTTTTGCTCAAATTTGCGTTATTTGGGGGTAAAAATTACGCATTTTCATTATCCAAATATACGCAGGCATCCGCAGGTCCGTAACATGGCCGTGTGACCTAGGCATTACCGCAGTAACAAGTCTCCTTTAAAGATTTAAGAGCTACTGTCTGAGAGAATCAGGCTGACTTGAAAAAAAAATGGGAAAATGGGGGGGTCGGCGGATTTCTTTTATATTTTGAAGTTGTGGTTAATACAGGGTATATCCTACGGAAATGATGTGAAAATTTTCCGTTCATAATTCAATTCAGTTACCCCTGGCCCTCATAAATAGCCTTTTTTTTACCTATCAAAGGCATGAATTTTGACATTTAGTACAATTTTCATTCGGAGTAAAAATGTATTTAGGAGTATGCCATTCAAACGAAACTTACAGGATTTGTCCTTCTATCCTTCTTCTTAGAAACTGTACAGACGATATTTAAAATAAATTTTTGGATCATTCTTTATTACTATAGGGGTAATGCCATTGTTTCCATTTTCAAGAAAATTGAAAAATACCCATTTGGGGGCAATTTTGAAGAGGTATAATCAAATGGCCCAACTTAATAAACGTTGGTTTTGCCATGGAATGTTAACCAAACCTACTAGGTTAATCCATTCCCGGTTTCAAATTTGTGGAGTGTCTTTTAATTTGTTGTCCGTATTCACGAAACTCCGAGTAACGAACCTTCGGAATTATCGGAGTTTTATATCAAATGAACTTTTGGATTAACGAACCTTTGAAATTATAAACATTGAATAAAACTACATGTAACAGTTTAAATATTATCGCCATCCACTTGAAAAATTATGCTTTCTATTCAATTTTGCACAGGTTTGGTGGAATACTTTTTTAAAGGGCAATCCAACCTTTGTAAAAAGCTGATGTGTAAAAGGAGAGCAGGGTGGTGAAACTTTGAAAAAAAATTGGACTTGGAATATGAAAGTTATGAATGTTTGAAAAATGAGATCCCTACATCTATATGCAAATCTCGAATTGGAGATTTTGTGAATCGATTGTGACGTATTCACGTATATTCAACAGTTACTCTCCCATTTGTCGTACGCTAAAATATCATTAAATTCTGGTTTCTCCTGAGCGCCTTTATACCCTCAAGGCAGTAATAAATAGTAGAAAAGATTCTACTAAGTTATACATTTTACAAAACTGACATTTTAGTCATTTTGTGTGTTGGAGCGAATGGGAAATTTGACCACCGCAACATCAGAGTGATCGTACCGATTCGGCCAATTTGAAATTCCCATATGTATAGTGATTACAATTTTTGAAAAATCATAACTTTCTTATTGCTGGTCCGATTTCGTTCAAATTTTCACCCCAAAAGTGGTGGGTATGTGCCGTCGGCAAGACAAAAAAAGGGGCTTCGGAACAAGTGTATCCTGAAAAGGATGGTCTTCGGAACTACTAACATTTTGGAAAAAGGGGGTCTTTGGAACTGGATTACAATATAAATATGATGCTACGGAACTGGTTCCCACAAGCTTTGAACCGGACTGGAACCGGATTGGAAGCAATGTGGAAAGCCCGGGGAAATTAAGCACCTGGAATGAAACTCGTTTTCAACTTTTCACCTAAAATGATATTCTTCGATACGGGACGGGGCGGGCCAGAAATGCCGGAACGACGGAATAAAAAAAAAACCCGGTGCTTTGGAACGGTTTTCTCTCTTCTTTTTCTCAACAAGAAAAGAATGGTATGCATTGGAATGGAAATTTGAGTGTAAAAAGGGGGTCTTCTGGGTGGCACATACACACCGCACACTATATACTGAGTGCCCCCCCCCCCCCCCCCCGGCCTAGGAAGCCTCTTTCAGGCAGATTTGTGCGCTTTATAAGTGCAAAATTATTATTGTTATTACGAATTATTCGACCTTAAAACTTGATTCTCTCTTATTTAATCCAAAAATGTTAATATTGGCATATTTTAAGCACATTCTAAGTAGGGACATTTTTACAAGGTTCAAATGATTCCATATGTTTTGCAATCAGGTATTGGAAATAGCACCATGCAAGCACTCTGTGACCAAGTATTAATTCAACATATACATGAGGTCATTGATTTCAGCGTGAGATGAACTTTAGATTAAAATCAACATGTTTTTTTTTTTACAAGGTATACATTACCCCACTCTCTCGAAATCAGATATTGAAATTAACACTATGAAGGCACGATGTAACCAAATATTGGTTAAAATTTGGTTAAGTCATTGTCATATTTCTATTACCTTTATTTTCTTTCGATATTTCACAAAATTAGGGGAAAATGCACATTTTTTTACATAACAACTGCACATTACTCCACCCTTTTGAAATCATTTGTGGAAAGTAGCACTATAAAGGCACTCTGTGACCAAGTATTGATTTTTTTAAAAAGCTTAGGTCATTAATATTAGCTTGGTGTGAATTTAGCTACTAATTGACGTTTCTCTTTCGATTTTTCCCAAAATTGTGAAAAATTGCATATCTTAGGTGTATATTTACAACACAAGTACACATTACTCCACCCCTCTGAAATCAGTTATCGAAAGTAGCATTATGAAAGCACTTTGCGACCAAGTATTGATTAAAAAAAGGTTAGGTCACTGACGAATTAATGTTAAAGTTACTGTATTTTTCTTGCAAATTTTCAAAAATGCGAAACTGGGCATACTGTAAAGACAGTTTTACATAAATACCAAAAATACCCAACAATTTTAAAATTCAGATATCGAACATAGCACTATGAAGGCCAAACATGCCCAAATATTATTTGAAAATACATTGGGTATCTTTTTACTCTTTTGTTAAAGCTAGCTTGGAAAAACTGACTTTTTTTTAGAAATTTGTCATAAGTTAAAAAGGGTCACTTTCAACAGACATCCCTGATAGCAGAAAGTGGTAAAAAATACGTGATATTTACGTCGTGGTTTTCGTCTTTTTTCCGTCCTGTAATTACGTCAATAAGACGACAACTTGCACCAACGCAGGACGTCAAGAGGACGTCTTATTTTGACGTCATCTGTACACTGTAAAAACTGTAGTGCTGTATATATAGCACTTTTTGAGGGCATGCATAGGGACTGCACTCAGAGTGCTATTGAAGGCACACAGCGTGCTATTTCAGCACTTTCACGGGAGCTGGACCGGCTCCTTAAACTGCTAAACATTCATTAAAAAAAATGATTTGGGCGAGCTCCGAACCAGGGTCCGCTGATCGAGAATTGCTGGCATTACCGCTAGACCAACTCACATTGTACGATTTAGAGCAGATCATATTGTTACATAGTGAATTTACGACACCACATAGTTCATGTTATCTACTTGACTCCCATGACTAAACTTCATCGGTAACGTCAGCGCCTCTCAATCAGCGGAACTTGGTTCGAGGCTCGCCACGGTCACATTTCTTTTTTGCTGGTAAATTAGCACACTACAAGTGCTATCATCATTTCAGGTGCAGTCACTATACATGCCCCTAAAATTAGCACTTTAGTTTTTACAGTGTACAAGACGTAGAGATGACGTCAAAATAAGACGTCCTCTTGACGTCTTGCGTTGGTGCAAGTTGTCGCCTTATTGACGTAATTACAGGACGTAAAAAAGACGAAAACCGCGACGTAAATATCACGTCATTTTTAACACTTTCTGCTATCAGGGAAGAGGAATGAAGCCGTAGAGATGACGTCAAAATAAGACGTCCTCTTGACGTCTTGCGTTGGTGCAAGTTGTCGTCTTATTGACGTACTTACAGGACGTAAAAAAGACGAAAACCACGACGTAAATATCACGTCATTTTTAAACACTTTCTGCTATAAGGTGGACACGTAAAGACACTTCCTGACAAAATATTAGCTCATAAAAAGTTGGGCCTTTTCATTGTTGAATTTACCGTAATTTTTTTTTCTTCAAATTTTCCAAGTAAAAATATTAACATTTAGTATGATAATTTTATATCAGAATCGTAAACAAACTAAAGAGTGTTTGTGGCTAAAATTTGCGATCCGAATTCTACAGGTTTTTTGACCTTCCTGGAAAGCCCCGCATAATTTTGTATATGTATTTTAATCTATTGTCACCATGTATATTGATTTTATCTCGCGAAATAAAATTGAATTGAATTTAATTGAATTTCAACGAGATCGGGTCATTTTACCCAGGTGAAACATGTACGTAAATTTGTGTAAAAATAGCCTACAAAGGGCGCATTTTGGGGTGGGGTTGTAACATTACTGATGGGAATGACGTAGCGGTTTCATTTAATTTTGAAAATGCTTCAAAGCTTGCGTGATTCTCTCAGAGAGTAGCTCCTAAAATGTTAATGCCACTTTTGATGTATGGATTAGCCATCACTATCATGCATTATTATAGTAAGGACTTGTATTTATAATTATATATTTTCTTGCAGCTATCGAACGGAGAGAAGCAGGATGGCTGCGCGAGGACAAACCACTTGTCATGTTGTTCCTTGGATCTTCAGGCTTAGGTATGTCTCCGGATAAATAATCTTTTTTTTTCAAATCCTTACGTTAAAACGAACACAACTTCGTTCCTAATAATGAAGATATTTAATGCAATATGCTTTGACAATGATTCAGTGATTGCCACCTAAAACTCCATATAGGTGAAAAGATGCGCCCTATATGGCATCTATTTAGGGAGGACATTCATACTCTTGTGTAAATACTCTCTTACATTTAAAATAAAAATGTATCATTTGCTGTAGGGTTACGTTTTCAGCTCATCCGGCCGAATGGGCCCGATGGCGTGGCGTCGTCTGGCGTCTGTCGTCCATCCACAATTTCACAATGCTTTTTCTTCGTCATTTCTCATCCGCTTTTGACTCTGTTTGCTTTATAATGACAGGAGGATTTGAAACTTTTACACAGAATTGTGAAATTCATTATTTATGCAAATTTATTCAAATTCTCCACCAACAAAAATGCTTCTTCTCCTTCATTTATTGACCAGCTAAGTGCAATACGCAGAACTTCTAAAACAGAATTTTGAAATTTGTCTTCCAACATTACTTATGATAACGTACGTAAATCAATGTAAAAAAAAATGCTTCTTCTCCTTCATTTATTGACCGATTTTTATATGTTTGTTTTGCCTGGTAGATCTACGTGACATATACAGAACTTCGAACTAAAATGTTGAAACTTTGCCTCAAACATTAATTATGATATTGTATGCAAATTTATCAACAGTTTATTTTTAAAAATACTTCTTCTCCTTCATTGGAACGAATTCGATTCTGTTTGTTTTATCTAGTAGAGCTCAGTGATATACACAGAAACTTTATACAGATTTATGCCACTTTGCCTCAAACATTAATTATTATGATTTATGCAAATTAAGTTTAAAAATAACCAATTTGTTATGCTTCTTCCCCAATTTTGATTCTGTTTGTTTCATCTGTTAGGGCTAAGTGAGATACCCAGAATTTCTACACAGAAGTTTGAAATTTTTCCTTCAGCGTTGCTTATGATAATCTATGCAAATTTATTCAAAATTTTCCAAAGAATCCTTATTCTTCCTCATTTCCCAACCAGTTTAGCAGAGAAATGAAAATCGTAGCCGGAGCGCTACGACATTGACGTTCTGATTGTCTATTCTAATGGCATTCGATCAAGACCTGTCATAGCGTCTTTTAAACAATTCATGCTAGTAATAATAAACTATAATGCTTAATAATAATAAAATGATGATGATGATAATAATAATAATGATAATAATAATAATAATAATAATAGTAATACTGATAATAATAGTAATAGTAATGATAATGATAATAATAACAATAATAATGATAATCATGATAATAATAAAAAAGGAGAATAATGAGAATAATAATAATGGTCATATTAATGATTAATATCCACCATGGAAGGTGCTCAAAGCCCCCTTGTATTACATCAGCTTTAGTTAGGTTTTGGAAAATGAAGATAAATGTCTTGCCAGGACTTAAGCGCTATTCAGCAAACGTCAGCAAATAATGAGATGATGTAATCATTAACAGGATTATCGTCGCTTTGCTTTATTTTATATAACCCAAGGAAAGACTGCAATGGCAAAAGAAGTGTCCTACTGCTTGGCCAAACAAGGCAAACGTGGTTTCATTCGTATCGACATGTCCGAGTATCAAGCGAGCCATAATAGCCAGAAGTTTATCGGATCCCCACCAGGCTACAAGAACCACGAGGAGGGTGGGCAGCTCACTGAAAGTTTGAAGAAAACTCCGAAGGCCGTTGTACTATTTGACGAAGTGGAAAAGGCACATGCCGATGTACTTACCGTTTTGTTGCAGCTTTTTGATGAGGTATAAAGTAAAACATCATCTGAAGATTCCAGTTGAAATATAGCTTTTTGTTTACTGCGAGAGTTAGCATATCCAGGAACGGCAATTTCTTGTCATGACCGGGGGGCCGTATTCTGAAATCTATGCTAACTTCTATTTTAACTCTTATGTTAAATTCTCAAGATGACATACCTGTAAATCGGTATTTTGAAAACTATGTTAAGGGTATATGTTATCTTTTTTTAGGTTAGGTCCCGACATACCATTTATCATTTATACTTCATTTATAATCACTGTTAAAATTTACTCTTAGCCAATCATGTGTCTCGTTTGATCGCGCCTACAAGTACCGTATGTCAAATATATGGCGCGCATTTATTGAGTAATCATCATTTCATACCCGCTACCTTACTCGTGAAGGTGTCCATAAAAGGCTACTTTATTCCTTTCTTTTGTATGTCTTCTATATCTGTTTTACGTTCAAAGTAATAGAATCGCAGAATAAAATATAGTTCTCACAGAAACCAAAATCGGAAAAACAGAGAAAAGAACATAGCTTCTGTATTACAAGTATAAATACACCGATGTATCATAGTCAAAAGACCCCTAGACCAATGTTATGTTCAATGTTCACTTTTATGTTATCTTTAATAGGATAAAAGAGGTTTTAGAATATATATACACCAAAGCTTATGATAACTGATAACTGATAAGTGATTTTGACTTTGGCCGAGACAGTCTGCACTTATATCACTAGTTCTCTTTACTCTTTATCTCCGCCTTTCATTCTCCTCGTGTCTCTCATCTAATGACCAACTATGACAGTGCTATGGATTTGTGATCACCTTTACTCATGCAAGCACAGTTCTCCGCTAAGCGGAGGAAATCAATATCATATACATGTAAATAGTGCATGCTCTATCATACACTATACTGGATTATGTGCACGACAGATTATCCCAAATGCAGTTTTCTTTCACCGAGGCCGCAGACCGAAGTGAAATAGACCAGCACGAGGGATAAATTAGTATTTGGAGTTCATATAGTCCAGTAATCGTGCATAAATAAAACATGCACTAATTGTTATAGTAAATAGACCCCTAAATCTATAACTGTTATTGTGCATTAGGCCCGTACAAAAAGCAAAGTTATAGTGCACGCTCGTGCATTATAACAACTATCGTACTTTTCACCCTATTAGTTTTCCCTGGGGAGCTCCTCATTATTTGTCATTATATATGTCACTATTTACTCCATTGTAATCCAATTTTATTTCTGTATTATCAAAGCCCGTTCGGTGCTCATCTTTTTCTTCAAAATCCCGTACAATATATTAAAGAAATATTACACAAATTATTATATGCCTATTTTCATAGGCATACGAGGCGTGGGAGGCGGGTGGGGGCTGAGAGAATTATAAAGGTTCCGATATTCGGGCAAACACCACCTTATATTCTAGTATCGAGGTGCCCGAATAGCCTCAAATTTGGGCAGCTGGATGCCTGGGTATGTTATTTCTGTACATTTCACTACAATGAGGATCAAAATATTTGCTCCATCGCTTCGCTCGCTCGCAAAACTTCTAAAAAATTCAAACTTGATTTTTTTTGGCAAAAGGCATCAGCCCCTCTCTCTCGACAATGTGTCGTACGCCTATGTTTCTTACACATCATTTCTTATCACTTATCACAATGCCATTTATGCCTTAGAAATGAGAAGATTACATGTATTTCTCAGATACTTGACATCAACTCAATAATAATAAAATATTTAAAAAAAGACAATCATGTACTTTGTTTGATACTAGTATGGAGCTACATAACTAGATTTAAAAAAATTCAATTCATATTTGATTTGTAGGGAAGACTCACCGATGGGAAGGGTGAAACCGTCATATGCGAGAAGGCCACCTTCATCATGACTTCCAACTTAGCTAGCGACAAAATCACAACTTACTGGCATCGGGAAAAGGATGATTACACGGAAGGTTAGTTTTCTGTAATTTGTATTTACTTTATTTTTTTATTATTTTTTAAATTTCATTTATTTATTTATTTATTTATTTATTTATTTATTTTATTTATTTTTTTATTTTTTATTTTTTATTTTTTATTTTTTTTTTTTTTTTTTTTTTTTGGGGGGGGCGCATTTATTGTCATGAACAGGGGCCTTTTCGGCTGACAGTATATATGCTGTATTCTGATCCGACACAGATAATTCTTTCAAACATATCAGCCTCTTTCTTACGTCCAGTCAATTTCTAATGTCGTAAAAACATAATCACCTTTTTGGCAACAAATCTGACATCCTATGATTGTTATTATCCTCAGTTTTGATTCTTTTGATTTAAAAGGTCAAATAAAACTACCCGACTCATTCAAGGAAGAAATCGTGCAACCAGAATTGAAGAGACATTTCAAGAGAGACGAATTCCTGGGCAGGATCAACGAAATCGTCTATTTCGTGCCCTTCTGCAAGGCAGATATCGTCAAACTCGTTGAAATAGAAATGAAGTGCTGGAGTAAAAAGGTTAAATTTGTTTACATTATATTAAGCGAATATAGATTTCACTGACTCTAGATGCTAGAAATACGATTTTTTACAGGCTAAAAAACATTTGAATTATAACATCGAGGCTCCAAGCTAATGTCATTCATTTAAGTCTTTTTTTTGGGGGGGGGGAATCGTCTTTTCTAAATTGTTTTCATTTTCATTACCGAAAATAATGATGATATTGGTCATAATGATAATTATGATAATAGTAACAACATTGGTTCTTTCCATTCAGTTTAACTTTTCTCATTCAATTTCAATTTCATAATTGTTTACTGCAATTTCGTACGAGGATTCGTGGAACGTGCAAATGCTTTTAAGTGACCGGAAGAAAATAAATGTTACTTTGTTATTTTTTTTTTAATTGGTTATTATTCATCAAATTGGCCGACAGCCAGTCTGTTAAATTTGTCAGTTTATTTCCATCAAATTTCCTTTGAATTTGTTTAATCTGATGATCCTCTGAAAATGCAGTTAAGAACCTTGCAAGCAATGTGGTTTGATAGTTTGGATCCTCACCATTGTAAAGAAGATTTTCGTGTGATAATCTGAATACATTTTGTTTTAGTTCATAATCTATGTTTGCCCCTTTATTCTTTGCATAAGAAAAAGGTTAAATGCAAGAATTGAATTGGCTTGTGGACATATCAAAGGGTGCAGACCGGATTTTCTTTATGAAGATGTTGGCAGAGACTATTGCAAGACAACAAATTTGCGAAATTTACGAAAAACCCACGGACGAGAAGGATAACTTTTAAGCGTGCAGTTTATTTGTAGCATATATTGATACGTTTTGTCTCATTGACCAACGCCCCCAGCGTCCGATGCAAACAGTGCAACGTTGTAGACAATTTGATTTCACAAACACGGTGATAAAAATCAAATTCTCATTTAAACTAAGAGCACATTCACCCGAATAATCTTTGACGCTTTATCCATCATTGAACCATTCATTTCTTATACGATTTGTTCACCGACCGTACACAATCAAATAGGTCTTCACATCCCTGTAATATAGTCAATGGGGATTTGACAACCTCATCTTCCAGCGCCATTTGCCACGGACCTTAGCTATAAGAGAGCAAGCACAGCCAGGATAGAATGCCTCCATTATCGTACATCAATCCTAATTGGCTGGTCACACAGATTTCTTCCACCCCCCCCCCCCACCGCATCTGTCCTATCAAAGAAGAGCATGTTTTTTTACAAGGTAAAGCACAAGCTATGAATATTCATGATGTAGCGTGGGCGAGTCCACTATTGACAGAGGGTTGAAGTCATGACGCAATCTGAACGCAATTAATATCAGCAGATATTTATATTAATTTCCTTATGTAATTTAACTTATTTTCGGTATTAGGAATCTGTAATTGATTATTTCGGATGAACTGTGGCGCAAAATACTTGAAAGTAAGACTGGGAATTAAAGGTGGGACATTTAATAGTTTAATACAAATTAAGCAAATTTATGGGAAATGAACACGAAACTGAAGTACCAAAGTGACTGATTCTGATAGTAATTAAAAATTGTTTTGTATATAATGTAGACTGGCTACGCTGTATATGATGCGTTAAACTATTACCGGACACTTAACGCTATTATTTCCTAATGGAGGAAATTATATGAATGAAATGTCTCATGAAAATTACATGATAACAGGAAAAAATGCAGACCAACAATATTAACTAACTTTTATCTACAGTATCCTTAGAGTTTTTTTTACTCAATCGTCAGAATAATAAACCCTTGCAAGTTTGCTTTGCATGTGGTCTTAATTAAAATACCCCGGACGCTTTAATCGTGCACATTTTGTTCCAATACAGAACCAAAACCAAACTAGGTCTTCCTTTATCAACTATATCAAATTGTCGGAATGATTACAATAAGCAATATGGATTTAGTTTGGGAATCGGAAATTCACTCGATATGCGATATTTGAAGTATTATTTAATCATGGTTTATATTAACAAGTGTTAAAGTGTTAAAGAAATGCATATTTGTACACTAACCTATGAGGATCGCGCACTTGAGACACTAATGCGCCAGTTGGTACCCATTTGGAAACGCGACAATATCTTCACTATTAATACATTTCATATATTTGGGGAGCAAGATAAATGGAATATTCTCTTCCCAGTCATAATTTCCAGAAGTTCAAACAGTATTTTTGTATATTGGTGAAATGTTTAAGTAATTGATTGCAAAATTGAGTGGAAGGCGCATTAAAATTCCATTGCGCCGTGATGCGCGCTGATTTTACACGCCTGTTGCTCTGGGTAACAAGCGCATTTAGGTCAACTCGTAAATTTGCGTTGACCTTTCCATGCATATCCGCTAAAAATCCGAAGATATGCGCTCTTTTACAGGGTGTAAGACATAGACGTATTATAGATTTACTAGACGGAAAGCAGCACGCGCGGAAGTCATTACGCGAATGGAATTAGGCCCCGCCTCTTTACGATCATTGAATTGGCGATAAGCACCCGTTTATATTGCCGTGATATCGATAATAGGCGTTGCATTATTCATATTTCTTGCGCGTGTCAGTTTATTGTGAAACTTTGATTGGATGCTAGGTCATGAATATGTACATAATTCGATAGTATCGATTAAAATTTACTTGACCTCAACTTCGTCAGTTGAAGACCTATTAATTAGGCAGATTACATGCAATGAAGTCACCACACGAAATGAGAGCTGTTAGTTCAAAAGTACAAGGTGAGTATAGAGCACAAATTGTGAGTAGGCCTAAATTTCGTATATTTAATTCATTAATATCAATAAGTTGTACTATTCTAGGTGATGTATAATAATTTCTTTACAAAGGATTGACATGAGTGTTGTAAAAGAACTGAAAAAAATTTCTCTCGAAATTACAGTTCTAAATTTATCGTCGAGAGGTAGTTTGACCAAGAGATGGCTGTCCTCACACGTTGCGGCTCATGACAGCTACCCAGGCAGTCCCGGCGTCAAAAATTCAGTGCATGCAAGCAAGAAAAGTTGGAACTAAGTAGATCTAGATCTAGATCTAACGTTAGTTAACTCTTTGAATTATGACACACTATTGTATAAGCTTTTCCTCATGTTGTTCATCTGTATGCTGCACACAAGCGTATAAATTAGTCTAATTTGGTCGTGGATCTAACGTACAGTTAGAAAAAATTTGGAAACTGAGTGTGACTGTGACTGTGTGATGGGATTCTACGATGGGGTCGATGTCGATGATTTTGATAAGATATGTAACAGACCGAAATTATTGGAGGTATAAACTTGTGAATGTAAAACGATGCTTTACTGTTTTCAACTCACAGTATTTGTTAACATTTTATTCCATGAACCGAAGTCTGAAGAATAAAGTATCTTGAGTAGATGTAGACTTAGCTAGGGCTAAAGCTGTGCTTGGGGGGCAAATTCAAAGTAACCATCATGTTTGATAAGAAATTAAGATGGATGTAGATTCTGTTCAACTTCACTTTCATGCCTGACTTTGATTTCGGACTTGGGTCTATTATCTTACTTGGTTCAGTTAATGCCATTTGGTCAATTAAACTGACTACATTAATTTTTTTTTTTATGGGGGGGGGGGGGGGGGGGTAGGCAAATATATTTTGGGCAAAACTTCAGTCTCGTGCAAAGCCTGTTTAGGGATCCCTGTTCAAAATTTCAGACACACTAGAAGTTGCTGAGGTTGTTTCTTTTTCTTTCCAAGAAAGTTATAAAACTTGAAGGCTTAATTAATAAATATAAGATAGCTGATGAGTATTGAATTTTTACCTACATGTAATGGATTGGAATTTATTTGCCTGATAAATGTAACTATGACTGTATCAAAAAAGACCAAAACAAGTTACAAATGTGTTTTCTTTTCTTTTCTTTTTTTACAACAGATCAAAATAGAAAGGAACCCACGAAATGTTATTCAAACATTGCGACAACTGTTAACCGTACATGATGAATCAGAAATTTAGCCATCCTAAATTACAGGTAATATGCTTAGTATGTAATTCAAATCATTTAACAGGAAACAAGTAAATGAACTATAAAAGCAATTAGGGCTTCCAGGGGTCCTTAGATGTGTTTGTTAAAATCATATTACAGATACCCTCACTAGTTGCCATTGATATTTTAATAGCTTGTCCTTAAACTATGTAAACATTATTTGAAACCATTACTAACAAAGCCCAGCATTGTGTGTAAACATGGAGAAGGAGAAGATTACACATTTATTCACAATACATTCTATGAAAACGGTCTCTTTTGAGCTTTAATCTATCATCTAAATTAGATGTACATTTATACATGTATCTAGATGTTTGAGAAGATCGAAAATCTCAGAATTAGTGGAATACAAGTTTTTCTGCGAAATATATCTTGTGAACCTCTGAATTACTTTTATTTACTTTTTTTTACACAGCATGATTCTTTATAATGGATGGTGAAGGAATATTGAGATACACAATCAGGAGAGATGAACAAAGAGCAAATATACTGACCTGCTCAAGCTTGAGAGGCAGGCCTACTACATGAATATTAAAAATATAATAGTACAAAACTTGTAGAGGAAGCAAGTTATTTGAAACAATTGTAATTTCATTTCCCTCTGCCCTGTAAAAGAAGAATTTTTTGTCCAATATTGGGATTTCTTTCAATTTTTATAAGGATTCATCATTCCCATTTTCATGCTTACAAAAGAACTTGATTTTAATGAATGTGAGTAAAATAACTTTTTATCGAGCTATATTTACTCTGTTTCAGTCATGCATACACAAATCTGGCACATTGCAGTCCTGTCATATTGTGTACGACCTTAACAGTTTTTAATTTGTTCTGTTTTCTCTTTTTATTCAACAGACTTACGGAATACCACTACAGCTCTTCATTTCTGGTAACTAGACATCTACCTTATCATGATTCCATGTGCTTCAGATGCCAGCAGTGGATGTTCAAAAACTGTTCAAGGATTAAAATCATACAATTTAGCAGGAAAGTCCACCCAAATATTAAGTTGGTTACAAAAGAAGCAGAAAAATTAAATAAACAGATCAGTGAAGGTCTGAGCTCCTCTCCCATTTGCTATGTACAGAAAATTTCATAAATTTCCATTTTCTTAGTTTCTGATGAAGGAATAGATATTTTTCCTACAGGTTTTGTATGAGCAATGATTATATATCTAAGGTTCATGTATGTTTGAATATTTTCTTTAGAGAAAATGGAAATTAATGATTTTTGGGGTACAGGGCAAATGGGAGAGGATACGACACGGAGTTGCCAATTTATCTTTGATTGATTACAACTTTAAAAAACCATAACTAATAATAATAAATTTCACTTATAAAGCGCCTTTTCATAAGATACAAAGCGCATGTAACAGATAAACAAAGAGAACAGTATCATACAAATAGCATTACGTAAGTACAGAGATATCGAAAAAAGACAAATTAGAAGAGATGTATTTTCAGACACTTCTTAAATGATGTGAGAGTTTGGCAATTCTTTAATGCAAAAGGTAGGGAGTTCCAGGTTTTGGGGGCGATAACTGGTTTCTTATGTCTTATCGTATTTTGCTCAAACCTTCACTGATCTGTTTAATTTTTCTGCTTCTTATAAAACCAACTAATAATCAGGGTGAACTTTCAATTTAATATTATACTAGCTCAATACGTATTTTTGTAAGGTCCTAATTAATCAGCAATCTCACAAGTGGATACAGGTAAAGAAGTTGAGGCTTTCATTAAAAATAAAACAATATATATATCCTTAACAATGGTTTCTGATTGGGAGGATTTTTATTGGAATTGCATTTGCTGAAAGCCTAAAAAATAAGTGCCTTCAGCTGAATGAAATTTAACCAAACCTAGATATAATTCATGTTGGTGACCAGCAACAGTATAATAGAATGAAACAGTTGTCATGCATATTACTTGAAAACTGATGAGAAAAACTGAATAATCTTTCAATTATATAAGTGATGTGAAAATTTCACTTACCACTGGACTTCTGCAAAGATGTGCAATTTCAAAATTTTCATTATTTTTTGTAAAGTTATAAACTTATTTTGATTGATATTTATTGTTATTAAATAGACAACAACAAAAAAAAAGATTTAGTTTGTCTCTTTTATGATGTTAAGGAGATGAATAGTCATCTAGTTACCTTAGACATTTACATTTTTTTAGAGCTTGTCGAATTCAAAATTCTCATTTCAGTGATAACGTTCACGTGATAAACTTTTATGTATTAGAGGATTCAAAGAGGGGGTGGGGTTCCGTAACTAGAAATGTGAAATGTATTTTTTGTGAAAGGTAAGCTAGAGTTACTTTTATATTGAAAGGAATGAGAAAGATACAACAGAGTAAAAGCAGTGGTATCGCTGGAGGGGGTAGGGATTGGAGGGGCAGTGGCAGATTTAAGGGAGCACCTGCAGCCCATGCCCCCTTGATACAAAGTGACATACCTTCAGTATTCAACTTCAAGATTGTACCCCCCCCCCCCCCCTTTTTGAAATGACCTTTTTCAACTTGTCAGAGAATTGTCTACAATGTGTGCCCCATCTTTTACAAAATCCTGGATGCACCCTTGGGGTGAGGGAGGGTAATATACCTTAATATTTGTAATTTTCAAACTGTATTTTGGCATGCCAAAGAGTATATAAAACTAATAGAACTTCAATTTTCTTTTTTCATTATTGAAAATTTGTGGGATTTTTTTTTCGGCACGGTTAGTATTGCCCCACCTCTCCAGTCAAAATTCTCTAGCGACACCCCTGCTAGAAAAAAAGAGTGAAGACAATAAGCTGTGACTAGAATAGTTAATCATAAGTAGATGGAAATGAATGGTATTGTAAGACATGTGATTAAGTGGTGACTTACAGAACAAACGTACATTTTTATTTAATTGCCAACATAAAAGACAAAATTACATTTACATCAAAATTAAATAAAATGGTAGGAAAAACCTCAATTAACTAAAGGACCCCACCCCACACCCCCAATGAAGATTATCCTTGCTGTTATGAAAACCATCCCTGATAAAATCTTACTTCGAAAGATAACTTTTTTTTTAAATTTTCATTATGCCTGTATTATTTATGTATTTATTTATGTTTTTATTTATCATCATACCTCAAGTTCAAGTTCGCTTTATTTTCATATTCACATTTCACATTTGACATTTCATTTTAATACATGTTATCGGTTTGTTACAAGAATTAATAATGATAAAAAATAATATAGTGCTTATGTAATAAAAATAAGTACATAAATATATATATCAGTTTGGATTACTTGTCGTAACTTGTAAAGAATGGCTAACAAAGTTGGAAATGAGAATATGAAGGAGCCTAAAGTAAAAGCAAAGCTTGTTGGTTATAGGCTCCATGTGATTGAGTGGTGACTTACAGGCATGAAAGCTGGAAAGGAATGGCAACATATAAACTTTACTCACAAATGCAAAGTAAACGTTAATATAGAATTAGTGGAATACAAGTTTTTCTGCGAAATAAATTTGTGAACCTCTGAATTACTTTCATTTACTTATAAATTTAGTTATTTTTTTTTACACAGCATGATTCGTTATAATGGATGGTGAGGGACAAAACAAAGAACAAACGTACATTTTTATTTAATTACCAACATAAAATACAAAATTGCATTTACTTAATGCATATTTAATGAATACATTCACCGGTATTAAGTACATCAACAAGAAAAGAGACTTTTGCCACAATCAAGTACTTCACATATATATTTACATTATCTGTATTCATGATTAGATTTGATTCGGTCCCGTCCGGTTACATTTTTTAGCTTTATTTACTTGTTTACATACACTGTATTTGCAAAGCGATAAAGTTTGATTCGGAGATCGATTAGAATTAACGTGCATTGACCGAGCCCCGTCTGCATAATTAGAAATTCCCGTCGCTGATTCGCCGAATCTGTTGCTTTGAAGCGATGAATACATTACCATAAATGCATATATTAGTGAATTTGACCTTTCTTACTGCGCATGATGTGCGAATTTTTTTTTCATACCGCGTACAAACACACGCTACTCTCGGGAAGCATCTTACAAAATGAATCATGCATTTACGCTCATGAATTATGCAATGTGCTTATCGGGCCTTCTAATGGACCCCGACAAGATGGCGGAGCTTTAGGGGCCTGGTGTAAGACATGGTTGGTATCATACAAAAAAGATATTGAGCAGATATTGAGCAGATACACACATACACACACAGACACACCCACACACACACACACACATACTCACCCAGGTATGCTTGTGTGTCGTTCCCTTTGTTCTCTCTATTGTTCAAATAGCCACACAAGCAGCAAAAAAAGCCACACAAGCCTGACGGAATAAAGGAATCTATTGTGTTTGATTGTCCATTTAGTCGCAGACACACACTGACACACGCACACGCGCGCACACGCCACACACTCATATCACACACCCACACTTTCTTCCCTCTCTCTCTCTCTTTCTCTCCCAGGCTCTCCCTCACCATCGTTTTTCTCGGGATTTAGCGAATGATGATTTATATGCGTTATGTTCATTGAAGGAAGTTGGAGATGAATTCCATTATTTATTTGTTTGCCCTTTTTTTTTTAAACAAAGAAAGACATAATTATGTACTTACCAAAATAATATTTTACAAGACCATGTGCTTACCAAATGAGTATAGATTATTTAATACAGATAAAACTTGCAATTTGAAGAAGCTTGTTAAGTTTAAGAGAATAATGATGTTGTCTTTTTCTAAATCATTTATTAAGAAAAGGAATTTTGATAATAGGACAGTTACCAGAGTGAATGTAACTACTAAAAGTGATAGGGTGGTTAAGCAAACAATGCGTCTTACATTGTAATTATGTTGTTCAAGTTGAAGACAATTTTGTCATTTTAATGTTGTACTGTACTTTACTATACTTTTTGCAACATGTACTTTCATTGGGATCATACACTCTCAAAACAATGGTTAAAATAATGTACCGGTTGGTTGAGGATTTTGTCCGGTTGCTTGCCGGGTGGGCTTAACAACAATCAGCACGGTTGGCTCGCATGTTAGCCAGCTGGCTGAAGTTTTAAACTAACTGGTTAATCATTTTCGAGAGTGTATCTTTAATTTCACTTTGTCAGCGTTGTATTCATTATTTTGTATATTCACATATGTTGAGACTCTCATACTCCCGATAGGGGGTTGATAGCGTTTGATAAATCTTATATTATCTTATCTAATTTTATACTACCAACCGCTAAGAAAAAAAAAGGATAGTTAAATACATTATTATTTTATATTATTCGTTGCAGACGAAGAGTAATCACAACATAAAGTTGACATGGGAAGAAGCAGTCTCGCAGGTGTTAGCCGGAACCTTCAACGTGCGTTATGGTGCTCGGTCTATCCAAAATGGGGTAAGCTTGCACTAGTGCTAATATTTTCTTTTTAACCCAAATATGGTTGATGTGCCATTTCTCCTAAACCTTTGATATTTTGTAAAACAAAAATTTTTTATTATAGTGAACACCAGGCCTAGTTAGATACAAATTAGAAACTATACGAAAAACCTTATTGCACGGGGAGCCCTTCTCTCACTTGGCAATGGTTCTTTTCCATTACATCAGACTAGGATATTTAGTCATATTGTAACCTTGTACGGTTGCATTTAGTCATTTCTGTTTCAGAAAAAGAACAACGAAAATATACAAAGCAAAAGACTGCGTGACAATAGATAAAAATCACTGAAACAGATATCCGCTGTGTTGATGGCAAAGTAACATGTCTAAATCAATCTTTCACAATGGCGTTTGCGTACTAGGTAGAAAAACGGATCATCGACCAACTGCACTCAGTTACTCGTCAAGAGAACATCCCAAAAGGTAGTGAGATACACTTATCTGTTGCAAGTGACGGCGAAGCCGGTCGGAGTTCATCTAGTAGTGATGATAGCGACGTAGACGATGATGACGCTATCTCTCATGCTAAGTTGAAGATGGAGCTCAAGGACCGCAATAAACTTACAATTAAGGAATGGCAATTCTAACTGGGTGAAACCCGGTATTGAGTAAAAACATATATCATAGACATTCATTCACAGTCTCACAAGATCGAAAAATGACCTCAGATTCACATATAGACTTAAGTAAAAACACATTTGATAAGCAGTTGCCAAAAAGAGGAGATACAAAGACATGATTCCACACAACAAAACTTTCCTTTACATTTTGTTTTCGAAGGGGAGGGGGGGAGGTGAAGTGGAAGGGAATGGTTACTACATGCAGGTTAGTATGTATCTTACCAAGGAAATGCGTCATTCCGGTATCATCTAATTTACAACAGTAAGTAACAACACCAATGGACAATTTGCACTTGCTTGAAAAGGCATGATATAAGAGTGAAATGTGAATTCCTTGCTGGAATTTATCATACATGTGTTAACAACACAGACACCTAGCAAGTTCCTGTATTATACCTTGTCCAAAGCATGAAGATGGTCAGTATATACTGTAGGTATTTCCGTCCATTTGAACACTTTTTCATTAAATTTCATCATTGTTCACTTCAATTTCGTCGTGAGAACCCACTTATTAGATATGAAAAGGGGCATTTATAAAAGCAAAGGAGGGCATTTTTCAGAAATAAAATGGGCACTTTTCGGATACTTGAAAAAGAGGGGGCACTGTCCCCTTCCCCCCCCCCCCTTACCCCTTTGGAGCGCCGCCTCTGGGACAAAGTTTTAAAATTGACAAAATTGAATGAAAACAGTATGAAATTGAACGAAATTTTTTTTTTTTTAAATAGACGGGAAATCCTATATTACATAATTATGTACATTTAGTAATTTGGGGGCTACTTTTTAGAAAGTAATATAATTTGCTACCTAAAATAACCTATTACAAAATTTATTCATTAATATAAGGTTTTTTCGTCCATTTTAACACTTTTTCATTCAATTTCATCGATGTTCACTTCAGTTTTGTCAGCAGAATCTTGGAACTTGAAAATGCCTAATTTAGTCACTCATGTTGGTCAATGGGCAATCGGTATCAATCCTGTCCATCCATTTTCATCGGATTTCCCTTGAATTCGTCTCATCTGACGATCCGCTGCAGAATGTAATAATCGAATTCGTCTTTGTGCAGTCAAAAGAGTTTCATTAAAATTCGAATGACGCTTGGACGAAATCGATTGCAAATTGAATCAAATTGATTCTTGCAATCGTACGTTGGCAGCCGGGGACGACAAAATTAATTGACTTTGATGAAATTGGATGCAAACAGAGGAAATTGATTGCACAAAGTTCTAAAATGAATGGCCAAAGACGAAATTGACCTTGGGATGTGCAAGATCAAGGATTTTGGACGAAATTAAATGAACAGAGATTATAAAACCTTATATAAAGATACTGTAAATGTAAAAGACTTAAATGGGCTTAAAAGGGTTTGGTTAGATCATTGACACAAGAAATGTATCAAATAAGAGTTCGAAAGATGAGAAGTGGAAGGATAAAATATTGAATTTTGGACCCTAATTCATTCTCTTTTTTTTTTACTTATTAATGTACTTTTAAAATAGTCAGATATCATTGATTTTACCGGAAAAATATCTTATTTCTTTGCTTATTAGTAAATTTACTTCGTTTTATATTAAATTCGTTCGTCCAATATAAATTATATGTAGTTTCCAACAATAAGTGTAGATATCGTTGGAAATCATATTTAAAAATGTCCAGAATTACACAAGACTACTGGCAAAGACGTAAGAAATGGTAGCTTGTGAAATGTTCATGACCTGGTATGTTTCTTTTTTGTTTTCTTTGTGTAAATATGTCATTTGGTATTTTGTTATAATCAGATATTGTTTCACCCAAAATGCATGTAATCGTAGGTATTAAATAATAGAATTGCACGTGATAAGATTCTAGTGCCGTTACGGCATTATGAACGTTTTCAATTACCTTGCCTATATATTCATGTACATATTATTCTTAAGAGTGAAAAAGATTTATTAGGATATTGACACAAAATAGATTAAGAACTATAAAGTGATATGGGAAAAATATTGAATTGTGTGCCCGATTTTTTTGTCTTCAATGGCATTCATTTGTGTGATTTTGTTGTTTTCGATAATATGCAGAATTAATATCTTTAGTTATGTATTTTTTTTTTCTAAAAAAGACAAAATATCGAATTGTGTCATAGACCTGGGCCACTATTCAATTTGCAACTCAGAAATATTTTTTTACATAGTTTTCCGCTTAGCTAAAGTAACCAGCCTATTTTTGTGTTCAGTTTTCGGCTAAGTATATTTCCCAAAGAAAGCTCCCTAACACAGTTGAGCTAATTATTTGGAAGCATTGTGCTTGTGCATAATTTTGGATTGGCTATGTGACGCAACAATAGCCATTTTGGTTTAAGGTTGGCTTAATTGCTTAAGTTAAATAATTAGATTTGATTTGAATAAGATTTAAGCCATTTCACTTAGCCAAGCTCAATGCTAAGTAAAACACGTAAATATGATTTGAATAAAATTTCACTCAGTCAAGCTCACTGCTAAAGAACTAGTTTCGAAAAATAAACTCAAGGGCAATTTCAAAGGCCTATTGTACTGCCCATAGAAATGAGGTTCGGATTATGTAATACACCATTGTAATGTTCGCACATTTCTAAAGGTGATAGACAGGGCTATTGAAATTGTATTGAGTTTATTTTTCGAAAGTATAGTTTTTATCGTGTTAGTAAAATACTAAGTATTTGAATGAATACCGGCCCTGATATTTATTTAGGTAAAATATATTCTTATAAACTTTAAAAAGTTAGTAGTTAGTTAACAAAAACATATTGCACAAGAAAAGACAAATTGTATTGTAGACAAGATGCTCTCTTATTTCTTTCCTTATTAATGAGCAAATTTCGTTTTAAGAAGTTCGTTCGCGGGATATTGTGTGTAGTTTTCAAAACTTAATGCAGTTTTCGTTGGATTTTGTAAAAGCAATGAAGTTCATAATTTCCAATGACAATTGTATGTGATATAAGATTCATAGGGTTAGATAAGTGCATTTATATCATCATGACATCATGTTTTACAAGTAATTTCTTTTATATCACATTGTTCGGTTTTACGCCACGACTAAAAAAACTGAAATAGAATACTGAAAATACGAAAGAAAAAAAACAACAACAAAACATGAAATCATTACTTCACGTACTTGAAGGCAGTGCAAACCGAAAATCAAAGGTAGACAATGAATCAATTTAGACTTAAGGGCCGGTCAGACTTGATAACGATAACAAGATTTTCAATTAAACTACACCCTACAATGTGTACGTGTGAGTATGATTGTATGTTAATAGTATATAGGACAGGTGTAGGGTGGAAAAATATCGTTATCGTTATTGTTATCGGTAAAGTATGACCAGCCCCTTGCAGGTTTTGCACGTCCCTGCTTTTTAAATTGTGTAGGTTGCAGTATCTGTCCAGCAACCCATCATATTGACTGGTTCTGCTTATAGTAAAGTATGAATATTAATGTTTCATTAAAATGCCTGTATTTATGACGTTGAAGGCTGTAAGAGTGATAATAGGTCAGATATATGTGTTTCCATGCCCAACTGAGAATCAAACTTAACACTTATGTTTTACCTGAGATCTGGCTACCTTTAACGGAAATGGGAATGAAACTTAAATATTGTCTGATTTGTTTCATATAATGTAAAATAATAATATATTTTTATGTACAGTATGTATTGTTTTGATTTTCATCGTATATAATATGTAAAGCACATTGACATGTATTATGTAAAGCGCTATATAAATGCAACATATTATTATTACTGTTGTCATTATCATTATTATTATCATTATTATTATTATTATCATTATTGTTATTATTATTATTATTATTATTATTATTATCATTATTATTACTATCATTATTTGTTTTTGTTGTTCCACTTGTCCTGCTTGTATGAAAAGATTTATGTCTATATATATTTTTTTATAATTCATTCCATGATTTCGGGTTAATTCTTGGGTATATAGTATCGCTTAACGATGTATGCCTAGTTCTCCCCATTTCAATCTGTCAGAGATTTGTACAATAAGCTGCCCATTGGTTCGGCTACAACCCACATGACAGATAATGCCTATCTCGTGGGCCGTCTAGGCACTTTTCGGAGAGTCTTTTCTTCCACATTATTTTTCTTTTGCTTATGTATTGCTGTCGTTTTCTCTATCATTCGTTATTCAATTTTTTTTCTTTTTCCTTTTTTATCTTCCTTTACAGAATTTCCATATATATTATGTATGTTTTTGTTTTTCTTCTTCTTGCTCTTTTTGTCCTTGTTCTTCTTCTTTTTTTTCTTTTTTTTCTTCCTCCTCCTCTTCTTATTCTTCTTCCATCTTCTCTTGTTATATTTCCTTAAATAATTCTTTGGTTTTTCCTTCTCTCATCCTTCTTCCTTTCTTTTCGTAAGTATATCTTTGGTTTTTTTCAGTATCGTGGGCTGTCGGTTTGTTGGTATATATCCCCGTTGGTTTAGACTTGCTCACATCAATACCTCACTTGGAAATTCACCTCCTGGTCCAAGTTAGGCCTATGAATTAAAGTTTTTACCTCTCATTTGACCAACAAAGGTGAAAACTTCACAGAACCTTAGCATTGTTATTATCTTGCTATAATATTAATCAACTTGTATAAAAGAAGGAAGTTTATAAAGGAAATTTGGGGTCAAAATACATAGTTTGGGACATGCCTGTTTCACTCACAAAGAATATAGGTTTGGATCTACTATCTAGCTTTCATTTGTTCATTAATAATTAAACATAATTTTTAATGCTATTTAGGCATTATTGGAAATAACGTTATTATTTTAATCCTTTTCTATTTAGAATATATAATGGAACTGTAAGATTATAGTTTCTCTCATTGCGACTTGGAATAATCAAGCCACATTTCGTATGATTTATCTTATTATGTGAACAGGAATGAACAGAAATAAATAGCCAATTAATTTACGAAGCTGCTTCTTTTTTTTCTGCAACTTCTCCGTTTTAGAATCCGATTTGATTTTTTCTCAAGTATTTGTTGTTTTTAATGAATGTATAGGTTATACAGTGCGAGTCAGAAAAATACTTGAAATTTTTGTAACTGCCTATTGTATTAAGAGTGAAGAGTGAAGAGTGAATATGGATCTATTTGATATGCACTTGTAGAGTATTATGAACGTTTCTTTTGATCCATATTTCGGGGGTGATATTTCATTATTTGCTGGCGTCGTGTTAGGCAATTGGATCAAAACCCGCTTGCGCCAACTCCAAACTATTTTCCATTGACTGACTTAGGGCTGGAATGATAATTTACGCACTGCTTTCCATGTGGAGACATGTAAGTTTTGTCTGAGAGGTCATTCCAGAATCGGATTACTGAGACTGAGACTGTATCCATTGCTGATGGTTTGGGGCCTGCAAAATGTCAAAGAGGTTCATTTTGACAGGTAGCATTATGCAGTTAGAATCCTGCACCATCCTCATGCTTCCTCAAAGATGTTTCTGTTGTGGATGAAGCTGGGTTTTGACGTGATGATGCGATCAGCATCCATCATATACGCAATCGAAAAGACCCACAAAATTTAACCTTAACATGATTTGATAAACAACTTTGATAGATGAACACTCTTTCTTGTTTTTTGTTCCATCCCCTATATGCTCACCTTCTCAATTGGCGAAAGTGGGTTTTGACCCAGTTACCTAAAATTACCCCTGTGCAGCCAACCATGAAATGTCATCACATGAATATGGTACCTAAAGAAGCGGGGATAATACATGCACTCTTAAACAATAGTCAATTATATAAGTGTCAACTTTTCTGACTCACACTGTATACAGTCCACTACTAGTAAAAGCTCACATTTCTTCAAGACCTCCGCTAACGTCATTTGGATGATCCGTAAACAGGAGAATAAGAACGGTTTTGACAGATTTTGCACTTCACCATCTTTACATGGCCAGTGGCAATCGTTTAGTCGCCATTAGATGTTCACTCCTGCTAACTTTCCATTGACATTGACAGATTGGAAGAGAAACAGGGAATGAGGATAAGAACGTTGATGAAAAGTTGGTGTGACCATAAGAGAGAAAAAAAAGGCGCGTTTGGGGGAGAGGGAGAGTGGGAGGGAAGAGGGAGAGAAGGAGAGAGACATAGAGAGAGAGACAGAAAGAGTAGACATTTGTCTCCAAGTCACATTAAAAATACAAGTAATGGACGAATATCCAACATTCTATCAAATGCTGCGTATCTTCAGTTGGAACGGAGAATCGTCAACAATCTCGCAAAGTTGCAAGGTGAATATGAAGACATCCTGAATGATAGCAAGATTCATATATTCCTTGTACAAAAAGACGTCGTCCGGGACGTTCACCGTCCATCGAAGAGTAGGTCGTCCTCTGGGGCGAGCGCGAGGAGGGTGACGAGGGTGACGAGTACAGATCATGAAGGGGAGAGCGCAACATCGCGAGTGGTCTTGAAGGTGGAAGTTCTTGGTTTTTCATATAAATTTTCATATAAAATAATAATAATAATAATAGACATTTATAACGCGCCATCTATCTAGGTAACCTATTCCTATTACATATAAATGTAAAGGGGTTCAAATTCCTGCAACGGCACTGACGTCCCTAAGACATTAATCAACATTTGCCACTCTCCACCCAGGGGTAGCGGGAATAAAAAAAATCTTTGAATGCTTCAGCGCCTCGCCTGAAACTGGAACCATGATACTTTGTTATTATTATAAAGGACTATTCAGAAAGGGGAATGATTGTGAGTAATTCTATTTCTCGATTTTCTTTTATTGAAACATTAACTCCTACACTTAACATAAAGTCACTACCTATCACTTTATTCGCTGAAAAAATATTACTGAATTTATCAAACATGTTACAGAAACATTGTAGGTTATCTTCCGTTGTGGGGATCTTTTCGTGAAACCGTCGTAAGGTACAAGTTCGCCTAAATCTAATTGACACTCGTGTATTACGCTTAACACGGATTTCAATAGGATGTCGGCAATCTTGTGAAACAATTCCCTGATTCGCACCCTTTCTTTATTATTAATAATTACTTTATCAATACCCTTTGAAATTATGATCATGTGATCTTGTCTGCAACAATACAAGATTATCATGTGATTTCGTTCTGTACGAAAAAGGTCGTCGCAAACTCTATACTGGCGCTCCCAGCTATGGCGTGCTCGTGATTTTGAGTCGTTGAATCGGCGCTACAACACGGGGGAAAAATCGGCAGTGCCAGCAAAACACACCTTTTGTATTGTGGGTGGAATCATGGATTTCGGACCCCATATAGTGAGGTAAAAATAATTTTCTTTGCTATTCAAATACAAATTTTGATTTTACATTGGTCTCTTTTGAAACATAAGGAACCAAACTAGAGGTGAAAATTGGGGTGGTATATAATTTACCGCCGAAGGCGGCGGCGGACCTCCCTGGAGTTTAGTTATCGTCTATTGTTTTGCACCATCCCTCGTTAGACCTGAAACAGGATTATCTGTCACGAGGGGGAGGGGCGGGGGTTGATGTCCTCTTCCCGAATATCAATTCCTCAGTTTCTAATTCTGTGCACAAAAAAATAACACTTCTTTTTCTGTATATGGTGAAAATGTACAGAAATTACATATTCGGGCACCTCCCTCCCCGAATAATTATGTATTTCGTTGGCTCGTTGCCAAAATCATTTATATTCGGGCATCTCGATGTCTAAATATGAGGATATTCGGGCACCTTGCAGCCCCGCCTCGTGCGCCGATGGAGGTATCCATGCACAACATGCATATGATTTTTTTTTTTACTTTGCAGTATTTGAAATACCTTCTTAGAGCTTGTTTCAAGCACATTACAGAATTATCCCAACAATATTTATTGATATCTTAAAGATGACATTTAACAAATTCATAGTGACGAAGCTTTTCGACCTGCACTCATCGGGTCACAACTCAGAAATGAGAGAATACAAGAAAATACAAAAGTCAAGGAAGGGTGTGTACAGCGACCCGGATATGATCCGGGCTCGCTAAAATAATCGAAGAGCTTGTACAAACTCCTTTTGTCGGCACAATAGCGGATCTCTCGACTGAATGAACAGCGCCGCGCCTGAAGCGAAGCTGTTGAAAGCTGCGTGAACTGAGCACCGGGTTATACGCAGGGTTATTTTAGCGCGTCCGGATCATATCCGCGTCCCGTCTTTTTTTTTTTGTAACCAAGCCTAGGCAGATTTCGCATTTTTTCATGAATATTCATGACGCAGGGTCGGGAAACGGTTCCGATTGGTCTTCATGAAAGCACGGTCGGTGGCCGTGGGGGAAAAAATGTCCCTGGCCTGCACGTACGTACGCATATTACGTGCAGCGCTATATTTCGATCGTGTGTGTTCAACGTGTAGGCGCCTTCCCTGATAGCAGAAAGTGGTAAAAATTACGTGATATTTACGTCGTGGTTTTCGTCTGTTTTACGTCCTGTAATTACGTCAATAAGACGACAACTTGCACCAACGCAAGACGTCAAGAGGACGTCTTATTTTGACGTCATCTGTACACTGTAAAAACTGAAGCGCTGTATATAGCACTTTTTGAGGGCATGCATAGGGACTGCACTCAGAGTGCTATTGAATGCACACAGCGTGCTATTTCAGCACTTTCACGGGAGCTGGACCGGCTCCTTAAACTGCTAAACATTCATTAAAAAAATGATTTGGGCGAGCTTCGAACCAGGGTCCGCTGATCGAGAATTGCTGGCATTACCGCTAGACTAACTCACATTGTACGATTTAGAGCAGATCATATTGTTACATAGTGAATTTATTCATGCCGATTAGTCTTGACGGAATAAACCGTATTAGTATGAAAAAATGCGAAATCTGCCTAGGCTTGGTTACCAAAAAATAACACGCTAACCGGCTAGGCTGGGTTTGCTTTCGGGCGGACGTACGTCTGCTACATGGTCGTCTGCTAGTGCACGCTCTCATTGGATGTCGTCACTCACGTGATCGGTACACGCCCATTTACATTAGGTCATCAATAACAAATTGGAATGCACGTGTAGTATGGCAGATTATTTTTTTTGTTCGAAAGCATGCATATTCCCGGGGATTTGTGCGGGGTTTATTAGACTCACCGAGCCTCAATTATACCCTTCCATAGCTTTAAATTTCATGTAAATCACATTTTTCCTAATTTCAAATAAATACTAGGGGAATTAAAATCATTTTCAAAACCCCTGTTTTCATGTGTTAACCAATGGGAGCTGGAAGGCCAAAAGCATGCATATTCCCGGGGATTTATGGGGGGTTAATTGGACTCATCGATCCTCAATTATACCCTTTCAGAGCTTTAAATTTCATGTAAATCACATTTTTCATAATTTCAAATAAATACTAGGGGAATTAAAATCATTTCAAAACCCCTGTTTTCATGTGTTAACCTATGGGAGCTGGAAGGCCAAAATCATGCATATTCCCGGGGATTTATGGGGGGTTTACTGGACTCACCAAGCCTTCATTATACCTTATCAGAGCTTTAAATTTCATGTAAATCACATTTTTTACATTTTCAAAGAAAAATTATGGGAATTATAATCACCCTAAAATTCCTTGTTTTTGCGTGTTAACCTATGGCAGGCGAGACGTTTTTGGCCAAAAGCATGCATATTCCCGGGGATTTATGGGGGGTTTACTGGACTCATCAAGCCTTAATTATACCTTTTCGGAGCTTTAAATTTCATGTAAATCACGTTTTTTATATTTTCAAATAAAAATTATGGAATTATAATCATCCTAAAATTCCTTGTTTTCGCGTGTAAACCTATGGCAAGAGAGACTTTTGGGGGGTAAAAAGCATGCATATTCCCGGGGATTTATGCGGGGTCTATTCAACTAGTTGAGTCTTAATTATACTTTTTCAGAGCTTTAAATTTTATTCAAGGCATATTTTTCAAAATTTTGATTTAATTCAGCGGGAATTATAATCATTCAAATATTCCCGTTTTTGCGTGTTAACCTGTGGGAGATGGAAGGCGAAAAACATACATATTCCCGGGAATTTATGCGGGGTCCCTTGCACCTTTTGAGCCTTCATTAAGCCTTTTCAGAGTCTCAAATTACATGTAAGCCACATTTGCACTAAATTCAAGGTAATACTAGAGGAACTATAATCATTTTTAAAATCCATGTTTTCACGTGTTAACCCTATGGCAGATGACTCTGTCAAAAAGCAGGCATGATCCAAGGGATTCATATCGGCATTTATTGGCAAAAAGGTTCAAAAAATGTTTTTTAAACTATCCATCCTTTTTCTCGTGCAAAAATCAGACTTGAAAAAGATACATTAAGATATGAAATATCAAGAAAAAGTGAGACATATTTTCACGTGTTATACCTATGGAGAACGTATTTTTCCGAGTCTGTTTTTAACACAGCAAAGTATGCCTCCAAAATGTACTACGGAAGTAATCTGTCTTGATACTATTTAAAGTCTTTGCTAAAACTAAAACTTTTAGCACTTTAGTTTTTACAGTGTACAAGACGTAGAGATGACGTCAAAATAAGACGTCCTCTTGACGTCTTGCGTTGGGGCAAGTTGTCGTCTTATTGACGTAATTACAGGACGTAAAAAAGACGAAAACCGCGACGCAAATATCACGTCATTTTTTACACTTTCTGCTATCAGGGAAGAGGAATGAAGACGTAAAGATGACGTCAAAATAAGACGTCCTCTTGACGTCTTGCGTTGGTGCAAGTTGTCGTCTTATTGACGTAATTACAAGACGTAAAAAAGACGAAAACCACGACGTAAATATCACGTCATTTTTTAACACTTTCTGCTATCAGGGTAGCCTACGTTCATGTATGTATTGTTTAATTCTCAACATATTCACCCCACCTATGCAATGTGACACGTAAAAAATTGGATTGAGCAGTCAATTTCAAAATCAAGTTTTGCACTAGATTGCATGTGCGTAGGCCTAGATCTAATTTAGTAATTAGCTCTTTTGAGGACACCCTCCTTTTCCGACCAAAATTGACACTGCCACTAGGCCTACTTGCATTACTCTGAAAA
The DNA here is from genome assembly GCA_025617745.1 of Heliocidaris erythrogramma. Lineage (NCBI taxonomy): Eukaryota > Metazoa > Echinodermata > Echinoidea > Camarodonta > Echinometridae > Heliocidaris > Heliocidaris erythrogramma. The sequence goes on along the minus strand of CM046867.1, from coordinate 13,500,547 downwards.
TAGGTCTAGGCTAGGCTATGCGTATAATTGACAATTGCCCATCGTAATGTTCTCCACAAATATAAATGAACTTTACAACAATATGCAGAATCAAGACACAGACTCTAGGCTAGGTCTAACAACGTTAGAGTCTTACTGTTCACGTTAGAAATTAAATTTCCTTGCATGCACACTGTAATTAGCACTTGCACCCTGCTCCTGTAACGCACATTGCCCTGAGTTAGAAGAACTGCAAGAGTCTTCAGGACTGAAAGAAGCAGACTACTACTAACGTTCCAATAGTAGTACTAACGTTACTACCAAGAAAACAAATTATTTTGGTGACCTTTTACTACCTGATGAAAACAAAGTGCGTAACTAGTTATTGTAGGTAGGCCCTAACTAGATCTAAAATCATCTAGGCTTATAGATGTAGATCTACCCCCATCATCAATCATTTACTAGTACTGATTAGATCTAGGTCTAACTCATCATGCTCATTGACCTTAAAATAACATTCACTTAGGCCTAATCTAAACTTAACTGAAATTGAAAATTGTAACAAAATTGGTCTAGGGCCTGGCCTAGTTAGAGTTAGAGTCTTGGCTTACTGCGGCAGCCCGAACACGTAGTGTTCGGGCTGCGATGAGCAGTCCTTCGATTGCTTGGAGTTCTCTTAATTACAAGGTCGTTTGTCAAAATGATAGCCATTAAACATGACATTAATTGATTTTAGGCTACTTTAGGTACTTACAATACTTTGCGTTTGACTGTCGTCTTTCTTTTCAATGAGGATGATACAAAAAAGGCCTATTTATCTCCAAAAGCCTGTACTAAAAACTTCCGTAGGTCGGTGTTTTGCTTGCAATGCGCATGCGTCAGCAGCTCCAATAATTATATAGACAAGAGTGGCAGGCAGGAGCTCGAGCGAGTAGAGATCGCCGGATCACAGTGGATATATGAATATTCATTATTCCTGTGACGAAACCTATGCCGTCGTTGTAATAAATGTTTATAGGCGCATGCGCAAGTGCCTATTTTCGCTTCTGCTTCAACAACATGGCGAATGGGACTGGTTTCGAAAATTGAGAGTAAAAGGCGACATTCATCGATTCTACACATTTTTTTAGGAAAAGCTGATTCGCGCAAAGTCTGTTTAGGTAAGTGGCATCGTATATATGATACTTTAATTTAAAAAAAAATATTAGATCGCCATTTTTTCAATGGTTATTTGAACATTGGTAAATTGTGAGACCCACCGAATCGTACTGGTTTCACTCAGGACGCTGCCACTTCGTGGCAGCGTCCCGGGGCTAGAGTCTTGGCTAGACATACCTGCAAATTTGATGATATCACACCATCACATTCCGATCCATTTTGAAGTTGGGTCTACCACACGTCTATTATTAAGCCAGCATTTTGAGGGATACGTGGAGGCAATTCTAACTCTTATATTAAGATCTAACTTAGATCGATAATAGATTCAGTGCAAAAACGTAGGCTAGGCGCCTACACGTTGAACACATACGATCATAATATGCGTACGTGCGTGCATGCAGGCCAGGGACTTTTTTCCCCCACCGCCGGCGACCGTGCTTTCCCTGCGTCATGAATATTCATTGGTAATGCGAAATCTGCCTAGCCCTAGGCTTGGTTACAAAAAAAAAGACGCATCCGGGTCGCTGTAGACACCCTTCCTTGACTTTTGTATTTTCTTGTATTCTCTCATTCCTGCGTTGTGACCCGATGAGTGCAGGTCGAAAGGCTTGGTCACTATGAATTTGTTAAATGTTATCTTTAAGTTTTGTAGTACCAATCGTCTGTTTGTTATTGATATCTATAAATAAGTTTATTATTAGGAGAGAGAGCGTAGCGACCGAGCGAAATAATTCATATCATAATATTGAAAGTTTGCATTCAGAAACATTAAACTTACAGACAGATTACAGCCTATACTTCAAAATTATGTTTTACAAAACACTAAACATAGACCAGGCTTCGTGGATAGATAATAATCTTATACGAGCGGGCAGGAACAAAACGAGTTTTCTCCCTATATATCCCTTTACAGAGCAAAGCTTCTGCCCCGCACATCCGTCGTCTTCATGTAGACTATAAACACTGCATTTATTCATTGAAATGCGAGGGAGCCTAGCGATCGAGTGAGAAAATATATAGATTGTTCATTTTTGAAACTACGTATTTTTAGAGCACGAAAAGTTTTCAGAATTGATAAACTGCAAAATGCTTGATGTCATATAACATTTTTTTTTTTGGTCTTGTTACAATACTGACTTTGACTTTGCAATTACAGTCAACCGGTACATCATCATCACCAATAGTAAGAGGTTGAGACAGAAGATCTACAAGCGCCGTGGCGTTGCTATCATGGTAGCTCTCATGTGGCTCGTTCCAATTGTAGCGGTGATGACACCACAGCTGACTCCAGCGACAGGGGTATAACGTATGACCCGGTCTTCAGGATTTGCAGTTGGGACTCGGACCATCCTTTCCTGAAGGTGTCCCAAGGCGTTGTCTCATTCATCTACCTCTTCTGGATGCACCATCGTAATGATATTCTGTTACGTTGCCATCTTCGTCTACGTCTGGAAGCATGTCAAAGCAACGAGGGATAACCTCAATGACCTCAGGGCATCTTCTGACAACATCACCAATCAAGAGACATCACCAGAGACATTAGAGAGCTTTACAGAGACAAACAACTTTTCCATTAGAGCGAACGTGTCGGCTTTTCTTTAATTTTCCCATTCGGATTAGGCCTACTTTGTATTATTGGCATATTGACTAAAATGAACTAATGTACGGTAATGAAATTGGAAAAAGTGGTCTACTGTAATAACCCAGTAATCAATGTAATGTGTTTTGCCGTGCATCATCATTGTACATGATCTAACAGTATATGATACAATACCTCTTACCATTGGCGGATCCAGGGGGCACTTCCGGCCCGTGCCCCCCCCCCCCTTTTGGAAGAAAAGTATGCATTTTGACCATAGAAGATCCGCAATTTTCTCGATTGTCCCCCCCCCCCCCCCTTTAGACTGAAGACCTTTTTTTTTTTTTTTTTTTTTTGCTTGTCAGGGAATTATGAACTGGACCCCCATAACCTCCTATTGAGCGAATTTTGAAGTGGCGAAAAAAAAGTTTTGTCGCACCCCCCCCCCCCCCCCCGCAAAAAGTAAATCTAATTCGCAATGCCCCCTTACATTAAATTTTGTATACACGTTTCACCCAAATTTGCGCCTCGCTCTCTTTCTCAAATTTATAATCTTTTAGCTTAGAAATTTACATAGATCTTTTTCTCTCTCCCTTTTTTAAAAATCATCATTAATACAGGCTTATAGTACTAACTCTTTACATGATAAGGCGTCTTTGGCAACTAATTTTTTGCATAAGACACCCAAATTCGGAAACTATAACCAAACCGTTACCCTACAAATACAACATCAAAAGTACTTTTAATTTGCATTTATAAAAAGAAGAAGAAATAGAAGAAGAAGAAAGGTTTTACTCCCAGTGTAAAGATCGTATGTATCGTATAAAAACTGCTACGACAATTGTACAGAGTGAAAGAAAAATATTGTATTCTTACTGTTGTTATTTATATATTGATGTGTGCAAATTGGTACTAATTAGGAATATTTGACTCATTATTGTAGAAAAGACCATGCATTTTTGTACTTTCCTTGTAACCGTGCGTATATCTGCAAATACTTTCAAATTTTGTATTGCTATAAGGTACGTTCACACGTAGAGCGATAGCATCGATGCTATCCAGGTGTCGATGCTATTTTGGTGAGACCAAACGCTGTCTGAACGCAGATAGTCACGAGATAGAAGCGAGTTTCCAAACTATTCTTGCAGCGAGTTTAGCAGGAGTAAATCTCAGGATCCAGCGACAAAGCATCGACGCTTTGCGGTAGACCACCCACCGCGCTTGTGACTATTTGTCGTGTGAGCGCAATCGCTGCTATCTTCACTCGCTGCTATTATAATTATATCTGTTTCATGTGGTGCTATAATAATTAATGTAATGTATGTATTCATGTGATGTACCCTCTTCCCTACTTTTTTTTTTCTATTATCATTCTGTCTGTTTCATCTGGTACTGTAATGTAATGTATGTATTCATGTGATGTATATAGGGTATAGTAGGGTAATGTGTATACTGTGTGGTAAGGAAGGGGTTGTTTTTGTGTGTTTTTTGGGGGGGGAGGGGTTCCTTCTTTTTATCTTTTTCTTTTTATATATGTGACCAGGCACCACAAATCCACCCAAAAGTCGCACTGTGTGATTTTCAGTTAGAGATCAATCAATGTTTTTTGGTTGGCATGCATGGTCAAATTTTAGTTTTGGGTATTTCCTGAAAGAGTATACTTTTTTCTAAGTAATCTAAAATGTGGAGGCACCAAACAATCTAGAAGTGGTATTTTTGCCAGCTTTTTATCAGACTTATGTGTGTGTCTTCTCTGGATTTTGTTGTATTACTTTTCTTTTTCACGACCCTGAATACTTGTCTCATTTTAATCTCCCATAAATCTCCCGGAGTAAGTTCTTGCATTGATACTTGTGCACTATGATAAACAGGATATGTCTATGTAGTATGCCAAGTTTTAGGACAATCTGATAATCCCTTCATAGAAATTTTCATTGAGTTCTAATCCTCCATTTGTTACCTTAGCACAACGCTTCGCGAGTCAGAGGTCTTCAATAGACTGCAAACTTTAAACCCTTATTAAGAAGTAACATTATGAGGGACTGTGCATTCTTCTCTTTGTACATTGAGTTATGAACATCCAATGAGTTATATATCATTTTAAAGCTGAGAATCTGCTCTTTCAGAATCAGACCTTAACTAAAGTATGATGTGGTCTTTAGATATTGATTTACATGTGCTTACCAGAGAATATAGTGTGCATGCATGTGTTTTATTTTGGCATAAGATTGGAGTTCAGTCAATTTTGACATGTACAAGGTTTATTTAAAATTAAGTATTATAACACATGTATTTGCTACTTGATTGTATTATCGATATTTCAAATGTATTGTTATTGTGTTATTATGTTGATTTATGAAGACAAATAAAATATTATTCAAAACAAAAGCTTCGCATCATATGACCCCTGTACACAAACTTCCGCGCGTTTGACCATGCATACCAATTATACTCGAGTCACTCTGTGTGGCGCAGTTATTATTGTTTTGGCAGCGGGTGAGCGATGAATAGTCACGAGTGGGTGATAGAAGCAAGTCGATCACGGCCTCTCTGAACGTACTGGAAATATTTTTGAAACTTACATAGCATTGATGCTAACATAGCATCGATGCTATGTACTACGTGTGAACATAACTTATATCGCATATGTGTATACATTGTACTAATATACGGTTAATTTATAAATGTTCCAAATTCCATGGCGTGGCGATTTCAAAGCTGGAATTTGCACTGACAATGTGAAATTCCCCTATAACTTAAGCGTACCAAATGATGAAATAAATGTCGTATAGTAAACAAAGGCTGAACTTTGGGCTAACACCTCACTCCTCATCCTCGCCTTTTCACTGGGCCCTATCGAGCGTCATAATGAAAATTATAGTTGAATGAAAAGGCCACAATAATAAGAGTTGCACCTCATGATATGACCAATTTGTCTTCAAGTGCTTACTTCATGGAGGAAATGTGACTAATAAAAGTGACAGGACCATTCTGGATAACTGTTTCAGGGGGGTGTTTCATAAAGCTGTTCGTAAAGTTACGCATGACTTTACGAACGACTTGAATATGAAGTGCCAGGTAGGTAAGATTTTCCTGGTTTTTAACAAAGGTTGACTGTATTTCCAATAACCTCAATTAAACTGTGGCAAAAATATACTCTGCATTAAAAAGTTTTTTTTTATAAGAATGTTATTCTACATTTGCACAGTACAACTTTAGTTGATGCAGTTATGATCGATAGTGACAGTCCATCTTCTGATTTCATGAAAATATTAGTAAGTTGGCAACGCCGGTTAATTTAAATTAATTACTACCGCCTATTCATTTTATACTCATTGTTTACCCGGATATGATTGTAATTATATTTGTTATACTTAAGTCGAATTATGCCTATACCTTTGTAAAATGTGAAACATGCAGAAGAAAATAAATTAAAATCAAATTAAAATCAAAATCAAAATGATTGAGCATCCCATTTGGCTTATCATATTTAAGTCATTCGTAAATTCATGCGTAACTTTACGAACAGCTTTATGAAACACCGCCCCTGAGCGGTGTTTCATAAAGCTGTTCGTAGGTTACGCACGACTTTACGCACGACTGGTGATCAGTTCTTGTGCTAAATGATCGAGAATCTGATTAGTATAGATAGCACCTAAGAACATGTTCCAGTCGTTCGTAAAGTCATGCTTAACTTTACGAACAGCTTTATGAAACACCACCCAGGTGACATATTACATGCTACTAGGAATTTCAGAGAAGGTAATATGCTAGACTTAAAGGGCGAGTCAATTAGAATCAACATTGGGGCTAAAAATGTAGTACATAGGTCCAATGACACAATTCTGACATTTTTACAGAAAAAAAATTGCCCAGTAACAAGAAATTGGTAAAAAAACTCACTAATTTGGGAACGCCCCCAAAAATTGACAGCTGATTGGCTAGAGCGATTTGACGTAGCATCGGGAAGTCCCCCGCGAAGCCACTAAGTTTGACTAATATGTTGGCAATGTAAATGAATGATAATGTATCCATTTTCATATCACTATTTATACAATTACGACAATCTTTAAGTCCCCCAAAAGGATTTGAATAGGTTGTTTAGACATTTTCGTAGAGGTCAAATGACAAGTCTGGCATTTGTTCAAACACTTTACCCATGATAATTCCTCTTTTGGATTAGGTTTATGTTTTGGAAAAACGTAATATTTTACAGACAAGTAGACGTGTGGACAGTCGCTTTACTGCTGACCGTACCTTGCGAATCTTTGTGTGCGTGCTTATGATAACAACCAAGTACACTGAAAGACTGGATGAAAGTCTAAATATATTACAACAAATACAGCAAAATTGTGTGCTGCAAGCTAGCTGCCTCACGGGGGGGGGGGGGGGGGGGGCACTCACATATATATGTCACACATGTATGTGCCGCTGTGACGTCCCCCATTTTCAACCTTCTCGGGTCGCTCCCATGATATGCGATTTTCAGATTTTCACTAACCGCACCTCGATTGGCTTCCGACTCGCTCCCTAGAATATGAGAAAACAATGCGCACAGCCCATTGTCCGGGAACGGTCGCTCCCTAGCCTCCCAGGCCAGCGCAGCGGGGAGCTGGGCGGCCTATAGTGCCCCCTAACTGAACGCAGTATTACTTAGTCTAGTGCTAGCGGCGGCTCAGCGAGATCAATCTGCATGCGACATCGAGCCAGTGCAGTGGCGCGGCATGTACAGCGTTAAAAACAGCGCTGCGACCGCTGACTCAGCTCATGCACCGTATGTGTAGTGAGATCGCGAGCAGCTAAAATTAGCTCTGCCCATGATCCCGTTCGCTCCTTAGACCCTCAAAAATGAGCTTCCTCAATTAACCATTTAGCTCCTTAGCCCCCTGTTTTGAGATTGGCAGCGGCACACCCACATCCAAAAACAGGTTGAGTGCCCCCCCCCCCCCCCCCGGGCTCTACGCTACGGTACGGTAGACCTACCCTCTTTTTCTCCAGTGACTCCAGCTTCAGAACTGCAGACCGACTCTTGTTTTTTTAGCTCCCTGTGTTTGGCTTCCAGTTCCACAGCCCTCAGTTCTCAGTCTGATGACAGGGATAGGCTGTCGGCCGCAGCATTTTATTCTTGGGCGCAAATCCTAGCTGGTCATACAGCCCCTGGCCTGAGGGCCTGACTATCGAAGTCCTCCTCCCTGAAGTGGTCACTGCAAACAGTACTGTGAGCGGAAGGGCCATCCCACTGAGCTAGCTCGCGTCAGCTTGATCATTGAAATCCAAACTTTTCGAGTTGCATCATCTTTAGGAAAGGTGTGCAGACTGACACCATCGCTGGTGCCTTTGCTGCACCCAGCAACAACACATCTCCTCGGCATTTTCTTGAGATATGCACTCCTATCATGCCTATCCAAAATTCCCTGCACTGGATATACACAGACAAGTGTCGTCCGCTAGCTAGATGTTCCCGATGGTACGTCACAGGTCACCTGACAAGGCACGTGACTGGGCCCTATTTTTCGAGGGGCGTGACAGACTAGCTGATAAACGTGTGATTTAGGCAATTTCAACGAAGCTTAGAGAAGTACACAGATCTTTTTAATAAAAAGTATATGCGATTTCTAGCAATATTGACACAATACTTTGATATTATCATGAAATGTAATTCTAATTGACTCGCCCTTTAATTAATGTGAAAACTTATTTGACTTGAAAGTGGAGAGGAAATATCTTACTGACTTACAATGATTGCTCATGCAGGAATTCTGTGATCAAAGAGTAACTGTGGATGGGTAAAGGAGACAATTAGTTTAAAATGGGATCAGCCTGTGTGCATCATTAGAAATGGAATCAATCTTTTAAATTCTGGATTAGCTTGTTTTGATCCCACCACATTTTTATTTACCGATTATTGTCTCGCTTGCTATATTCATTTTCCTTGCTTATTCTTCGCCTTAAAACCGATATATCTGGGGGAAGCAATGCGGAAATACCAACATGCCAACATGCACTAAAATCACCCGAAAAGAATGAATAAATATTTGTTGCACCTTAAGTTTTTCAGTGACACGAGTAAACAGACATAGGCATTTTACACACCTTTATCAACATGATCAATGCACTATGTTATTAAACAGTGACATAATAATTGTCTCATAGCGGGAAACAATAATAATTGCAATGCAACTGACTGAAAAACAAAAACAAAACAAACAGACACACACACGCTCACACACACACACGTTTACATGGCTTTACTTCCGAGGACAACTATTGTTCCTCTATTGTTACTCGTCCTCGGACAGTCGACGGAATAAGGCATAAATTCATTGTTCGACGTTCGAGGACTATTGTCCGGCTTCCGAGGACCATTGTTGTCATGATTTTTTTTTTGTTCTCTGTCCGAAAATGTCCTCGGACATAATGCTAAACAAACGCAACACAAACCCACACTCACACCCACGCAGAAAACGGATATCTGGGATCAGTTGAACAAGAAAAGTGCAAACTTCGAAGACACTTTCTTTCCTCAAGTGAATGCAAGTTAATGTCAAACAAGCTCATTATGTTTACATTATACATTAGCTATTTAAACAACATAAAAGCAAGTCATTTTTAAGAACAATGTCTGTGAACTACTGTGGTATGATTTTGAGTTCAAAGTCCACATTGACTCCTTCAATGCCCATGTTCCAATGTCCGTCTGTACTGCACAACTCAGTGCAATACATTATGCAAGTATCATACATACACATTTTCAATGTACACAATATTAACAAAGAGAGAGGGAAGAGACAGACACCCACGATACATGCATCAGGAAAGAAATATTATGGTACAACAAAAAGAGACATTATGGTAATATGGTACTGTAACAATAAATGAGACATATACAGACACCGGCCGTTATCGGCATGCATAATATCCATATCAAATCATCAGTGCAAGAACTATTTGATATGTAGGACTAATGATCCGGGACAATGACTAAATATCAAAGAGCCTCTTAATTGCCATTGACCTTAATACTGTGTACATGCTTCATAACAGCCAACTCTGTCAACCTTGTGTAAACATACTTTTGAGTAAGAGAAAAAATACGGTACCAGCCCTGGAACAGGGAGCAAGGGTGCTGGGGGTGCTGTAGTAGCCCTTACTTCTTCAGGGGGCATTGAAGGAATTAAATAAAGAAAATTCAGCCCCTCCCCTGTGTGTGTGTGTGTGTGTGTGTTTAGTCCCGCAAACCCATTTCCGTGTGTAGTGAATGTGAGTTGGTTAATGAATTTCTTCTCTATTGCAGGATTCCAAAACATCACAGCATACAGCAAGATTTTATGCACTATTATAATAGTCACCCTTTCCAAATTGCCTCCAGATATTTTTTTCACAGTGTATTCGCCTGACGAGAACTCAACTTTATCTTTAAAGAATCCGATTCATGGACGTGTGAACTGCATTGCCAGGGTTTGTGAGACAATTCTGAATATTAAAATGAATTTATGAAAACAGAAAAATGTTAATCATATGAAACGAATTATGTTTGTGATTATGCTTTGTTAATTATTCCCTGCAGGGAAATGGTCATGTTTAATTTTGAAATGACAAATTTATCATTTCATTTTCATATTTGAAATAACAATTACGCCTCCATATCAAAACATCAGTGCAAGAATTATTTGATATGACGGACTAATGATCTGAGATATCAACCAAATATCAAAGAAATTCCGAATTGCCGTTATTCATGATATAAATGCTTCGTAATAGCCAACTCTACATGTATATCAAAGTTGTGTAAATAGAACTTTGAATAAGATATGTGAGTACTTTGATCCCATAATCATGAACTCTGTATGAAACATATTATCGTTTATGTCAAGTCCAAACGATATCATTTCTTGCTTATAAACAGTACAAATAAGATAAAGGATTTCCTAGAATTTGTAGGACAAACAAGACCGAAACTAGAAAACATGCGCAGTTCATTGCTTAATCGCCAGCTGTTTAGAAAGCACCTCTGGTCTTAGGTGAGTACAATTATGTTATTAATCAGAAGGATGTGTAAGTTGTGTCTTGTTGAATTGATTGATTGGGTTAATGAGATTACACGGTAAGTGCAACGTGAATGTTGTAGAATATCAATTTACAATGAAACCGATCTACAGTAGAGGCTACTAACGGAGGGAAACCGTAAAAGTGTCCACTGTACAGCGGTTGCCTTTCTCGACAACTTCTCTTACTATAATTTTACTGTCAGAGGGAGGCAACATAAGAGAACATTACAGGTAACCATATAAAATAAACGTGGTCACTCAGAGAGGTTTGACTGCACTCTAGCCTTGTAAAAATCTACTCTCGGTCTTTTTTATTATTTTGTCCAGGTGACATATCCACAGAGGTTGAGAATGGCCGAAGCGGAATGGACCTGTCAAGTCTGCACTTGCCTTAATTCAGGTTCTTCCTCCAAATGTGAAGCATGTGAGTCCGATCGTGTGGACTTTGGAGAGGTATCAACTCCAAGAGAAGATGAGGTAGGTCAGACTCTTCCCACTGAAAAACAAACAAACAAAAACCCTGTGTAATTTTGATATTTTTTTTATAACAATAACAAAGGAATGACATATCCCCCCCCCCAAAAAAAAAAAAAAAGGTAATACATGTATTTGTTGTCGATATCACACCAAAGATCTACGATTTATGGATCACTTTGCGATAATTTATGTTGTTGATGTCTTAAAAAAAGAGATCCAGATATACGCTAACTAACATGGCGTATCTTGCATCATATTAAAGGTTTAAGGTCTTTTGGAAGTTCATGACATTTAATCAAACACGCATAGTGAGTAAATGATGCTGTAATAACACTCTCAAATCTACGTATTCTGCCCTGTACAAAAATAATGATAAATTAAATACATATTATGTTAGATTAGGAGCGCAGGGTCTCTACCTATAGGCCTACTGGGCCTGCATGTACCAGGGAGAAAAGGGGGTCAAGCATTTGGAAAATTAATTTTAGTGCCATTCCAATCTATAGTTTATGTTCATTCTGGCCAGATTTTTGGGGCTCATAAACAAAGAAAAATCTTGAAGGAACATGCAATAATTATACAGGCGAGGGAGCAAATAGACTGAAAGAAAGCCTTCTGCCCGACTATGACGGAGGAAAATCCCTTGCCGATGAACATCGGTAATACTGCCAGATTTGTTTATTATTATGAATAAGGCTTGCGAGACAAAAAAAATAGAAGAAAAACAAATTGTAAGGTCCCACCGAGATTTGAACTCGGATCGCGAGATTCAGAGTCTCGAGTGCTAACCATTACACCATGGGACCAGTATTGACAATGATGGGGCACACAAGGAACACAATGTTACGTAATAGTGGAAACAAAATGGCGTTCAAATCCCCAGTTGTTGCAACTCTTTAAAGGGATACTCAATCGCCGATTGCGGACGTTTTTATGCCGCGAGAGGGCACCGTGTTCGTTACATGATCATGCCGTTGCCCTGCGGGGCGCAAACCTCGGATAGACAGGTCGCCGCACAAACATGCACGCTTCGCCTGAGCTCAAGCTCTCGTGCGAGATTCGGTCGGCTTCGTGCAGCCCGAAATATAGTCCCAGTAGTCCAACGGACGCGTTCGACGCACAAACTTTGTGTACGAGTGAATGGGGCTTACGCGATCCTGACTTTCCCCACAGCCGCCTGGTTGCGTATCCCTTTAATACAGAGACACTAAAGGAATCCCACGTATTAGAATCCTCTGTCGGTCAAAAGAGAAGATGGAGTAAGATGATAACAGACGGGAAATAGGAACAATCTGTGCGGGGAGGGGGGGGGGGGGGGTAAAGAAGAAAAAAACAAAACAAACAAAACAAAAACATGGAAATGATATGACAAGGCTACGAATTACAAAGTCTACTAAACTGTTCAAATGTATGTCGCTCTCCTGCATCATCTCAGTGTAGAAGTGCCAATGAATCACAGATACACTGGAATATATTTATTAGATGATGCAAGGGATGCAATTCAGTTTATGCGTTGCTTTTTCTTGGTTTCATCCTCCCTTTTCCCACACCTTTCATAACCATTTTGTCATTTATCTGAGAAGTTTATCAACTTGGTTTGCAACAGTCTGTAAATACGTCTGATAGAAAACGAAAGAACAATATAGGTACTCAGACACAGAAATGACAGAAACATATTATTTCCACGAAAATTATACAGAAGACCGACAGAGGCACTATCGGGAATAATAATAATAAATAAAAAAATATAAATTAATAAAAAATAAAAATAAATACATTAATAATTAAATTAAAAAAAAAAAACATTTAACAGAAAATAAATGAATAACAAAAATTTAAAAATAAAAAATCAAGATTAAAACAAATAAATTAATTAATTAATTTATATATATATCTATTCATATTTACCATGGGAATTCTACATACTGAATGAAAGAGACAGTAAATTATGACAATAATATAATCATGATTATTTGGAATGCAAAGGAAGATTTACGTAAGGTTTAAATGAACTCACTTTTAGCTACCAATGAGATGGCATGCTTCTGACCAGCAATATGCTTCTGGAGATGTTCTTCAAGTTTAGTTTGTTTCCTGTGTTTGGATCCAAATGGGTGAAATTCCATTTTTTGGACCTGGAGAGATAAAGGAAATGTGAGGCATATTCTATTTTCGTTTTGTGGCATTTCACAAAAACATCAGAAAGGGAGAATGTTTGCTTATCAATACATGTATATGAGTACATGTTAATCAAGGTTATCAAGAAGGTTATAAAGTAGCATCAGTGATCTCTCAACCCATTACACTAAAAAGCTTACATTATCTGGTCCCATTTTTGAATACATGTATATATTATTCTTTCATTGTTCAGTGGTCGTGTCCGGCATGTACACACAACAACAGCGTCGAGTTGTTAAACTGTTCAATATGCTTAACAAGAAACCCACATGCACCAAAGACAGATGCCGCAGAAGATCAAACTGATCTTTGTTATGATTTTGAAGCGGATGAACCGATTGGCGCTACCTCATGGGATGTAGCCGGTGGTGACTGGGTTTGTCCTTCTTGCTCTAGCTCGAACCCTGCGACGTCATTGAACTGTGTCCATTGCAATGATGACCAGTGGGATGATGTGTGGTCATGTCCATCGTGTACATTCGACAACCCCATGGATGCTGTGTCCTGTGAGGCATGTGAACACGGTCAACAGTTGCTGTCAGCTGATGATAATGACGATGCAGCGCAACAGACAGAACGTCTTGCAGCAAGTGTGAGTATCGGATTTATGTTTTGAGGTCGTAATAACCGTTGCACATCCTGCGCCATTTCCATTGTGCCATTGAAGGACATTCAGGGGGCGTTTCATCTAGTGTCTTGTCGGTGATTTTTACCGACAAATTTGTTCTCAGCCAATCAGATGCAAGGATTTCAGTAGCTTATAACAGTTGCTGCAACTTGTCATTGATGACAATTTTAGTGAAACAGGGCCAGGAATATTTGTGACTAAATTGGATCAAATTTATTATTGCGTTCAGCCTGATGAACAAAAGATGTTTGTGTGATATGCCACAAAACAAAAGTACGACATGCCTTACGTGTTTCTTTTTTCACCAGGTCCAAAAAATTGAACTGAATACATTTGGATCCAAACACAGGAAACCAACTAAACTTGAAGAACATCTCCAGAATCGTATTGTTGGCCAGAAGCATGCCATCTCACTGGTAGCTAAAAGTGAGTTCCTTTAAACGATACCTGACCTAAATAATGATCTTATGCGTCGCAAATAGTTAGTTATTACCATTACTGTGACAAGTCCATTCCTTTTGGAGAATTCCAATGGTAATTATGTAACTAACTTCTTAATTTAAGAGAAATGTGAAATTGTGCCCCCCCCCCCCTTTACAAAATTCTTGATTCGCACGTGATCGAGTGACGAGGATAAAACTGTATTCAGATCAGATCAAATTTAAAAGAGAATTCTTCGACGGATTAATTTTTACAGTTCAACAGACATAATCACACATTGGTGTCAGGAGTGGGATTTGCAATGTAGTTTCCAATGCTTTCTCCTGAGATAAAAATATGATTTTGCTGTTATTCCTCTTGATGGCAGTTATTTCCCAATGGTACCAATTTGTAATTTTACCCCTATTTTTGCATCATGAAGCTATTACAGACACACAAATAACTAACAAATAACAGTTATTATAGACACATAGATACAAATTATTATAACGACTGTTGAACACAATCATCATGAATCATTAGGAATGAGAATTAAGTTTTCTCTCCCTCTAAATTATTTGTGTCTTTGTCGTTGTATTTGTCTTTGTCTTTGCCTCTCTTTCTCTATCTCTCTCTTTCTCTCCCTCTTTCTGACTGTTTCTGTCTGTCACTTTCTGTATTGATCTGAATAATTTTCGTGCTTATCACCCGTTTCTGACTCCATGTCTCTGTCTCTGTCACTGTATCTGTCTCTCATTCTCCCTTTATGTATCTCTCATTTTTTTTTCTTTATTTTCTTTTTTCTTCTTCTTCTAATCAAAGCCATCAGACGGAAGGAAGGAGGTTGGCAAAGTGAAGACAAACCACTGGTGTTCCTATTTTTAGGATCATCAGGCATTGGTATGTCATATGCCCTATTATGATGTATTTCGTGACTATAATCATGACTATTATGACTTTATGGGAATATATACTTTAACAAATCAACATTGGCATACTTCATTTGAACCATTTCTAAACTTTGTACTTAATTGATAAGATTGTTTAAATATAGTTAATACGATAATGGCAAAAATTATAATGATAAAGAATCCTTTCGACAAAATGCAAATATTAATATTGGCTTTTATGTTTTTTAGTACGAACGAAGGTTGATAGACATTAAAGATTAAATATTTCCTTTTCTATCCATAATCATTAATTTCTTTTGCATTCATTACTTTTGAAGAATGCACGTCCGGGCAATACATCAAAACTATATCATATATGAGGAAATATAAACAAAAATAATGCTTTAACTGTTAAGTCAGAGGTCATTCTGTATCATATTTGTCTATTATATCATCCGAACTGTTGTCAAGATTCAATATCATTGCCCCCTTGTTCTCAGGGAAAACCGAAATGGCCAAAGCGGTTGCAACCTACTTGAAAATAAAAGACGCAGGTTTCATCAGAATCGACATGTCTGAATATCAGCAAAAGCATGAGGTTAGCAAGTTTATCGGGTCCCCTCCTGGTTATCACGGCCATGGTGACGGTGGTCAACTGACAGAGAAACTAAAGAAGTTTCCAAATGCTGTTGTTCTGTTTGATGAAGTTGAAAAAGCCCACACTGACGTTCTAACCATCATGCTGCAGCTTTTTGATGAGGTAATTAAGACTATTTTATGTTGTTGCTTTTTATTCGTTTATTTCTTTATATTATACAAATATACCAAGCTGTGAGAAAGTGTAGTGGAAATTATTTATCTGAGGAGGGACTGGCATAGACTATTTTTTCCGAGGGGCAAAGCCCCGAGGAAAAAATAGTTACTAATGCCAGTCCCTCCGAAGATATATATAATTTCCACTATGATTTCGAACTAAATGCTTGGTATATTTGTTTTATATCCCTTCTTTACAACTAGGCTAATTAAAAAAAAAGAATACATAAAACAATATTTTGACTAACGTTACATGACTTGCCTTAGCTGTTTGATCGAAGACCTTCGAGTTCGAATGCTCGATAGGCCTAGACTCTAGAGTAGCCTAGACGAACACATGCAGGGTGAACGGTGAAAGTCTACAAATTAAATTATTGCTACATGTAGTATGATAATCTAGATCATGGTCTATGCATATTTCACTTTCTTCGTATTCGAACTGTCAGTGGAAGCAATAACATCGTCGATATTAGCCCCTTGTAAGACTAAGAGGTCAAAGCGAACTTCCTCGGAGGCTAGGCCGACATGTTTGCTTGAAAGTTAATTACATATCCGATCCGAACCGATTTCTACACTTATGTGTCCAATCACTTAGACCAGTGAAAACCAGTATAACCAGTGTAACTTTTTGACCTTGGTATGTTAGTTACAAGTATGTTACTTACAACACACTTGGTATGTTACTTACATACGCCAGTAGCTTATTCGGATGCAGGCGCGGGGCTAAAGTACCGGTGACTTGCGCCGATACTGCAGGCGGCAAGGTTATGAGCAGTCCGATCCGTACAAGGCCGGCCAAGGTCAAGGACTCGCTAAAAGCGGGTCGTCTGAGCGTTCGAATTTGACACAACTTTTCTTCAATGAACAGTGACTAAGTGAGCATGCGCAGTAGCGCCTTGGAAGAAAATATTAAATAGAGCATGCGCAGTTCTGCCCAGGAAAAAATAGTTAAAGATATTCGGAGCTCTGACAGCGATTTGTTTTTCCTAGTTAAATTATATTTTATCACGTGATCACCAATTGACCAATCATGTATTTAGAATACTCATGAATATTCATAGAAGGGATATAAATAAATATATTTATAATTGTGATTTATTCTGTGTCTCTGTCTACTTATTAAACTCCGTCGCAGAACTTTTGAACTTTATATATATATATAAAGTTCAAAAGTTCTGCGACGGAGTTTAATAAGTAGACAGAGACACAATAAATCACTCCGTTAGACACAAAGGGTTCAATATTTCGCCTATAAGGCTTCTTCAGGAAATGATACCAAGTACAAAAAATGCACCAAGGATGTAGTTAGTGCATAGCGCGTAATTATTGTCAAAACAACAAGCGTAAATAACCAACAGAGTCAAGGCGCGAGAAAGAGAGAGAGAGAGGGGGGGGGGGGGGAGAGGGGAAAGGAGAAAGAGAGAGAAAGAGGGAGGGAGACAGACAGACAGACACACACACAGTGATGAAGAAAGACAAAAAAAAGCAAAGGATAGGAAGAAAAGAGAGAGAGAGAGAGAGGGGGGAGTAAAGAAGGAAGAGAAAAATAAGGAGAGAGAGACAGGGGGAAAAAGGTGGGAAGAAAGAGGATAGAGGGTTAGAAAACTGAAAAGGAAGACAAAAAGGAGAAAAGAAAAAAAAAGATAGAAAAAGGAGAAAAAATGAAAATGGAGGGGAGAGAAGAAAAGAAACGAAAGAAGAGAGAGAGAGAGAGAGGGGGAAAAAAAGAAACAAGGGAAGAGAACAAAAGCAAAGTACAAAAAGGAAGGAGAAAGAAAGAAGCATTGCAAAATTACGAAGAAGGAAACGAACGGAAACTGGCATTGATACCATGAGGTTGGAGCGTGCCAAGCTGAAAGATGATCCTTTCCTCCTGGATCTTCCTTTCCTCATCTGCCCAGCACTGCTTAAGAACACAAACTTTCAGATCGTTGATCGTGTGATCAGCAAGATTGAAGTGTTGGGCAACAGGGAGACCACTTGTGTTGAGGCGAATCGAACGAAGATGCTCCGTCACTCGATCAGCCAGTCTCCGTTTCGTCTCCCCTACGTACAACTTTCTGCAAGAAATGCAAGTTATGCAAGAGATAATGTTTGTAGAAGTGCAGGAGAAGGTTTTGGTCACATTCCATGATCCCTTAGGTCCAGTGATGGTGGTGGCATCCGTTACATGAGAACAGGTCTTGCATCTGTGAGTGATTTATTCTGTGTCTCTGTCTACTTATTAAACTCCGTCGCAGAACTTTTGAACTTGATTTAACAATCTCTCTGCAACCCTCCACCATCATGATGCTACCAGTACCCCCGAAGTTACTTCAGAGTTTAAGGAGGAGACTTAATTCTTTTCTGGATAGCTTCTCTCCGCGCATACACACCTGTGCTTTCTACTTGGGAGTCTCTATTTTTGCTAAGACGAAGTTTTGCAGTCATCGCAATTTCATCTCGACCTGTCTTAGGAAGCATGTGGTTCCTGTTGATTTCGCATTTCCACACGTCCTTGCCTTGGCCGTATTCACCAACGAACATTGGATTTTAACCTCCGTCAGTGCTCGAGACGACTCATGAGACTGTCTCACGAATCTTTCTGACGTGAGATAGCACATCATACCAACATCTTGACCGAGCGCTCCAATGAATTAAGAGGCATTCGCAACCTGCAGCAGTACAGCTCGATTTGCCAGCATATACATCACTGTAACCGTGAGTACTTTGAAAGTCTACTATTTCACAAGAATAAGAAATTGACATCCTTGCTTCCTCCATCATGCATGCCTAACCTTTCTAGGAATGATCTTCACCAGGAAGATAAGTCCAGTCTCGTTGTCACCATCCCCGAGGACCTACCTCTTACCGACGCCGAACGCTCTATTCTCTCTAAGGGCCTTTCCTTTGTTCCCAGACGTAAACATATCGATGAATTTCAACTCCGAAGGGACTTTGAAGACTTTGCACGTCGTCTCCGTCTAAAGGCCCATTTCACGTCTAATGACATATCTGAAGCATCTGCTGACTCTTCTAACTCTTCTCGTGTTAACGCTAACTTTGATGAGAATGTTATTAATCATAACATGTCCTCCTCCTCCACCTCGATGTGTCCTCCCGTTTCGTTTGACTCGCTCCAACCACGACGTTCCCATTGGACACCCCCTGAAGGCGAGTTTGGAAATCTTGATTTATTCATCAAAAAATGTAGATCAGATATTGCCACATATGACTTCCAGGACACCCATTCCTCTTCTAATCTCAGCCCGTCTGAAGCCACAGCCTTGAAATCACTTCGCAACAACAGAGACTATGTTATCAAACCAGCAGACAAAGGTGGTGCTGTCGTTGTATGGAAACGAGACCTCTACGTCGCTGAAGCCGTCAGGCAGCTGAACGGTGGTACTTTCGACACCCAGCTCGATGTAGACCCTACAGAGGAGCAGCAGGAAATAGTGAAAGACACCGTACGGGATCTCATCGAGAATGAACATCTACCGCCAAGCGCTACTAATCTCATTCAAAGGAACCCTAAACTCTCTACTTTCTATCTGCTGCCTAAGATACATAAGCAGGGCAACCCAGGGAGACCTATTGTTTCGACAATCGGTTGTCCGACTGAACTCATTAGCCGATATCTCGATAGCATTTTCTCCCCTCTGGTGAAGTCACTACCTACATAATGTGAGGGATTCGTCAGATGCTATTCGACGTGTACAGAATATCACTCTACCACAGGGTATGGATCACTTCCTCTTCACCATGGATGTTTCGGCATTGTATACTAATATACCAAGCGACAAGGGTTTGAAGGCTATCCAGCATTTCTTGCAAACCCCTCAGCTGATAGGCCCGATGACAGGACCGTGCTACGCCTAACCGAACTGGTTCTCAACTTGTCATCTTTCCAGTTTGACGGAAGAGGCTATCTGCAAAGACAGGGAGTCGCTATGGGAACTAAAATGGGCCCTTCGTATGCCTGTCTATTTATGGGCTATATGGAGAGTAAGATCTTATCTACCTTCAACGGAACCAAGCCGCTCCTTCTCTTACGTTACATAGATGACTTTCTAGGCATCGCCACTTGCTCGAGAGAAGTGCTGGATAGCCTTCAAACCCTTGTCGCTTGGTATGTTAGTATACAATGCCGAAACATCCATGGTGAAGAGGAAGTGATCCATACCCTGTGGTAGAGTGATATTCTGTACACGTCGAATAGCATCTGACGAATCCCTCACATATGTAGGTAGTGACTTCACCAGAGGGGAGAAAATGCTATCGAGATATCGGCTAATGAGTTCAGTCGGACAACCGATTGTCGAAACAATAGGTCTTTCATTGATAGCTCATTTCAATGGCTTCGATCCATCCCTCAAATTCACTCACGCCATTTCCACTTCCATAGCTTTCTTGGACGTAGAACTCACTGTTGATGGGACCAGCATTAGAACTGGGGTTCACTACAAACCAACTGATGCCCACTGTTTCCTCAACTACAGATCGTCTCATCCACCTTCGTGTAAGCGATCTATCCCCAGATCCCAGTTCACGCGGCTTCGCAGACTATGTAGCTCTGACGAGGACTACACATTCCGTATCAACGAGATGGCTGGTTTCTTTAACAGGCGGGGTTACCCTACTGAAGTTATCGATGAAGCAAAGCAGAAGATTGTCCCCCAGACCCAGCACGAAGCCTTGCTACAGCCCATAGTGAAGGTAAATGCTGCCCGAGTACCTATGGTCTTCACATATCACCCCTCAAGTGCTAAAGTCGCCCATGTCATGAGGAAGAACTTCAAGATGCTCAGCGATCATCCCCTAACTAAGGATATCTTCAGAGATATGCCTTTAATGGCATATAGGAAGGATTCGAGTCTAAGAAGAATGCTTGTGAAATCTAATCTACAGCCTGCTCGGGAACAAGTTGATACGGATACGCGATCACCACTTGGTACAGTTCCCTGTCGTCGACCTAGATGCAAGACCTGTTCTCATGTAACGGATGCCACCACCATCTCTGGACCTAAGGGATCATGGAATGTGACCAAAACCTTCTCCTGCACTTCTACAAACATTATCTATTGCATAACTTGCATTTCTTGCAGAAAGTTGTACGTAGGGGAGACGAAACGGAGACTGGCTGATCGATTGACGGAGCATCTTCGTTCGATTCGCCTCAACACAAGTGGTCTCCCTGTTGCCCAACACTTCAATCTTGCTAATCACACGATCAACGATCTGAAAGTTTGTGTTCTTAAGCAGTGCTGGGTAACAGATGAGGAAAGGAAGATCCAGGAGGAAAGGATCATCTTTCAGCTTGGCACGCTCCAACCTCATGGTAACAATGCCAGTTTCCGTTCGTTTCCTTCTTCGTAATTTTGCAATGCTTCTTTCTTTCTCCTTCCTTTTTGTACTTTGCTTTTGTTCTCTTCCATTGTTTCTTCCCCCCCCCCCCCCTCTCTCTCTCTCTCTTTCTTCTTTCGTTTCTTTTCTTCTCTCCCTCCATTTTCATTTTTTTTTTCCTTTTTTTCTTTTTTTCTTTTCTTCTTCTTCTTTTTCTTTTCTCCTTTTTGTCTTCTTTTTCTGTTTTCTAACCCTCTATCCTCTTTCTTCCCACCTTTTTTCCCCCTGTCTCTCTCTCCTTATTTTTCTCTTCCTTCTTTACTCCCCCCCCCCCCATCTCTCTCTCTCTCTCTCTCTTTTTTCTTCCTATCCTTTGTTTTTTTTTTTTGTCTTTCTTCATCACTGTGTTTGTGTGTGTCTGTCTGTCTCCCTCCCTCTTTCTCTCTCTTTCTCCTTTCCCCTCTCCCCCTCTCTCTCTCTCTCTTTCTCTCTTTCTCGCGCCTTGACTCTGTTGGTTATTTAAGCTTGTTGTTTTGACAATAATTACGCGCTATGCACTAACTACATCCTTGGTGCATTTTTTGTACTTGGTATCATTTCCTGAAGAAGCCTTATAGGCGAAATATTGAACCCTTTGTGTCTAACGGAGTGATTTATTCTGTGTCTCTGTATATATATATATATATATATATATATTGGTCTCATCGCTTCCCTCTTTCATCAAAGATTCTTCTGAGACCCTCCGTTTGCTTGATAGCATCACCCTACCTGAAAATGAGAAAGCACTTCTCTTCACGATGGACGTGTCCGCTCTCTACACCAACATTCCTACCCATGAAGGCCTGCAAGCCATCCGACATTTTCTGCAAGCCAATCCATCGGCGAATAGACCTGCTGACGACACCATCGTACGTCTAACGGAGCTGGTCCTGAACCTTTCATCCTTCCAGTTTGATGGGAAGTTCTATAATCAGAGAAAAGGTGTTGCCATGGGGACCAAGATGGGACCTTCATATGCCTGCCTTTTCATGGGTTTCATGGAGTCCCAAATGCTGACATCTTACGAGGGCCCCCGCCTCATCCTCTTCAAGAGATACATCGATGATTTCTTCGGCATTGCGACCTGTTCACGAGATGAATTGAACTCTTTCATACAGCATTTCGATTCATTCCACCCTTCTCTCCGCTTCACCCACACCATCTCCGACAACTCTCTCCCTTTCCTGGACATACAGATTTCTGTCAACGGAGGTCGCCGGATCGATACAAGCATCCACTATAAACCCACTGACGCCCACAGCTATCTCACCTTCAAATCTTCCCATCCACCTGCGTGCAAGAAGGCTATTCCCCAGTCCCAATTCACCCGTCTCAGGAGGCTATGCAGTAAGGAGGACGATTTCCAGGCCCGTTCCGCCGTCGTCGTTCTTCATCGACCGGGGGTATCCTGTCAACATGGCTGAGAGCGCCGCCAAGAAATCAGCAAGAGTTACTCGGATATAGAGGCTCTGAGACGGAGTGAGAAGAAGGCATCATCCCGCGTGCCTCTGGTGTTAACGTATAATGAGTCGAATGCTAGCGTCTACCATCAAGAACAATTTCAAGTTGCTGAGTGACAACCCCTCAACTTCACACATTTTCAGCGAACCCCCTCTGACAGCGTTCAGGAAGGACAAGAGCCTGAGATCTACCTTGGTCCATTCAAACCACACTAGAGTCCAACCTGCTGACAGAGACCTAAATTCCCGTCCTTGCCTCCGCCCACGATGTAAGACATGCTCCCGTCTTTCTACAGAACGTAACATCAGTGGCCCCAAGGGTAATTTCACCATCCATGATAATTTCACCTGCACGACGGAGAATGTTATCTACGTGATTTGTTGCAAGGCCTGCAATCTACTGTACGTGGGGGAAACCAAACGGCGTCTAGCGGACCGGGTTACTGAACATCTACGTTCCATATGTCTGAACACCAGTGCCTTGCCTGTTGCACGCCATTTCAACCTCCCCGGCCACTCGGTTGAAGACTTCAAAGTGATCGGCGCCATCAAGTGCAATGGCGATGATCTATCCAGGAAGAGAAGGGATGAAAGACTGATTTTCAACCTGGGAACCCTTCATCCTCGTGGGATGAATGTAACATTTCGAGCATTTTGTACGAATTGAATGTTTTCTTTTTGTCCTTTCCACCTTTCTCTTCTATTCTTCGTTCTTCTTTTCTTCTACTTTTTTCCCTCTCTCTCTCTCTCTCTCTCTTCCTTTTGTTCTTTACTCTCTTTCTTCACTACTTCCTCCTTTTCCCCCTTTTCTTTTTTTTTTCTTTCCGTTGTGCTTCATCTTCCTCTCTTTTCTTTCTTTTTTCCTCTCCCTCTCTATATCTCTCCCTCTTTCCCCCTTTTTTCTTTTCCTCTCTTCTTTTCCCTCCCCCCCCCTCTCTCCCCCTTCCACCACCCCTTTCTCCCCTTTCTCTCTTTCATCTTCCCTTGGTTTCTTTATGACGTTTTACTACGTCATCCTCTCTCCCTTTCCTTCCTTTTTTTTCTTTCTTTACTCCTTGGTTACGCTAGTATCCTTGGATTTCTGAGCGCTCTGCGCTTCTCGCTTTTTTGTTTTCTTATGTTTCCCTTTGTTTCTTTGTGACGTGTTTCACTCTCTCTCTCTCCTCTTAACTTTCTTTACCATGGTTGCGCGAGTTTCCATGGAGCTTTCTCCCTTTTAGCGCTTCTCCTCTTTTGCTTTCTTTTTCTCTTCTTTTATGACATTTTATTACGCCTCTGTCTCTATTTCTTTCTCTCTTTCTCTCTCTCTCTCTCTCCTCTTTAACTTTCTTTACCATGGTTGCGCGAGTTTCCATGGAGCTTTCTCCCTTTTTGCGCTTCTGCTATATTACACCTCTATCTCTTTTTCTTTCTCTCTCTCTCTCTCCTCTCCTTCCTGGGGAGCATTTCATCAAGTGTTTAGTCAGTGATTTTTACTGACAAATTTGCTCTCAGCCAATCAGATGCAAGGATTTCGATAGCTTATAACAGTTGTCGGTGAAAATCACTGACAAAACACTTGATGAAACGCTCCCCAGATCTCTACCTTGGTTGCGCTGGTATCCATGGAGCTTTCGCGTTGTTGTTTTTTTTGCGCTTCACGCTCTTTTGTGTACCTATCTAATAAATTTTCATCATTTCCTGATGAAGGCCTATGGTCGAAAATTCGAAATTTTTCATCGTATACGGACTTTTCATTCCTATTTTGTCTATAACTTTGCAAGTCCGAAACAGAACTATATTTATATATATATATATTAACATATACAACAGCTTTGGCAACTCTCGTGGAAAGAGGGAGGACAGATATATATATATATATATATATATATATATATATATATATATATATGATGAAGTCGTTATGTTCGAAGCTCATTTCCTGATGAAGCCCTATAAGTGAAAATGCGAATTTTTCTACTCTCTCACGGAATTTGTTATTTCTTTCGACTTCATCATCTATTTTCTAATATTCCGAAGCAGAACACTGACTGTACTATCATTCTATACAATGCTGGTCAAAAGGTTTTGTACACCTTAGATTTTGAGATGAGTTTTTACTTCAATGTCTATGGTTTATAGGAATCAAAATTGTCTATATGTAATTACTAACGGAAGAGTAAATTGGGCGCTCCCGTTCCTGCTTCCGAAACGATTATGATGCTGGTCTGTAGAAATTTTTTTGGCTGAAATTGACATGTTATGAGAAAAGTTCAGAAAACTGATTTATCTCTTTCCTCCTATTTCTCTAAAAGGGAAGAATAACTGACGGAAAGGGTGAAACTGTCAAAGGCAACAAGGCTGTGTTTTTCATGACATCAAACCTAGGAAGTGAAGCCATCACTGACTTCTGGAAGAAAGAAAAAAAGAATCGCATAGGTTGGTAGCAAGTTCTGGGCCAAGTTCTGGGAACGATATTTCCATTGGATAATGCTGAGGGCAGAAAGTTATGCCCCGCCAGTGATGGATCCAGGATTCTCTGACTGTAGGGGGTACAAGTCCGAAAATTCTGCGACAAAATTTGTTTTTCGCCAGACCTTCAAAATTCGCTCAGTGGGGGGGGGGGGGGGTTATGGGGTCCAGTTCCCCTCCATAATTCCCTGACAAGCACAAAAAAAAAAAAAAAAAAGGTCTTCATTCTAAAGGGGGGGGGGCACAATCGAGAAAATGGCGGATCGTCTATGATCAAACTGCATACTTTTCTTCCAAAAGAGGGGGGGGGGGGGTACGGGCTGGAAGTCCCCCCCCCCCCCCTGGATCCGCCAATGGCTACATATCTATGACAAATTTGCTCACAGCCAATCAAATGCAAGGATTTCAGTAGCTTATAACAGTTATTGTAACTTGTGAGTGATAAGAAAAGTTTTATCAAACAGGTCCCAGATCATCATGCAGATACATGTATACCAATAATACAAATCTTATTGTTGCACAGATTTTAGTTAAGCAATATTTTCCCTATTACCTTCCCTTATTACATTATTATACTCCCGAATCTTTATGCCGATAGAAGGACAAGTGCAACTTCCCGCCAACTTCAAAGAAGATGTCATCCAACCGATCCTCAAGAGGCACTTCCAGAGAGACGAGTTCTTGGGCCGGATCAACGAGACGGTCTTCTTTCTACCTTTCACCGAGTATGATCTTATTCAACTCGTGACCAAAGAGATGAGAAAATGGTCAGAAACAGTAAGTTTGCTCTCAGCTGTTTTACTTACTTCTTTCGTAATTACATCAGATTACATGGATTTAGTATCATGAAGGTGCATGTCAATGGAAGATTCACAGGGTTGAACTCTTTTTTTTTAAAGATGTCGATTATTCATCACTAAATGCATATAGCTGTGGAATAGAATCTGTAAAATTTGATATTGCATTAAGAAGTAGTTGTAGTGGTAGTAGTTAGTAGTAGTAGTAGCAGTAGTAGCAGTAGCAGCAGCAGCAACAGCAGTAGCAGCAGTAATAATAGTAGTATTAATATTATTAAACGTCTCCGTTGCTTTTGTTCGTAAGCCTTATGAGTCGATATTGTGCTAGGAATGAAGTATTGATGGTTTGTCGTTACCATATTTGCATGTCTGTTATGACTAATTTCAGGCAAAAAGTAAACATCGTATAAAACTGACGTGGGATCAGTCCGTCTTGAAGGTATTAGCCACTGGTTACGACGTACATTATGGGGCTCGTTCTATCATACATGAGGTAAATTAATAGTAAACTTCCATTCATGTTATAGGGGTTTTGTTTAGCGAAGTTGATATCCACAAGAAATATTTTGTAAAGGTAACTTTAAAAAAAAAGAAAGAAAAGGAACGGATAATGGATAACGACAGACAGTGTTCGGTTGAGGGATCTAAGGGTCAAATTAGGTGATCTGCCCCTACCTATACAAAATCATTCAAAATTCAGAAATTGAACATCAAACTGCCGATTACCTCAAATTAGATTTATTCGGCTAAAGCTACATCACGATTTCCATCACACCAAAACATGAACATTTGGATCACATAAATTTGCATTTTTAGACAAGATCTAGAGAGAAATTTGATGATGAAGTTTAACAAGAGTACATGAGAGAGAGACAAAAAAAGAGAGATGACATGAAGGCGCATCGCTTATAAGTCACGTTAAAATAAAAATACGAATAATGAAGGAAAATCCAACATTCTATCAAATGATGTGTATCTTCAGGTGGAACGGAGAATCGTCAACAATCTCGCAGAACTGCAAGGTGAATACGAAGAGATCGTGAAGGGTAGCAAGATCCATATATCCGTTGTTCAAGAACCCGGTGGGGACGTCGAACGTCCATTGCAGAGTACGACGTTCTCGGGAGAGAGCACGGGGAAAGTGACGAGCACAGATCGTGAAAGTCAGAGCGCCACTTCGCGAGCGGTCTTGAAGATGGTGGTCCTTGACGGCAATGATTGTGTGAGGCAAGAGGTTTTCATATAAGTCCTTTTGCAAAGGGGTTCGAATCCCTGCCACGACACTAACGTCCCTAGGACATTTAGCTACATTTGCCACTCTCCACCCGGGTGAAGTGAATGGGTACCCGGTAAGAAGAAATTTCTTGAATGCGTGAGCGCCTTATGGGGATAGCTTCTCTAAAGCCGGGTGAATTTATATACTAAGGGAAAGCGCAATTGAGCATTACACGGTGGCCCAGCAAGAAAACATGATATTGTGACAATGATGTTGTTGAAACTGCAGGTCTCATGTGTTGCATTCTTTCTTGGCCACTCTGTGTATTAGCTGCTCTCTATGAAGTGAATTATTGTTCTATTATAATGAAGTTGAACTATTCAGGAAGGGAAGTTGTTATGAATAATTCGATCACTAGATACTTTTCAGGAATGTTAACTCATACACTAAGGGTATATTTTGAACAAAAAGTCTTTATCTATCCTATATTCGTAGAAAACATATTACTGCATTTATCAAACATGTTATGTATATAACAGATTTTACAGAAACATAAACTCTATTTCGTTCTGATTCACGCTGTTTTCGTTATTTGTAATTATTAATCTATCAATACACTTTAAAGGGCCCCGGCATCAAAATGCAAGTGGATACCCGTTGGTGTGCAGTTCTACATACATTTCATATTTTGATATTTAAACTCCTAAATTTTTTCATAGATTTTTAAATATTTTTTAAAATAATTTTTTACAACCTGCTAAGCCCCACCCACTTAAAAAACCCTCCAGACCATTTGCCCCCTGTGAAATCTGTCAATCATCAGTGAGCTAATAGCGATTTTGCAAGTGAAAATTGGTATTTAACTTTGTCAAGCTGACACCTGTTACAAATACAACATACAATAAAAACATATGAGTTGCTATGTCAGACATGCTGTAGCATCAGCAGGAAAACAAAGGCAATGAGGAGGTATTGTATGAAAGCATGCAATTCTATTATGAGCGTGTGCTAAGCTGGCGGAAGTTCATTCCACTATTCTACAATTCCATAGACAGTGATCCCCATGCTGAGCACACACCCATAACCGAATTGCATGCTTTCATACAATACCTCCTCATTGCCTTTGTGTTCCTGCTAATGCTACAGCGTGTCTGACATAGCAACTCCTATGTTGTTATCGTATGTTGTATTGTAACAGGTGTCAGCTTTGACAAAGTTAAGTGGGTGGGGCTCGGCAGGTTGAAGAAAATTACTTCAAAAAATATTTACAATCTATGAAACATGTTTAGAAGTTTAATATCAAACTATGAGATGTATGTAGGACTGCACACCAATAGGTACCCACTTGCATTTTGATGGCAGGGGCCCTTTAAAATTTTCGACTGAAATTTTACAAAATTATCATGCGATTTTCGTTTGGTACAAAAGGGTCGTCGCAAAGTCAGTTCTTCGAGAGCTCAATAAAGACACCCTAAGATAAAAGTCGATAAATAGTTCGCATCCTAAAGTTAATTTTGTTCAATGAAAGAAGGAGGAAAAATAGTATGGAACTGTAAACGCAAGGAGGATTCCGTAATTAACTAAGTATGAGCCGTAGTATGTTTATATCATATATCATTTAATTTCATTTATTATATAATAATATATATCCACCATAATGTGTAATCATAGAGGCCTCCTATTCATATTCATACATTAATTCGTCGTAAAAATTCTCCTTTTCTGTTCGCTGTTTCCTTTCTCCTTCACGCCTAATGAAAAACATGTTTTCATTTGCCTAATATACGGCGAAATTAAGTGTGACTATCCCCGCTTCCAGACTAGAGAGTTTTAGTATGGATATAGGACGGTTTTATGTGTATGAATGCTCTTATATTGGTACGTCGTATCTCATACGTCGTATATTTGTGTCTGAATGCTCTCATATCCATACGTCGTATAAAATAGCGCGAACTGTCAGTAGAATCCAACACAAATTATAAACACGATGCGCAAAGCCCGCGCAAAGTTCGTACTACGTAAGGGAGAGACTTCATGAGCTTCCATGAAACCTGACGGTGCATGAGGTGTGAATGCTGCTATACAATTACCGTATAACGGTAAGTTGTGTCTAAATTTTCTCATGTGAATACGTCGCATATATATATACGTCGTATGAATATATGTTAACATGTTGTGTCTGAAAGGCTGTAAAAAGGAGTGACAGGACCATTTCGGATGACCGCTTCTGGGGGCATATTACATGAACTAGGAATTTCGGAGAAGGTAATATGCTTGACCTTACTATATAAATGTGAAACCATAATTGCGCATCTCAATATCTGACCTGAAATTGGACAGAATCTTTTGACCTACAATGATTACTCAGTAATTTTGGTGATCTAAAGGGTAAATGGGTCCAGGTAAAGCAGACATTTAAATGAGATAATTAGAAAGCTTAGAATACCTAAAGGAACGTTAGTGAGTTTTTATACAATTATTTTTCATCAGATGCAGAAAATATGGATGATAAGCGTTCGAAAACTGATTGATGGAGGGCAGCAAATTTGGAAATGCCGACACAGTTAAATTGCCCTAACAGAATGAATAATATTCACTATGAACACGATGACAAAGAGAGCGGACAAAATATACAGCTCCTCATTGTACCCTCCACAATTGCTCTCGTAGACAAAAGAACATCCCTTCATTGCAGTTATCTAAAATAAGTAGAACAGGTGAATATGCATGTGACACACTTTTACATAATAGCAATCAAGGGATGTTTTTTTGTCTGCCAGAGCAATTGTGGAAGGTACATTGAGGAGCTGTAGATTTTGTCCGCTTCTTTGTTTGCCATGTTCATTGTGATTGCTTGTTGTTAAGTTATGTTATAAATCGCGCAGTCACGAGGGTACGTAGGCAATTTCCAGACCTGTGCATCAACATTATCAATACACAATAATCAAAGTCGAATTATGATATTAAAAAAATGAAGAAAAATTGCAATGCAACTAATTAAAAAAATAATACACACATACGCGTGCGCACATACGCACGCGCCATAGACAAATTAAAACGCACACACCCACACAAAATGGATATCTAGGATAAGTAAGAAGTCAAAGAAAAACTTTGAAGATACTTTCTTCCCGTACTAAGTTATTAAATGCAAGTACCGTAATGTTATCATTTTGGGAACGAGCTCAAATGTTTACGTTATAGCGTTATAGCATTATTTCAAGCTTATGCTTACGATCTTCGGTCTGTTGCAGTTTATTGAATAAGCCAGTTCGGGGTTAGCGCATGGTACAAATGACCCCAAATATCCACAGATATTTTAGACATGGAGGGTCCCTTTATGTGCACTTCAGAAAAATAACTCTGGCAGTGATAGAGGTGCCTCATGAATAGCTTTTGTTTCCCCCTTTAAAAAGAATACTTCCACCTGGATATCATGGAATGCACCATTAGTGCATAATTGAATAATGATTACATGACATTCATGAGCACATATCGAATATTAGTGTCAGTGGGTTTTAGAATTTGGTACAGATGACCTTTATCTGCTCATGCTCAGATTGCATCTCCGAAGTGGCTTATTACCTCCTTTTTCTGTTTTTATTCTATTCTGTTATATTACCTCAGTTAAGTCTTTACAGTGATATTTATGCTGTGTATATAAAGCATTCAAAGCTGATTCACTATTACTATTTACAACCAAATAAGCGAGTTCGTAATTAGGATTTGCGCATGAGCAAATTAAGGTCATTTCACTATGAACACGATGACAAAGAGAGCGGACAAAATATACAACTCCTCATTGTACCCTCCACAATTGCTCTGGTAGACAAAAGAACATCCCTTCATTGCTATTATGTAAAATAAGTAGAACAGGTGAATATGCATGTGAAACCTGTTCGACATATTTTTACATAATAGCAATGAAGGGATGTTCTTTTGTCTACCAGAGCAAGTGTGGAAGGTACAATGAGGAGCTGTATATTTTGTCCGCTTCTTTGTTCACCATGTTCATAGTGTTTGAGATAAACTGGCATGTTCGTTTAAAATTCACTGAGGTAAGCGTCGACTGTGATGTAATGATTATTCATATATTCATTTAATTATACTTTTCATTAAATCCACTGAAAAGCAACAAAGTGTCCATTGATGGTTGGTATTTGACAGTCTGCCAAATGATAGCCAACTTGCAAACAATGCGCTTTCCGAAGTGTTCATTGACGTGCTATTCTAGTCACCTGGTCTACGATGTCTTTCTTTCATAGAGTTTGAATTCTGTAGGTTGCTATGTCGGGCAAGCTTACGTATTATCTTTCTTTGAAAAGATGCCTATCCTAATGAAAATGGAAAGGTCATAAGGGAAAGGTCATTGGGAAAAGTTGCGCATGGGCCAATTACGAAATCGCTTATTAATTATTTCACATTGATATTTCACTGTATTACATCACTATTTCTATTTAATTTGTATTGTCGACATGAAAAACAGATATTGTATGATTTTAAATGTTTGATTTGTACATTTGATTGATTTGTAAAAATGCAGAAATGAAACCAAACTGAAAATATATGTAAACATATCATGTAAAAAAAAATTATTTTAGAATAATGTCTGTGAACTATACTGTGTTATTATTATTATTATTATTATATTAGTACGAAATAACCAAATATATTATAAATAAAGTCTCGGTTTTCAGGCCAAAAACTTGAGGGCGTGTTTTTTGTTTGTTTGTTTGTTGTTTTTTTTTCTCATGTTCCTATCTCTGTGCTGCACAACTCGCTGCAAATTGTGTATCACGCCCATACATCATAATACATTGCCATTGTTAACATTATATCCCATAACATAGACACGGAATGGACAGACATACACAAGTCATGTAAGGCAGACACATCGGCATGCACAAAACGGGCAGTCTGCATTGATGAAGAGCCTTGAAACTTATCAAATTACATAAAGAGACAATGGAGAGTGTCAGAGTAGATAGCATCCTTTACAATTGTAGGTGTTTGTTATTGTTAGGCAGGTTGGTTTGGCATAGCAGCTAGGGCTTTCTGTATCATGTACTCTATTGTTATGCCATGGCAGACTTGTTCTTGCTAGGTTGGGAAAACATCAGGCAAGCTAGGTCAAGGCGTGCTGCATGCTTGCACAGTCATTTTTTTGCTTGTGTCAGAGCTGCAAAAGGTTGCTGCAAGGTTTGGTGGCAGCGATAACCCGTTGGCAACGCCCAGGTGCTGGTTTCTCGAAACCGTCATAAGTCTAAGTTGTATTTTTGTATTTATTTTCCAATCACGATGATATAAAATGAAACATTACAGATAAATTAGAATGATACATATAACTAGGGGCGGCGCGCCCGGGGGCCCACTTTTTCAAAAGTGCCCTTTTTATTTCTGAAAAAATGCCCTCTTTCTCTCTGATAAGTGCCCCCTTTACTATTAAAAGTGCCCCTTTTCCTTTCTAATAAGTGCCCTTTCCCCCTCCTGTTGAGTTCCCTTCTTTCTGCTTCTGATAAGTGCCCCTTTTCACACCAAGATAATGCCTAGTTAATGCCTTGTTTACATTTGGCCTGCGATTGGTCTACGGGGCCCGTATCCTGCCGGTATCCCCTTTTCCGTGCGACCTCCGTGCGGAGGCAGGAGGAGGCCG
The DNA here is from genome assembly GCA_025617745.1 of Heliocidaris erythrogramma. Lineage (NCBI taxonomy): Eukaryota > Metazoa > Echinodermata > Echinoidea > Camarodonta > Echinometridae > Heliocidaris > Heliocidaris erythrogramma. Next base: position 13,467,436 of record CM046867.1, on the reverse strand, counting down.
TGAGATTTTCGTACGTATACACGGCCTCTACGATTTTGTTCGCGGGAAGTTATAGAAATTTGAAGAAATCGTAAGCCGGTAGCCCGTAGACATGTCGTAGATGGCATTGCACAATCCCAGCACGGGCATCGCGCGGAGGCCTCGCGCTAATGCCTAGTTCACATTTGCCGCGGACGCCGTTCGATAAAAGCGTCTACGATTTTCCGTGCGATTTTGTGGGCATCGTACGTCGCTAAGGGCTACGGCATTTGTGTTCACATTGTCTACGGGCATCGTGCAATTTGTTCTTCGCGGCCTCGGGGGCAACCCGTCTAAATTCCGTAGGGCATTGCGCGATGTCAATGCAGTTGCCGTACGGTCTCCACAACCTCCATGAGGAAATCGTACGGAGCCCGCACGGCTCCCGTGGCGAGGCTTCACGGAGGTGGTGCGGTGACTGTGCAGTCGCCGTGCCGTTTGAGGATCCCAATCCCCAGCAATAGGGATTATGTGTACATATTCCATATTTTACGGGTACTGCACGGGCAGCGAGCGGCAACCTTGCGATAGCTGTGCGAGGGCCGTGCGAATGTACAATCTCCTTACGATTTTTTTTTGCCCCCATGTCCACCAAAAATCGTGCGTTTGCTGCACGATCACGCTTGGCCATTGCACGGTGCCCGTGCGAGGATTGTGCGATGTCACCTACGACATGTCTACGGGCTACGGTATTACGATTTTTAAAAATTTGTCAAACTCCTCTCGATAACAGATCGTAGAGGCTGCGGAGCCCGTGAATCCTCACGAAAATCTTACAGCCTCCGCAGGGAGGCCGCGCGGAAAGGGGGATACGGGCAGTTTACGGGGTCCGTAGACACACCGCAAGCCAAATGTGAACTCGGCATAACCAACGCACAATTTTTCGGTGAACATGAGGGCAAAAAAAAATCTTACAGAGAGTGTACACTCATGGGGCATTTGCAAGGCCATCGCACAGCTATTGCAAGGTTGCCGCTCAATGCCTGTGAAATATCCGTGATATGGAGCAGCTCCCGCACCGTGGCCGTGCAGCCGCCTTGAGACGGGCCAAACATTTTTCAAATGGGCTCCGTTCGATTTCTGTGCGGAAGCTGGGGAGGCTGCTTGGCAACTACACTGAAGTTTCACGATTTCCAAAGAGCCTCTGTACGGATTTGCCCCGGCCCGCACCAGAAGGGGCCAATACAAGAAATGGCACGATGCTCGTAGATAATGTAAACACAAACATCGTAGCCCGTAGCCACCGCCGCGCCGATGCCCGAAAATTCGCAGGGAAAATCGACCAATTTATCGTTCGGCGCCCGGGGCAAATGTAAACTACGCATAATTGAGGCTTACAACGTCGAGAGAGGTTCGACTGTACGGAGGCTCTTCTGTGAAGGACGTTGCAACGTTCATACACGCAACTTCATCAAGCATCTTGTTGGGTCTCCGCGTCCGATATCTATCGCGTCTGCGGCACGCTTTCCAAGCATCAACACTGTCATCGCGCGGACCCACACAGAATTTCTACGCGGGCGTAGTCGCACAAACGGGGAGGGGGTGAGGCACTCAAGTTTTATGTTGACGGGGGTGTGCCTCAGCCAACCCCAAAAGGGGGTCTAAGGAACTGACTAGAAGCGAAAAACATAGGGACTTTTGAACTGCGGAACTACCCAGCTAATAAAGGAACTATTTTAGTGTTTGTGCGCATGCATATAATTATGCAATAGACCGCTTGGGTAAGGTATGCAAATTTTATACATACCTTTCAAAGTTGTTCTTGACAACCTCAAAGCTTCTAGAGGCTTGCCGGACATAGTAACAAGTAATGTATGCAAACTGGAGCATTGAGGTTCATTTATAAAAAGGAGGGTCCTCTTGCATAAAAGTTGCGTTTAATCGCAACACAAAAAAATAAACGCAACTTGATTTTCAACCAATCAGGATCGCGTATTTGGGACTTGCGTTTAATTTTTTGAGTTGCGATGGTGAATGGAATCGCTCGTCACTAGGTGCTCAGAGAAGAAATGTGCATACATTTGAATATACATTGTATTGCAGAACCGGCCTTCTTGAACACATTTCGGCAACATCGCATCACCATAAACAACGGCTCCAGCCCACAAGAGCGTCATTCCATGAGACCGACATTGCCTATCTAGCAAACCCTCCGAAAAGTTGACAAGAAGGCCATGAAGAAGACACACGAGACCGACAGCCCAAGAGATTTCGGTCCCAAGGGCCTACTGTCAACTTTTCTGAGGGTTCGAGACCGACATAATCGATCTCGTGGGCTGTTGTTCTAACTTACTGGGATGTCCCATTAACGACAATTCACCAATAAAATAATGACCACCTTGGATTTTTTCTCACTATCTTTGTCAGCAAAGCCATTACATCGATCCCATCATCACATAACAATAACAATCTTCTTCATAATCATAATCATAATTATCCAATCCTTGCCATTGTCAGCGCTCGCACTTTCCATACGAAATAACGCCTTTGTTCATCACGATCACGGCTACATCAACAATACAACCAACTCCATATTTGCAATCATTAAAGTTGCCATCACCATTATCATCACCAGTAACAAAAATAATGACGGTGTTTTACATTGCGCAAGCAAGTGTAAAACGTATATACGCGTAAGCTAGGGAACGGGGGAAACGGAAGAGACGAAGTTGCTTCGTTCCAGGTCCAGGATCCGGGTATCTTGAGAAAGGCAATTTATGGAAAATCTGGTATCTTGAGAACGGCAATCGGAAGCCCACAAAACAGGTTGTCATTTCCGGGTATCTTGAAAACGGCAATCGGAAGCCCAAAAAAGAGGGGGTCATCAAAGCGGCACGTCCCCGTACTACAGTCGACTACACTTCAAGAAGTCTCACGGACATTTTGTTTTGTTTAACGTATACAGGCCTATCAAAATATTAGTAACTCTGAAATTCAAAGGGGATATTATTGTGCACATGTGCGTATTTTGCTGCCTCAAAGTGCTCGGAATGTCTTACATACCTACATTAAGAACTCAATAAGTTTCTTATTCAATTCAGATCAAAATTACATAATAGGGGAGAGCGGGATGAAGTGGGATAATAATCGTGATTTGGCACTCTTTGCTTTGTAACTTCTAAAATATTCATTGAAACCTCTCCACTTTTACATGGGAAATAATATCAACAGTAGGCTACAAAACAAATATTTGACACAATCCGTAGGTTTTTAGTTTTATGCAAATAATCATTAAAAATGAGGTAATTGAACGAGATGAAGTGGGAAACCATGGACGGTGAACTGGGACAGTAATAGAAGTGAAGTGGGACAGTCGGGGAGATAACATTTGCTGGTCATTGGAGACTTCAACGCCAGGATCGGGCCTAAACATGGTAACTTCAATTTTCATGAAGCAACTGACAGGAATGGGAGCTACCTAAATGAGTTTGTTGTCGAAAACACACTGGTGGTAGGGAACACCTACTCTCAGAAAAAGAAAGGGGAAGCTGCGGACCTATACAAGTGCCCTTGGAACACATGCACAACTGGACCACATTCTCATCAGGAAGGAGGGGTTGAACATCCAGCCTCATAAATATAGAATAATACGGAAGCTTCACAAGCATCGGATCAGATCACCGAATTGTTTCAGCAAAGATCAAGCTAAGGGTAAAAAAGCAGCAACTACAAGCGGCAGAGTTATGCATGACTGGACTGTCTTGAAACAAAACAAGGATATACAAGAGAGATAGAGCATAGCCATCAACAACAGATTCAGCATGCTAGAATAAGTAAGTGAGGAAAATATTTCTGTGAAATATAACCAGTTTGTCAAATGAAACAACGAGGTAGCAGCAGAACCCCAACATAGGACGCAATAGTCAAAGAAGCCAGAGAGGTAGTCAACCTAGCTTACAATAAACTCCTGGAATACTGGAAGGTGATAGAAGACCTACACAAGAAAGTGGAAATGATAGAAAATCAACACATGCTAACTGCAAATATAAGGAAAGCTGGAAGCTCATCAATGAACTAATGGGGAGAAAAAAACACTAAGAAGGGACACATCAAAGGGAATTCTGTTGAAGAGAGGAAGGAACGGTGGTACGACCACTTCAACAAATTGTTGGGCGGAACAAGGGATGCAAACACACAAGGTGAGGGTGGAGATGGTCCAGTTCTGTGAAAATTTGGATATCAGTGAAGATCCTTTTAGACCCAAAGAATTTGTCACAGCAAAAATGTCATTAACCGAGGGGAAGTACAGCAGAGAGGACGGAATACCACCGGAAGTTGTAAAGGTGTAATATAGACAACATTCTACTTCACTTCAGCAACCAAGTATTGAAAGCAGAAAAAACAGATATCTGGTATATAACCAATATTATCCCGATCCCCAAGCATGGAGACCTGAGCACTCCTGGAAACTACAGATGAATCAGCTTAACTTCAGTGATGGCTAAACTGCTTAACAAGATGATTCTTAAGCTCAAAGCTAGATGATCTCCTCAGAATCAACTAGAACGGCTTCCGGGCTGGAAGGAGCACCGTAAGCCATACTCTGGCAGTACGGAGATTAATAGAGGGAGTCAAAGCAAATCAGCTGCCGGCCGTACTAACACTTATCGACTTCAGCAAAGCTTTTGACTCTCTTAACCGCAGCAAGATGATGAAAATATTGAGAGCCTACGGTATTCCGGTGAAACTCACTAAAGCAATAGAGCTGATGTATAAGAACATTCAAGCTAAAGTCAACATACCTTATAGGCCCACTGATCTCTTCTCCATAAATACTGGAGTACTACAAGGAGACTCTCTGGCACCCTATCTGTGATTGTCTTAGACTACGCTCTCAGGAAAGCAATAGGAGATCAAGAATATGAAATTGGATTCACTTTGGAAATACGAAGGAGTAGAAGACAAGGTCCAATAACAATCACTAACTTTGACTTTGCTGATGTATACCACAACTGGTGAAGAATTGGAGAAGGTGAGATATTTCAAATACCTTGGTAGCCATATTGACAGCACAGAAAAGGACATCTCAATTAGAAAAGCACATGCATATGGAGAGCTCTGGACAAGAAGAAAAAGGTATGGAAGTCCAAATGAGCAAAGAGAGAAAAATCAATCTCTTTCAAGCAACTTTGGAATCAGTACTACTATACGGATGTAAATCATGGATAATCACCAACATGACCACTAAAGGGGCCAAAAAATTGGATGGTTGTTACACAAGACTGCTCAGAGCAGCCCAGAATGTCAAGGTAGATGCAGAACACCACATAAGCAATGCAGAACTATACGGCTATCTACCATAAATATCAGATAAGATTAGACAGAGAAGACAGAAAATGGCTGGCCACTGCTTCAGGAGAAAAGACGAACTTGTCTCCAAACTTATGCTATGGACACCATCACATGGACCAAGAGGCAGAGGAAGACCAGAAAAAACATACATAGATGTGCTTAAAGAGGACACAGGACTGGAGGTGAAAGAACAAATCCATGCTAGATAAAAAGTACTGGGCCATCATGTCACGAGGAACCGCAAGGACTCGGCTAAAGTAAATGTTAAAGTAAGCATAACAACAGAAAATGTGACTTATCCACATTTTGTGATGTTCAAAATAATTATTATTCATACCTTCAGTGATTCGTTGACCAGTCAAGTACTGGTCTGATATCACAGTAGAAACCCACAGAAGTACTGTGACAGTCTACCTAAAAGTGTTACAAAACGTTGCAGGTCGTTACTAATATGCGAGAAGTTCGCCAAGAAAATAATATTCTCGCTCGGGGTAGACTAGTGAGACCGTTCAGGTAAAACTAACAACTGCCTTATTGCGGACAACCTAAACGTTTGCATTGCGTTTACCAAACTTGCACAATGCGTACGAGCCGTTCGTTGGCATACGTCGAAAAATTTTGTGCACGCACAAAAAAATTTGCCTCATGGGGCGAAGTGGCGAACAACAACGTACTGGATCTTACTGAAACGGAAGAACAACGAATTCAAAACAACGTCCCAACGAACTTCAGCGCGAAAACTCTTACCGTATACTGGCATACGCTGAGCCAATTCGTTATAGTGTGAAGGCCCCTTAAAGCTCCTGTCCCATAGTAGCGAATAGAGCTATTCTATGCCCTAATAGCGTATAGAACAGCGTACAGATTTTTTTCTCGAATTTGGCAAAGTCAAATACCCCGAATTCTCGGCCAAAATTTGTTTCTTAAGCCTCTGTCCCATACTGCCGTTTAACGATTCCGTCTGCCTCAGTCAATATTTACGTCCGACGGTATCATACGGCGGCAAAATAATTTTTTGGGACCATGGACGGTAGGTAGAACAGCACGAGTAACGTCTAAATACGACTGAGAAACGTCTGCTTAAGGAACTATGAGTAACGGCTTCATTGAGCCCAGTTTACGGAACTTTGAACGCCTAAGTAACGTCTGCTTAAGTATGAGTAACAAACGAAACGGGTAAACAACGTCTGTATTACGTCTATCACTATCCAGTTTGCGTCTTATAAAAGACCAAGCTCCGCCCATCGCGTTCCTTTTTTGTTTTAACCGACAGGATTCGGTGACCTGGCATGATACTATTTTATCTTTTTTCTTAAATGATGATAGTGACCCCCCAAAAAAATAACTAGCAAAAAAAAAAAAAACGTTTGGAATGATTGCGTCATCGCAAACACAGCGCCCGCTAAATACAGTATAGTAGTACGATTGTACTCGGAGGTGTTAGTTTTATGGAACTGATAGGATAGGATTATCAGTATATTTTACCATCTTGTATATTGATATACTTTACTGGTTTATTTAATCACTTTATATCGGTATATTTTGACCATCATGTCCAGGTGAAAGTTATAGAGGTTGGTAATGGCCGAAGCGAAGTGGACCTGCCAACATTGCATTTTTCTCAATTCAAGCTCTACGTTGAAATGTGAAATATGTGAGTCGGATCGGATAGAATATGGAGAGGTGTCAACTCTACAAGAAGATGAGGTAGGTACGTCAGACTCGTCCCACTTAAAGCAAAAGCACCCTGAGTAATTTTAATCATAATAAAAGGTATTTTGATAACATTACCAAAGGACTGTCACATATTTCCCCAACGAAAACAAGTAATGCCTGTTTTCGATATAACTAGATCTACGATTTGTGAATCATTTTACTATAGTTTTGTTGTCGACATCTTTAGCAAAAGATTCAGAACTCACAGACAAAAATTGTGTTTCTTGTTAGTACTAGTTATATACTCTAAAAGCTTACAACATGGTCTCATTTTTTTTATATCATTCATATAATATCATTCACTTTCATTGATCAGTGGTCGTGTCCGGCATGTACATATAACAACAGCATCGACTTGTTGATCTGTTTAGTATGCTTCACATCCACCGGGTATAGATGGCACAGAAAATCAACTTGATCATGCTAATGCGTTTGCAGTAGATGAACCGATGGACACTACCTCATGGGATGCAACCGGTGGTAACTGGATTTGTCCTTCTTGCTCCGGCTTGAACCCTGTGGATCATCGAACCCTGTCAGCCCTGTCCATGATCTGCGTCCATTGCGATAATGACCAATGGGATCATGTCTGGTCGTGTCCATCTTGTAAATTCGACAACCCCATGGATGCTGTGGTCTGCAAGAAGTGTAAACATGGACAGCAGCTACTGTCCACCAATCATGGTGGTTGTGAGGCGCCACAGACGAAGCATCATGACGCGAATGTGAGTATTTCCCGTTGCACACGAGGCGTCATTTGCTGGTATAGGAGTGCGTTGTACACAACAAAATGCAAAATGAACACTGTGGACATTGTGTTGAATTACTGTGCACGTACTGATTGCCTTCATAGGCTTGATTAGCGTAGGTACAAATGCAGTGCAAATGATCCCTCGTATGCAATGGGCATACGTATAGTGGATTTGTTTAATATCGTAATGCCCGTTGCACATGAGGCATGACTTCCACTGATCTAGTCTAGGTCTACGACATTCAGGCACATCATGTCACATGAAAGGCAAGACGCAGTATCTAGGCACCGCGACGCTAATCCTTGACGCAGGGGTTCTATGGCATAGCGCAATGTTTTTTATTTGGCTGAAATTGGACGAAACACTGGTACAGCAAAAAAAAAAATTTTTTTATATACCTAAACAAATGAGTGTGAATAGAACATTGGATCGACTCCCCATGTGCAGCCGTCATTATCTGTATTGTTCCCTGTTTACAGCGGCATGAATTCTTATACATATTATTATGCCCGTCGCACATGCTAGTCTTTCACTATTGAGACGACTACGGCGAACATGGGGCCGCGACGAAAATATCACAGAGATATGAAAATCGCCGTGATCCTGATGGTTTTTTGACAAATCGCTGAGGGTATCTTGATTCCGGCGGCGACGCATGTTTTTCGGATGCAGATGCGCCTGCGATGAATAGAGAGATGGCTGCGCTCATCGCCACACGTGTCTGGGCGCGCAGTGGCCGTGAAAGTAGGTCATATGTTTTATGCGGGTTTCCGTACTCGCGATGCCCATGGCGACGTGTTTGGGGCATCGCCACCGGCTGCGATGGACTTCCGACGGTTCGCTCTATTGGTGCACGACGTTGGCGATGGAGTTTCGATGAACCCTCGATTTTTCACGACGTGGCACGACGTGAATTGATCGTGACTCACAATGCAGCGCTATATATACTGCTAGCGAGTGGGGTGACGGGTGCGGCATGTGCGTTCGCGAGTGCGCACATGCCGCACCCGTCTTGGCCATCTAGCGGTCATCGCCGCGACGTACGCCACATGCATCGCTGCCCTCTGAGAGGCATCTCAGTACCCATCGCTGAGCAGGCAGACGGCCAGCAGCACTACGCGATGGGTATGGCGATACCCCGACTAGTAGAGCGTACGGTCGATCTACTCATCGCGTCGCCGAGCGATGCATCTGGCGATGTGAATTCCGGCAGCGACGCCTGCGACAAGCTAAAGGCCGCTTTTCACTGTGGCGATTCGAGCTTCGCGACGCTCTGCGACGTAGGGACTTTGGCATTTTACGGGATTTCGCAGTAGGCATAGAGAGATGCATCGTCACGCATCACAGAGGTTGAAACTCCGTCTTGAAAAATCGCGGTCGGGCCGCCACGCGTCGCAGGCCGCTCAGAAAATCTTTTGACGGTTTAAAACATCGCCAGATGCATCGCTCGGCGACGCGATGAGTAGATCGACCGTACGCTCTACTAGTCGGGGTATCGCCATACCCATCGCGTAGTGCTGCTGGCCGTCTGCCTGCTCAGCGATGGGTACTGAGATGCATCTCAGTGGGCAGCGATGCATGTGGCGTACGTCGCGGCGATGACCGCTAGATGGCCAAAACGGGTGCGGCATGTGCGCACTCGCGAGCGCACATGCCGCACCCGTCACCCCACTCGCTAGCAGTATATATAGCGTATTATCGTGTTGTTTTCAGGTTTTCTTGGACTCAATACCTTCTTGTTTTGTAAATTTCAAGCCTTTTTTGTTTTATAACTTTTGAAATAGAAGAAAATGAAAGGACTGAATGGAGAAAGACATTGCTGACATTAACCTTTCACTCCTTTCACTTTCTTCTTCATAACCTATTCAGAACTTTTTCTTTTCTTAACCAAATGTGTTCCTAATTGTTTCTTTTAAAATATATGAAAGAGACAGAAATGAAAGGAGAGACACATGACATTTTTTTTATAAGTTATTTTTCAAATCATTTCTATATGAGTGAAAATTGATAAAGAGAAAGTTAGCAAAAAGACACAGACCTTTCAGTCTGTATCTTTTTACATAACCACCTCTGTTTCCATTTTCTAATACATTAATACCAGCTATTTATATGTACCTGGCGTTGCGACTATATCCGTCGTGGTGGCGTCGTGCCACGTCGTGAAAAATCGAGGGTCCATCGAAACTCCATCGCCAACGTCGTGCACCAATAGAGCGAACCGTCGAAAGTCCATCACAGCCGGTGGCGATGCCCCAAACACGTCGCCATGGGCATCGCGAGTACGGAAACCCGCATAAAACATATGACCTATTTTCACGGCCACTGCCCGCCCAGACACGTGTGGCGATGTGCGCAGCCATCTCTCTATTCATCGCAGGCGCATCTGCATCCGAAAAAAATGCGTCGCCGCCGGAATCAAGATGCCCTCAGCGATTTGTCAAAAAACCATCAGGATCACGGCGATTTTCATATCTCTGTGATATTTTCGTCGCGGCCCCATGTTCGCCGTAGTCGTCTCAATAGTGAAAGACTAGCATAACCCCATTTTTAAACCGTCAAAAGATTTTCTGAGCGGCCTGCGACGCGTGGCGGCCCGACCGCGATTTTTCAAGACGGAGTTTCAACCTCTGTGATGCGTGACGATGCATCTCTCTATGCCTACTGCGAAATCTCGTAAAATGCCAAAGTCCCTATGTCGCAGAGCGTCGCGAAGCTCGAATCGCCACAGTGAAAGGCGGCCTTTAGCGACTGACGTGGTCGTTGACGCACCATGTGAGATGACAACAACTATAACTCCATGTAATACTAATAATGACATAAGATGCCATGCATAAACATTAAGGAAATCTGTTTTAAAATGGAGCTTCATTTAAAATGCATAATGCTCAACCAGCAGACCTGTGGTTCTTCCTTAATTTGCCACTGAAATTGCATCAAATTCATCTTTGTGGCCAGCCTGGTAGACGGCAAATGTTTGCCTATGCCTTAAATGTATTTTTTTTTCTCCAGGTCCAAACAATGAAGCTGCATCCATTTGAATCCAAACACAGGAAACCAACCAGTAAACTTGAAGAACATCTCCAGAAGCATATTGTTGGTCAGAAGCATGCCATCTCATTGGTAGCTAAAAGTTAGTTTCTTTAAACCTTATCTAAATATTCTAATGCTTTCCAAATAAACTTACATTAATCATTATGATGATGTTACTACCATTAATGTGACAAGTCCATTCCGTTTGTAAAATTCACGTGGTAATCATGGATAGGTGTCAACAAAACTAATTCACTAATTAGGAGAAGAGACGTCATCGTTGGTTGTGCCTTTCTCTGTCTATGTCTGTATAATTTTAGTACTTCTCTATAGATGTTCGTGGTAATCACCTGTTTATGTTTGTCTGTCTCTGTGTATCTCTCATTTTCTTTCTTTATTTTCTCTCTCTGTGTCTTTGCTTAATCCCAGCCATCAGACGGAAGGAAGGAGGTTGGCAAAGTGAAGACAAACCATTGGTGTTCCTATTCTTAGGATCATCGGGCATCGGTATGTCACATGATCTACTATTATATACAGTGGCGTAGCTACAGAACACACGAGGGTGCACGTGCCCCCCCCCCCCCCCCCCCCATTGCATTGCGAAAAAAGGGGAAAAGACAAAAAAGAAAGTTAAAGAGAAACCAATGAAGGAAGGGAGAGGGAAATGCAATGTGAAAAGATGACGAACCCCTCCCACACCCTCCTCCATTCGATACCCTATATTTAGCATTTTATTTTACCGAGTAATACTGATGTCCCGTGGCAGAGATATTATGCTAAACCTTAACTGGTCAACAATTGCATATTCTTTTGACCTATTTCTATTGTATTTGATTGATAAGATTGTTCAATCAATAGAGTTAATACGATAAAGACAAGTTTGGAATCAAAGCTGGAAAGAGTACAATCAGGGGCGGATCCAACTTTTGTCTTGTTTCAATATAATTCCGCCCGTTTTCTCAGGTAAAACTGAAATGGCCAAAGCGGTTGCAACTTACTTAAAAATAAAAGAGGCAGGTTTCATCAGAATCGACATGTCCGAATATCAAGATAAGCATGAAGTTAGCAAGTTCATCGGGTCCCCTCCAGGCTATATTGGACACAGTGACGGTGGTCAACTTACAGAGAAACTAAAGAAGTTTCCAAATGCTGTTGTTCTGTTTGATGAAGTTGAAAAAGCCCACACTGATGTTCTGACAATTATGTTGCAGCTTTTCGATGAGGTAATACGATATACATGTAGTTATTTAAAATGCATTTTTTCACACCAATAATGATATCTGGTGGCAATGATATGCCATTCATGTTATGAGTAATAAAAATGAGTAATTTTATGTCAAAATGCATGGGAAAAAAAGTTGCACTTTAGTGATTTGCATTGACTTTTACACAAATAATCAAACAATCACTCATGATTCTGAACTTTTAAGCATGGTTTATTACATATTTCTCTATCTCTTTCTTTTCATGAGCATACAGTTTAATAGGGAAGCATATTGTACCTGAAGAAATTCCTGAGAATTACATAACAATTTAAAAAGGTCATTTGCTAACTTGCGTAGGAAATGTACACAATATGCTTCATATAACCTTAAGTGCAACTTTTTTCCCATGCATTTTGACATAAAATGCATTTTTTCACACCAATAATGATATCTGGTGGCAATGATATGCCATTCATGTTATAAAATAATAAAAAGTAATAAAATTCCCTATCCATTCCCGTTTGAATTATGAAAATCGGTAAAATACTTTTTGAGATATATCCAAAAATGCTAGGGGGAACTTACTTTTTTGGTTGAGTGTATATATATATATGGGTAAACAGACAAAACTGTGGTTATGGGGACCTATAACAATGGGATTTATTCCGTGTCCCGTGTATATATATATATATATATGCAGCAATGGAAATACCCACATGAAATTCAACTTGAGGTCTGGCCATCTCAAGTCGACAGCGGAACTTAGCAAATTTTGCAGGCACTAGTATCAGCTGTAATGAATCACTGCCTGTTCACTATAAAATTGTTAAAGTTCCCTTGTCGACTTGAGGTCTGCCGACTTGAGATGGCCAGACCTTCAGTCGACTTTCATGTGGATATTTCCATTGCTGCATTTATATATAATATGGGTGTGTGTAGTTGTGGGTGTATGTGTTTGCTTGCGTATTATTTATTTATTTGTTTGTTTGTTGACTTGTTTTCCAGGTAAATAAAATGAAAATTGATAAGAAACACCACTGGCTAGAGCCCAAAAATAGCCAGAAAGAAACTTGTTCCTGTAATATAGAGGTTCTCCTCACTTGTCAGATGTTTACCACAATTACGAAAAATACATGCATACAAAGCAATCTCAATTATCAATCTATGTTCAACAGAACATTATTAAAGGAGAATTAACCTCAAACAATAAAGACGATAGTGTTCAAAGGTGTTATTTATTCCTACTTGTTAGACTATATGGCTTCGCGTCAAAATATACGAGATCGATACGAATCAAGATTTTCTGAGCAAAATTTATCATCTGCTAGCAAGATGTATCGTCTGCTAGCAATACATGGGGGCTGCCATTTTTTTATGTGTACAAGAAGATTTTCTTAATCCAAATGCCCAATTGCCTTTTTCAAAATTAAAAACCCATTTGAGATTAAAAATATAGAATAGATATGTCAATTTATTTTTAAACTGAAGATTTCCTTGTATATATTTCTGTTGAAAGCGATATTCGCTTTAATAGAAATCTATTTTATCGATACTGGACGTATGGGACGGAGCAAATTAATTCAAATTTTATGGATGCTTCTTCCCTGAGCATCTATAGCGGCAAACTATGCATTCACCTGCTTTCGGATAATGGGACTTGAAAAGTCAGAATGCATGCTGCATATATTATGTTCTGCTCTGTTTGGCAAACCCAAGAAAATAGATTTTTGTTCAGCAAAACCAGACAATTTAAAGGTATCATTATAAAGATTTAATTTTTATAATACATGTAAACACCCACTTTATATTTTTCGTCACAGATGGGATTTTAGGTAATGAAGAAAATCAATTTAGGTCTTGGATTCAAAATATCTTCCTGACTGGAACATTTCTCAATGGTTCATGTACGATTCCAAATCAGCAAGAAAATGGCAGCCCCCATGTAAATGAGTAGGAGACGATACCGGGTGTTGGAATATCTTTATTTATACCCTTTTCTGATATCTTATTAGAAAATGATTTAGGCCAATAAGTAGGAATATATTACACCTTCCAATATAAGTAAATTTACAAACAGACGATTGGTACTACAAAACTTAAAGATAACATTTAACAAATTCATAGTGACGAAGCTTTGTCGGTGTGAAGCCGTCTATGTTGGCCGTACATCTCAGCGTCTAGCGGACCGCATTAAACAGCACGTACCCTCCGTGGTACGACAGACATCAGCTGGTAGCCGAGCACAGCCGAAGCGTAACTGCAAAACCGCTGCTAGCGTCGCTAATGTTCAATGCCGCAGTCACAGCGACTCTGCTATTGGTCAGCACTTGCTAAATAGTCCGGCTTGTTCCAAGGCGTATAACCCGGCTCAGTTCACTATTGTTGCCCGAGCACGCAGCTTTCAACATCTTCGCTTCTTAGAAGCGTTGTTCATTCAGTCGAGAGATCCGCTATTGTGCCGACAAAAGGAGTTTGTACAAGCGCTTCGATTATTCTAGCGTGCCCGGATCCTACCCGGGTCGCTATACACACCCTTCCTTGACTTTTGTATTTTCTTGTATTCTCTCATTCCTGCGTTGTGACCCGATGAGTGCAGGTCGAAAAGCTTAGTCACTATGAATTTGTTAAATGTTATCTATAAGTAAATTTGTAATCAGGGGTTAATTCTTCTTTAAGTAATAAAAATAATAGTTACCGACCAGTTTGGATTCATTCAATTATCATGTAAGTTGATTTCTCTGGTCAACATTTTTGCTTGTTCGAATTGGAAGTTGATATGCCATGACAAAACGGTTACATGTCGTTTTTCCGAAGGTTCGTTACTCCGACGGGTCGTAGTTCCGAAGGTTCATAATTCCGAAAATGAAATAGGGTTCGTAATTCTGAAGGTTCGTAATGCCGAAAAGTTATGTAGGGCTCCATTGCATTTTGGGAATTACGAACCCTATTTCATTTTCAGAATTACGAACATTCGGAATAACGAACCTTTGGAGTAATGCATCAGATGTTCGGAATTATGAACCCTATTTCATTTTCGGAATTACGAATCTTCGGAATAACGAACGTTTGGAGTAATGCATCAGATGTTCGGAATTATGAACCCTAGTTCATTTTCGGAATCATGGACCCGCTGCTATGGGAAATTTGCGTTTCGGAATTACGAACCTTCGGAATTATGAACATTCAGAAAAACGAGTACCCCCCCCCCCCCCCCCCCCGGAGAAAACTTCTTTTCTTTTTCAATTTCCATGTTTCTCTAAAAGGGAAGAATAACTGACGGAAAGGGTGAAACTGTCAAAGGCAACAATGCTCTATTCTTTATGACATCAAACCTAGGAAGTGAAGCTATCACTGAGTTCTGGAAGCAACAAAGGAATCGCACAGGTTGGTATAGAAGGTTAGGGCCCTGAGAACCATTGTTATTGGGCGTGCTGAGTATGCTCAGTGTAAAAAAGTTATGCACCGCCACTGGTGGATTCAAGATTCTCTGACAGTAGAGGGGTACAAGCAAGGAATAAAATTATCTAACTAGCCAAAGAAAAACAATCATCATATTTTGGGGATGCCTATTCCCTCAAAAATGTCCCGGTTGGAATCACATTTTTACATGGCCTTTTAATCGTGCTTGAAATAAACCGGATCTAATTTCTGGTAGGAATATCGACAAAGTTTAGATTTGGTTAAAAGAAAATGGTCGGATTTAAAACACCTAATTCATTTGACATGTATGACCTTAGACAATAGGCGTACGGGCCCATTTTCATGCACGAGGTATGGGGAAGAGTGGAGGGGGAGGGCTGACGCCTTTTGTTTGAATATCACCTTTCGAGTCTTTTGTAGTGAAAATGTATTCGGGCATCTCCCTGCCCGAATATGAGGATATTCGGGCACCTTGCTGCCTGAATATGAGATGGTGGTTGACCGAATATCGGAACTTTAAAAAATCCTTGGGGTTAGGGGGGCTGTACCCATCCCTCCTCCGCCTCGTACGCCTATTCCTTAAACTATCCTTATGTCTAAAATAACTCCTCGTTACCGGGGCCGTTGATAGACCATGCTGAATGGGTGGGAGGTGTAGGAGGAAGTATTATATAAATGTATATTATATCCGGAGTCGTTGGAGATAATATAATACGGAATGGAAATGAGAAAAATGTTGCTTATAGCGTGAGATGTTTGGCATAAATTTTGTGACGCAATTCAATAGTGGAGTCATCGGTTGAAATTCGAGCAATCGAAAAACATATATGTGTGTGCGTGGGTGTGTGGGTTTATATAGATTGAGTTGTGGGGTACAGAGAACAATAGAGCATAATTAATGGCCTTTATTCCGTCATGCTTGTGGGGTACAAAATACAATAGGAGAAAACAATAAAGTTCCCCACAAATCAATGTGTGTAGAGGTGTGTGCGTTTGTTTAGCATTATGTCCGAGGACATTTTCGGACAGAGAACAAAAAAAAAATCATGACAACAATGGTCCTCGGAAGCCGGACAATAGTCCTCGAACGTCGAACAATGAATTTATGCCTTATTCCGTCGACTGTCCGAGGACGAGTAACAATAGAGGAACAATAGTTGTCCTCCGAAGTAAAGCCATGTAAACGTGTGTGTGTGTGTGTGTTTGTGTACATCTTTACGCATTCAAACCGATGACATCGAACAAAGAGAACAATGGGTCATCGGTAGTAATTCAATAGGTCATCGGTTGTCAACAATTGGTGAGGTTTATTCCGTCAATGAATTTTGTGACGCAATTCAATAGTGGAGTCATCGGTTGAAATTCGAGCAATCGAAAAACATAGATGTGTGTGCGTGGGTGTGTGGGTTTATATAGATTGAGTTGTGGGGTACAGAGAACAATAGAGCATAATTAATGGCCTTTATTCCGTCATGCTTGTGGGGTACAAAATACAATAGGAGAAAACAATAAAGTTCCCCACAAATCAATGTGTGTAGAGGTGTGTGCGTTTGTTTAGCATTATGTCCGAGGACATTTTCGGACAGAGAACAAAAAAAAAATCATGACAACAATGGTCCTCGGAAGCCGGACAATAGTCCTCGAACGTCGAACAATGAATTTATGCCTTATTCCGTCGACTGTCCGAGGACGAGTAACAATAGAGGAACAATAGTTGTCCTCGGAAGTAAAGCCATGTAAACGTGTGTGTGTGTGTGTGTTTGTGTACATCTTTACGCATTCAAACCGATGACATCGAACAAAGAGAACAATGGGTCATCGGTAGTAATTCAATAGGTCATCGGTTGTCAACAATTGGTGAGGTTTATTCCGTCAATGAATTTTGTGACGCAATTCAATAGTGGAGTCATCGGTTGAAATTCGAACAATAGAAAACATAGATGTGTGTTGTATGTATATACATGCATACCAAACATCTCAGGTTGAAGCGAAGATTAAGTTAAGCAACATATTTCTCATTTCCATTCTGTATGTTATGTTTT
Source organism: Heliocidaris erythrogramma (assembly GCA_025617745.1). NCBI lineage: Eukaryota > Metazoa > Echinodermata > Echinoidea > Camarodonta > Echinometridae > Heliocidaris > Heliocidaris erythrogramma. The sequence continues at coordinate 13,449,961 of CM046867.1, read as the reverse complement.
GTATGTTATAATTATTGTATAATATTGTATATGTAAATATTATGTATTGTAAAGGCGACCCCACCACAAGCCATGTGCTTACTGGGACCCTCGCCTCCTTCCACCATGTTTTTTTTTTGTGAATGTACATTTCATTTTGTATTTGATGAGAAGGAAATAAATGTATTTTGAATCTAATAAATCTAAATAACATTATCTCCGACGACTCCTGAATCTTTATTTTGATAGAAGTACAGGTTCATCTTCCTGATAACTTCAAGGAAGATGTCATCCAACCGATCCTCAAGAGGCACTTCAAGAGAGACGAGTTCTTGGGCAGAATCAACGAGACTGTCTTCTTCCTACCTTTCACCGAGCATGATCTTGTCCAACTCGTCACCAAAGAGATGGACAAATGGTCAAAACGAGTAGGTTACCAATTTGGTTATCACATAATACCTTTCAATAGACCTGTTTACGAATGTATTTCAATTTATGCATGTTTCCTTCCAGAACCCCGAGTTACCAACTATTTAGTACACATGCTATGCATAATAGCATCTCTATAGATGGAATCCATTTGGCATACATTAGTTTTTGCTATGTCGGGCAAGCCTCTGGCAAGCTTTGGCGTCATCAAAAACTTTTGTTCAAGAAATATGCGTAAAATTAGTAAACAGGTCTATTATATATTTTCATGAGAGTGTCATAAAAGGATCATAAGTTTGGACGTTAGTTTTTGTAAGATGATGTCCATTATCCATCGCTAAATGCCTGTCTCACTGGAATTACATTGACGATGTAAGCAATTGTTGTTGTTTTAGAAGTAGTAGTAGTAGTAGTAGTAGTAGTAGTAGTAGTAGTAGAAATAGTAGTAGTAGCAATGGTAGTAGCAATACTGCTACTTGTAGTAGTAGTAGTAGTAGTAGTAGCAATACTACTACCACTACTAGGAGTAGTACCACTACCACTACCACTACTAGGAGTAGTAGTAGTAGTAGTAGTAGTAGTAGTAGAAGTAGTAGTAGTAGAAGTACTAGTAGTAGCAGCAGCAGTAGTAGTAATAGTAGCAGTATACTTTATTAATAGATACCTAGTTTTAGCACGTGAGTCAACAGATTATATACAATCTAAGAAATCGGTTACCTATGAATTGCTATTTTATTTTTTTATCACGATTCGCAGGCAAAAAGTAAACATCGAATAAATCTTACGTGGGACGATTCTATCTTGAGGGTGTTGGCCTCTGGCTACAAGGTACAATATGGGGCTCGTTCAATCATACACGAGGTAAATTTGTGATAAACTATCGTTAAAAAATAGAGAGAAAGGTTAGGGAAACACAAACAGACATGGAGGAAGACTGAAGTGGGGATGAGAAATTTGATGATAAAGTGGGGGACAGGTAGTAGATGAGAGAGAGAGGGGGATGGTGGAGAGAGAGGGAGGGGTGGGGTGGGGCAGAGGGAGAGAGAGGGGGATGGAGAGAGAGAGAGAGAGAGATAGTTGACATGAAGGCTTATTTACCACAAGTCACATAAATAAAATATTAATAATGGAAGAAAATCCAACATTCTATCCAATGTTATGTATTTTCAGGTCGAACGGAGGATTGTCAACAATCTCGCAGAACTACAAGGTGAATATGAAGACATTGTGAAGGGTGGTAAGATTCATATATATGTCCACCGGGACGTCGACCGAGACGGTGAATCTCCGTCGCAGAGTACGACGTCCTCGGGAGCGAGCGCGAAGAAGGTGACGGGCACAGATCGTGAGAGTGAGAGCGCCAACTCGCGAGCGGTTTTGAAGATGGAGCTACGAGATAGTAATAATTGTGTCAGGATAGGAGTTGTCATATAGATCCTTATGTAAAAGGGTTCGAATCCCTGCCACGGAACTGACGTCCCTAAAACATTAATATGCATTTGTCACTCTCCACCATGGTGAAGTAAATGGGTACCCGATAGGGGGAAAAATATTGGATGCATAAGCACCTTATCACGGTATAGCGCGGCTAAAGCCGGGGTAATAGTATGATACTATCAAGCGCGGTAGAGAATATTTGTATAGTAGCTGCGCTATGTATAAATGGAAATATTGTTCAGTTATTATGAAGGACTATTCAGAAAGAGAAATTTCATAAATGAGTTATTTTTACCAGATACTTTTCAGAAATGTCAACTCCTACACTAAGGGTCCATTTTGCAACACACTATTCATTATCATTCGCTGCAGACATACTACATCATTGTATATACTGCATTTCTCTCTCATGTCACATTAGTATATATTTTTATAGGAATATGTAATTTTTCTGCTTTACCGATGTTCTTTACTTTTTGTTTGTTGATTTAATTACATGAGATATCGATTTTGCATTACTTGTATTGGATGTTCCATAAAAGTGTCATCAAAAACTCTACAACGACACCCTAATACAAATCTTAAAAGGTACTTATTATCTCTTCATTGATTGAGTCAAGTTTATATGATTAATTGATTAATAAATTGATATATATATATATATATATATATATATATATATATATATATATATATATAGTGTGAGAGATGTCTCCTGACTTGAACGTAGTCGGTGTCTCATGATGTGTATAATATAAGCGTGAGAGATCTTGGAATTAAAATCGAGGTTAACTGAGAGCTACGTCCCGTATATATATATATATATATATATATATGTGAAAGAAATTGCGAGAATAACGTTGCGTAGCTCAATCAAAGTTCCCCAGAGCTGTCCTCCCTTTTGAAATTTTTGCAAAGGCTGAAAAAATGTCTCCGCCGGGAATCGAACCCGGGTCGTTGGCTTAGAACGCCAAAAATTTCAAAAGGGAGGACAGCTCTGGGGAACTTTGATTGAGCTACGCAACGTTATTCTCGCAATTTCTTTCACATTTGTATTTATTTCCACGAGATTTGCCAAAGCTGTTGTATATATTATTTCCTTACACTTATATATATATTTATATATATATCATTATATTCGCTGTAAGCATACCACAATCATGTATATGTAACTGCATTTCTCTCTCGTGTCACAATTAGTATATTATTAAAAGGAATTGATGTATAATATATATATCATTGATTACTATTTGTACATGATGTGCACTAAGCACAGTTTGTATGACGCCATGCCCTATCTAGTATTCATACGAGAATTTAATCATCAACATTAAGATTCACCTTTTCTAATCACTATTTCCCCCTTCCCTCTAAATTTACAAAATAATTGTAGCGTAGGCATATCTTAGTATAAGACCAGTCTGCACTGCAATGCAGTACATTTTATTTCAACTTGTTAAGGTTATCATTATTACGTGCTTTGGGGTGTATCTTTTTGGAAAAAACAACTTAACGAGACATAAATACATGTATTCTTGGTTTATGAGCAGTTTAACTTTCTTATTGAAGGTATTCACAAAAACCGCTCGATTACCATTGTATCAAACCTATATGTTTCTACAGAGAATTATTTTTTTTTATTACTTTTTTTTTCAGATTCAGTACTACCTTTAACTTACACAAGTGTATCCAAACAGCGTCTGGATATATGAACACTAGTATTTACCTTCCCATACCCTTGTACATGTACATAATGCTTGCTTACACCCTCGGTCCATTCTCGGAGACGTTTAATTAAGATTCTGATTTAATTTAAAGCCAAGCGATCAATACTGATTTAGACTTCGACATTGGCATGTCAACAAAACATTGTCTTAAAGAAGACGACAATGAACACAAAGAGCGCTTCTTCAAAAACGAGACTCAGCCGGTATATGCAGAAAGATCTTTACTTGAAAGGTACATTAAGTTAAGTTTTTGGTTGTGGAGAAGGAGGTCATTTGTGTATTATCCTCTGTAAATTTTATTTTGTATTCAAATGTACTCCTTAAGTTAATTCATTCATTAATTATGGACAACTCCTTGTAACTTTGATAATTTTTCCAAATTAGAGTTCCTTTACTCATAAAGTGAGAAAAGAAGGCATTTATGATCTTGCATTATATGACTTGAATTCTTTTTTTTACGTAATTAAGTTGAAAACGAAGGTACTTTATACTCTTGCATTTATTCTGTGTAACTTTAAGTATTCTTTATGATAACGAATATAGTTAAAATGAAAGTATTTCATAATATTCTTTATTCTCTGCATAACTTTATTTTTTTGTTCAAATGAAAACGCATGTATTCATTTAGTTAAGTCAAATTAAATAAAGAAAACAATATAAGAGTTACAGACATTCCGGAGGTGCTAATTCCGTCACTTGCAACAAAACATAAACAGTTTACTTTCATATCTGCATGTTTTTGTTGCTGTCTTCAATACAGTTACATTGTATTTCATATCTCACGTCACCATAAGTTCATATATACATTGCACTGTAATGTCATGTTTCAATTATTCAAACTCATCACAATGATTATATAATGACAAACTTAATTCTATATACATGTAATATGTTAATGACGCGGCGAGATTGGCCCACCCTTCCCGACAATTATTTCCGACATATACCCCCTGAAAACACACAAACACTTGCCCGTCTATATAGCGATGCCCCTGGAATTTTTTATATTTTCTTAAAAACCATGTTCTCTCTGAGTCCTGCCAGTCAAAACAATCAGTTACCTGAGTTAATATTTTGCTAATTCCCAATACACATCGATGGGTAGAAGTTACATGTAGATTTACATCGAAATTAAATTCCTTTTTTTTTTAATATATATTTATATGTTTTATTGAATCAATAGGAAACAATCACATAAAAACAAGAGATTTAACTTATGGGAAATAGAAAAAAATCAATAAAAGGTAAAATTGCAGACATTTTAAACAATTATAAACAGAGTGTATAAGGCAGCAGAAAAACAGCAGTCGAGAGGTTGCAGAACTACATGTAAACTATAGTACAGACTAACTTGAAGTAGGGGTGTTTACAAAAGACAAAAAAAAATCAAATATCAAATTTCTTGATATGAGTAGACAGTCTGTTTCTTTTTTTCGCTCATTGATATTTTTTTTTCTGTTTCTTCATAAAATATTTAAATGACACAATATTAGGCAGATTATCATTAAACTTTGAAGAATAAATATGATACTTCAACATCATAAATTCTTGATAGAAAAATGCATTCATATCGTTCTTTTTCTTAAAATCATTTCTCTATCGGACTTTCTACTAGTATTTATGTTTTAGAATTGTTTTTATATGTACAATTTAGTTATACATTGTATCTGTATAATATTTTAGTGCAATTTATGTGCGATGTTGGAAAAAGGTTTGATATTTGTTCATTCCGTGCTTGTAAACTCATGTTCTCTGGTATCACACTTTCTGAGGCATGATCCTACTCTGTTTCGACGGGTGTTGATATTTCAAATGGGTCTTAAAAGAAGTAAACAATAATTACTTTAACATGTCTTATTTTATTCATTAAAGACAGACTCCAGGCATTTCATTAATTCTATCTTGCGGGGAGGGGGATTTGACCTTCACACTCCCCATAAGCCGAAATGTGATAACCAACCAATTCAAGACTAAATTTCATCTTTATGCAGAAGAATTTAGTTATCTTCTGTTTTTTAGCAATATTTGGAGGGGAAAATGAAATATAAAGATGCCCATTTTATTACAAATCCAACGCAGTTCCAATAATTGTAATAAACGGACTGATTTAGCGCCATAGTCGATGAAAACATATTTCTCCCTGTCATTTTGTTATTGAATGAAACAAATTACCTTTAATATTCTGATATTACGTTTGTTTAAGAGTTAGAAGTCAATATTTCTGCATTTTCACACACATTATTTTAGGCAAAGTCGCTGTTAATCATTTCCTTGTGCAGACTTCCCTATTTATTGAGTAAATCTGTTTGATTTGTTTTTAATGTTCATTACCAGTTTTCTGTCAACATAATAATCTTTGCTGAGGTCTTAGCTCTTTGCTGTTGGATGCGAAGAGACAATAAAGTATATTAAAATGATTACTCTGCTTATATCTCCCGTTCCTTCATTCGAACGATGATGTGTGTTTCTTTTTCATTTTCAAAGTGGAACTTTGAGTGAATTAACCCTTTGGACCTCACGGAGACGTATTTGACGTATATACTTTATAGCAGCATGGCAGTCGAGTGGTTAATGCTTCTTGTAGCTCTATTCACACCCTGGCTATTGACTCACAGACTCAGGGCTGTTTCCTTTGAGAGGGGAACCTCCAGGCCTGTCAACACCACCACACAGTCCTTCCCTCCGCTCTGTGATTTCAGCATCGAGTATAATTGGCCCATTTTCCACCCCTTCCTTTCTCTCTCCACCCTCTACACCATCATCATCATCATCACGCTTCATGCAAATTCCCTCCCGCCTCCACCCCTTACCCCCTCGCGGGTATGCGCGGTTCTCTCCTCCCCTCTCCGATGTCCCCCTTTGACGACATCGCTCCTGGATATTCTCATATTTTAATAAAAGATGAGAGTCCTGGTTTTTTGTATCCCCTTCTTTTCACCGGCACGGGAAACGGTTTTGTTTTCGGGCACTTAATGTGTATTTAACCACTTCTCTCATCCTGTTAGTTTTTGTTTCTTCTCAATTCTATCATGCATGGCAACAAGATACAGGAGTGGGGCTTGTATTTCAGAGAAAGAAGGTTTCGTTTAACTCAGTAGCTACGAGAGCCGGGTGATTCGGTCATAGATACTTATTGATCGTTTAGTTTACCGTTTTATATTACATCTCTTCAAACAACTTATATTGTAATGATTTTAAAGTGACACAACCCAATTACGGTAAAAATAATTCTTCTAAAAATTCAAAAGTGGAATCAAATCAATAGCACAGGATGCGAGTGATTTACGCAAAAGGTGAAAATATGCCTCCAGTGATGCAAGAATTCATTAAAAATTAATTCAATCAAAGCATAACTACATGTGTTAACGTTTAACTAATGAGATCATCTTTTATTCACGCTGTATTCTGGCATTTGCTATTGATTTTTGTTGCGTGATAGGCCTCGAGCAAAATATGAATGCAACAAAACGTCCTTGCTTTCATGAGAAAAAAATATACATGGACGAATAATGGTCAAAATGGCCGAACTCGAAAGAATGTAACTAAAAAGTTTTAAACTAGTTGTTTTCAAAATTTCGATGTACAAATTGCCCTTAAGTAATATTTCAATCAATTATATTTAACAAGGTATATTGATATTTATATACACAAGCCAAGAATCTTGCAACACAATTGGTCAGAATTAGGTCACATGACAAAGGATTTACTCTGAAGGTGGGACAAACTAGTTTTCCACGCAAGAAAATAGTTTAAGTTAAATGAATGATGGTAGCAGAAATGAAATTTAAACAATTCTTCAAAGTAATTGATTGATTCCAGCTCTATGACAATGTTAATTTAATATTCTAATTATATTTTGAAGTGATATTGTAATTATAAAAATAATAGAAATGCAGATTCACATCAAGGGCGTCGATCCTGGGGGCAGTTGCCCTCTAGGAAATATTGGAGGCAAACATATCGCCCCCCCTCAATAAATCCGGAGGTGTAAAATAAAATAACGGAAAATGATGCAAAAATCGGAAAATGAACATTCCAAACAATGAAAACCGTGGAGAAGCTGGTAATTAACAGGTGTTAAAACATAATGTGCGAAATAAATATCGTTACGTTAGGCTGTCTTGCCCCCCCCCCCCCCCCCCTATAGACCTATAAGTGTTTTAAGTGTGGTTTCAAAAATATTAGAAAAATCCGTGTATGTTCAAATAGAAAAATATTTTCAAGAAAATAAGTTAATCTATGCACTTCAATCAGGCTTTCGAAATGGATACTCAACTGATACATGTCTAATTCATCTATTAGACTTTGTTAGAAAGGAAGTTTCTCTAGGACGTTTTGTCGGAATGGTTCTACTCGACTTACAGAAGGCCTTTGATACTGTAAATCACGAAATTCTGTTAGCGAAATTAGAAGTGATGGGTTTGGATTTAGTATGCATTAGATGGCTTAGGTCTTACTTGACTAATCGTCGTCAGGTGGTAACTATGCAGAATGTTATATCAGATTCACGACCTATAAAATGTGGGGTTCCGCAGGGGAGCATTTTAGGTCCTATTCTTTTCATGTGTTATATAAATGATATGTGCATTTGTGTTAAAAACTCAAAATTACTCCTATACGCCGATGATAGTGTGTTATTATTTTCTGATCCGAATCCTAAGGTAATTGAAGACAAATTAAGTGTAGAACTGTCAAATTGTGTCAAATGGATGACAGACAATAAGCTCAGTTTACATCTAGGGAAAACTGAAAGCATTTTGTTTTGTTCGAAAAGACAATTAAAATATTCAGGTGACTTTAGGGTTATGATGAACAATCAAGTGATTGAAAGAAAGGAGTCTGTAAAATATCTGGGATTGACTTTAACGAGTGATCTTTCGTGGACAGATTTTGTAGACTCCATTGCCAAAAAAGCTAATACACGCTTAAAATTTTTATATAGATATCAAGCTTGTTTGAATAGGAAGTCAAGGCGTACTTTATGTTTTGCTCTAATACAATGTCTATTTGATTACGCCAGTGCTGCTTGGTATTGCAGTCTGGGTAAAACCGATCAGAAAAAGTTAAAAGTAATTCAAAATAAGATTGTAAGGTTTATTAATGGTTCAGGACCGAGGACTCACGTTGGGAACAATGAACTTGCGGAAGCAGGTCTCCTCCATATTGATCTAAGGTCAAAACAATTAATTTTACATCATGTTCATAAGATCTATTATTCTAATGAAAATCACTACATAACCGACAATTTTTCTCGTGTGTCAAATACCCATGAACATGATACAAGGCATAGTCACTTTAATTTTGTTCTACCAAAACGCAACGGGCAAATCGGAAATTCTTTTTACTTCAATGGTATTCATTTTTGGAATTCTCTCCCAAAACATGTTAAAACGGTGCAAAATTTTACGCACTTCAAAAGTGTCTTAAAACAACATCTAAAGAACGAGTCCCTCGAACTCGAACATTGATTAATCAATAGTGTTGTAGGGTTTGTTCCCTCAGTTTTGATTCTCCTTTGGTGCTTACGTGTTGCAAATTGTTTTGTTGTTATATATTTTGTGTGTATAGTTTTCTTAATGATAATGCTTGGTCAAGTGTAAAATTTGTATTCAGTATTCACGATTTAATCTTGTCGTATTTTATAATGTGCTTAATTATGTTCAAGGACCCCATTGGAAATAAGCCTTTTCGGCTTTCATGGGCTATCCTGTCATGATATGTCATGTATATTATCTGACGAATAAAATCAATCAATCAATCAAACCCCCCATCCGAAAAACGGATCGACACCCCTGATGCACACCTTATTAATATCATCTGTAAAATATTTTAAATCGGCAATAGAGCTATATTTTTCCTCCTTGAGATGCCTATCGCTTTCTCTAAAATCAATAATGTTGAGTTAGCCGGAAATCATGAAGGCTTTTCCAACCCGTTACCTACACTTTTACTTCCTTTCGGCTACAAACACAAGAGAAGAAAAGGCACGGTTTAAGAGCAGCAAACACCTTCTCTTAAAAACCACTTCACTGCATGTTTACATACACAATAAGAGCCCAGTGAGAAGAGCGGGTTTCTCGAGAGAGAGAGATGGAGAGAGAGGGGGAAGAGAAAATAGAAAGGGCAAGAGGAAGACATGAGCAAGGAGGGGGGAAAGGAAGACATACCTGTGTAGAGATATGATGACCATACTGATGACAGGGAGCGAGAGAAAGATGGTGTAAGAAAAATGAGAAAAGTGGAGGAAACACGGTGAGAAGAGGAAAACAGTAAAGTAGCGACAAAGGGAGTATACAATGATAAGAGGAAAGAAAGGGAGAGGGAGAGGGAGAGAGAATAATTATGCATAAGTTTGAATAATTTTCATGTCTTTAGAAATGGCATGTGGTTACTTGCGATTAATTTAATGACCTGTCCATTTTTAGATTTAAGAATAATAGAAATACACTAATTGATAGAAAAGCAAATGATAAATCGCTATTTACCTTTTTTGTGTGTTGATATTATTTCATGAAAATCACTATTCAAAATGCCCTTTACCTTATTTTCCTCAATAGACCTGTTTCCTAATTGCACGCATACTTCTTGAACAAAACTTTCTCTCCACGACTCAGAAGCTTGTCAGAGGCTTGTCCGACATAGCAACTACTAATGTATGCAAAATGGATTCCATCCATAGAGATACCATTATGCATAGCAGGTGCACTAATTAGTTGGTAAACTCGGGGTTCTGGAAAGAAACATGCCTATATTGAAATACATTAGTAAACAGGTCTAAAAGCTAACTCTAAAATTATGGCCGTCCCTGGGTGGGCTCGAACCACCAACCTTTCGGTTAACAGCCGAACGCGCTAACCGATTGCGCCACAGAGACTTCCACATTTCAACTTTTTTCACGACACTCAAACTATGTTCTATTTAGCATGACTCACAAGAGTGTGGAATTTTTAAAATAAAGTTGTTCCTGTTCCATTGTCTAATTTCTTTTGCAGGCCCCTTTCCCATTTTCAATTCTACATTAGGTTACACTGATTTAACTAGATCAATAGGGAGATGCTATGAACTACATATTACATGAAATTGATAGTGCTAAATATTTTCGATCTCTTTTATATTACCCAAACACCTTGTCTTTGCCGTGTTTTGTAACTCCTGACATACCTTATCTTGGCACCTTGCTACTGGATTTATAGAGTCCCCTAAAAAAGCCTTTTTGAATTTGTCAACATCCAAAAGAATGAATAGGATACAGTCGATGTCTTTATAGCACAGTGACCATTGTCATTACTGTATTATACATTAGCTTTACGATCTGTAGGACCATTAAGACGATAACTAAATATAAAGGCTTGGTGGAGAAGAAGATGAATGTTGGGAAATTAAACAAGAATGAAAAAGGAGATAGATAAAAGGGGGAAAAGATAAAAGAAGAAAGACAGAAGGAGAGATTGATATTGGCAAAGAGAGAAAGAAGAAAAGAGATAGAGATAGAGAGGAGAGGGGTATAGGGAAGGTAGAAACCTTTCAAGTCGGCGACGATTCAAGTGTGTGACCAACTCGAAAGCGAAATCGCGCTGACAATAGGTCAACGGGAGAAAGGGGAAAACGCGCCTATGCCTGCTCCGCCAGACGATAATCAAATTTGTGACAGGCCGGTTTCCCGCGCTTCGCATCTTCACCGAGCTATTAAAGCTTCTCCCTTCGCAAGCAGGTCGTGCGTGGAATATTCAGTTCCCTCTTTTTTTCCCCTTCAACTCCATCATCTCAAACATACTCTTTCCTCTCCTTTTCCCCTTCTTTTCCTTTCTTTATATTATTTGTCCTTTCTTATATTTACAAGTGTCGGAGATGTTTTTCAACCATTCATTCTCCCTCAGTCTCTTCTTTTGATCGTTGAACAAACTTTACCGAGGCATATTTTTCGCGTGATTACACCGAGGATTTCCCTCGACGTGTAATTTATATTTTGTTACACAAAGACTTTAGAGAAGAAATAAGATGGAAGAAAGGGTTTTGCCTGTCATAGGCCATTAAAACATGATACGAAATGAACATCGAACTCTGGCACGTGAATACGCATTGAAATACAAAACCTGTAAGTGAGATGTTGAGGTTGGGGAGAGAGCCCTGCCGCTCATTCCAACCGACAACTTTTCTTCCCTAGCACTTTTTTTTACATCACCTCTCAGCTGCCCTTTTCGTTTCTCCTTGAATCTAAAAAAAATTGAATCTAGATGAGTTGTGTCTCAGAGGTATTTAGATTAAGATGTGCAGTTCATTTAAAAAGATGGACAAACAAAATAATCACATTTCATTTCACAATATATTTAAGCTCCACTTTTTATGGAGATTGATTTACATTTTATGATAAGCAATTTACGAACTTGATTGAGCAAGCTATTTCTTTCAAATAATCAGTTTTTCCCCAATGTTTTTTTTTCAAATCATCTTGATTGATTTGTATTTACATTTTCGATTAGGGAGTGGCGAAATGTTTCAAATAAATTACGAACTTAATAACAAAATTTCGTCTCTTCTTTTTGTGGATATTTTGTTTTTTTCTACACCATAAAATGTGGAGCATTACAACACAGAAGTATGCAAGATATACCAGATTATATTTTACTTCTGCTCTGCGACTCTCCGATTGCACAGTTTAAGAAACTCCTGCTTATATTATGTTTTTAGAATTTTGCACCTGACTCATGACACACATCTGAAATGGTGATACAATTTGTGTTTCAATTTACCAAGTGCATTGTGCACTCTTTATTGTTGCAGTAACCATGTACATAGCAAGCCAAATTCTTTAATTTTTGAGGTTGATAATTAATAATTGCTCAGCTGTTATTTTTGTTATACGAATTAGATACTTTTATGTGTGTAGTCTCATGTATGACATTTTATTCGGAGAAGCCAGATTCACTTCTGTCAGGTACTTGCCTGTCACTTGCTTGTTGTTTTCTTATTCAGCGTTCTTTTTATTCAATGCCTAGATTCAAAATAGATTCCTGAAAAAACTGCTCTTTTCGCCGGAATGTCTCTGTTCTCTATGATGGAAGATGTAATCAACATGAATAACATTTATGATGCCACAATAGATAACTTTACGAATAGATAAAAGGGTGACAACTCAGACATAACCGTAACATTCCTAAATTCAACAACTCCTGAACTGCAACTTCAAATCGATTCTAATGAGGTTTTTCCTCAGCATTTGTTTACTAATTATCATTTGAGATCAAATGAGATTACGTCATTATCCCATTCAAAACCTTACCAACTCTTCTCTTCACATTTTAATATTAGGAGTCTTGGCAAAAGTTTTGTTCAGTTCCAGACTTCCAGTTGTTAATTAACGATCTAAAATTTAGTCACAGAGTCATTGGTGTTTGTGAAACCTGGCTCAATGAAACGTCACCTTTTTCTCTATTTGATATTCATGGTTACAGACTTATAACCAGTAACTTTTATATCCGAGAGTGCGACGGCTGACACAATCCGCTTGTTCATTTCGTTATTTATATTTTTGTATGTATATGTATGAACAGATGGATTTTTTATTATTCGTAATGTTCGTTTATCAGCTGAGCACCCAGTGTACAATAATTTCAGTACATTTGTCTACATTGTAAGAAAAGGAAATAAAATATAAACAACACCACTGCATGTTTTCCTATTTCTTTCCCTTTTTATTTTCTGATTTATTTTGATCATTTTGGTCATTATTCATTTCCGTTCTCCATTGATTACCACAAATCATTTCACCGGGGCCTACAGTTATAAAAGCTTACTTTCATGTAGGTCCCATCATATTTCTCTCAGTTAAATCAGTACTCTATATTGACCACTTACTTTTATAATTTACCTAATGTAAATGTAATTTGAGAAATATGAAAATAAATGAAATGAAAAAGAAAATGAAAAGTCACCTTAATCATACCATATTGTATTTACATGATATTCGCCTACAAATCCTATTGAAAATGGTGATACATGTAGTTGGGTATCATTAACGATGAAAAAAGAAGAAATAATAAAAAAAGAGCATACAAATTTTATCCCCGATGATAAGGTTGTATGAGCGAAATCCACTCTATCTCACTTTGCCTTTCAATAAGAGACTTTCATACTTCTAAAACAATCTAGAATTTGATTCTTGAGTTACGGTTCACAGATAAAGCCATTGCAAACGTGTTATATTTTTATGTATCGCTCTTTGCTTTTTATCATACCACGTGAGCAATATTATTGTTCACCTTCTAAAGACACGTCTACTATTCTATTTCTTAGAACTATACAAAATATGCATTAACAAATCAATATTATTTCCTTTTTCTTCTTTTTATTTTGGCACGAATCAAAACATAATACAAGATCAATCAGGAGTATTATTTACATGCATAAACTGTACATACATCTTAGTGCAAAAAGTAAACGAAGTTGATAATGTGCACTTTACTCTTTAGAATAATTTTCGTTTCAGCCGATAATGTACTATAATACTTCTGACAAACGCTCTCTTATTGGTAGAAAAAAATGATAATGGTATTTTTGCAGTTACTTTAAAAGTTCTATCAGTTTGAGAGGAGAAGGTAAGAGAGAGAAAGAGGGGGGTCAATATTATGCTCCTATGAAGGAAAAAATGAAACACTTGAGAATAAACAACCCAAGAAATATCAAATGCCCCCAACGGATTTGGGGGATGGTTGGCATCTCCTAAGTACATGAAGTAGTAAATAACCCCAAACAAGAAAACGTATAATGCCCAAAAGAAAGAGATAAAAGCAAGTAAACCACTGATAACATAAACTGAACAAGACCAAGTATAGCATAATGGCAACAAACCAACCCAAGAAAAGCCATATCAACCTAACATTGATTTTGTGTAATACGTTCTTCATCAGAGGTAAAATCATAAGCTTTCTTTACCAAAACAATTTCAAGGATTACTAATTGAGCAGATTTATTACTAATACTCTTACCCATCTCTAGAAAAGAGATTCCAGTGAAAAATGTGTTATTGTCATTCAATGGATGACTATAGATGATAGTTTGAAATGAAACATTCGAGGTTCCAAACCAGATAGCAGCAAATAGAAAAGAGAAATTGCATAAGCTTTCTCATCAATTGAAGTAAGTTAACGTGTCTCTAGTGAAGTGTCATAATGTATATTATGATAACAATAATAATGATAATAATAATGACAATGATAATAATAAATAATCGTGCTTCAGCGCTGTATATTGCACTTTTCCCCTCAGTCATGTAAAAATTCGCTTTGCATCAAAGAATCATTCATCATCACACAAAATGCAGAAATTCAGAGAGAAGAAAAAAAAAGATTTAGAAATAATGCTGAAGTTTTTTTTTCTTCAATTTGTGTAAACAATTATATACATTTTCATAATAACAACGGGCTTTTAGCACTAAACCCTGCAAAATACAAGATGTAAGAAAGATGTATAGACTAATTACACATAAAGATGTCTTCGTCAAAATCTATAAACGATCAGAAATATACAAACAACAGACATTTTCAAATAATTCCTTCGTTTCCTTTGGTTTAGTAGATAACGAGAAATGAATAATAAATCTGAGAGATATCGCATCGCTTAAGAAGTGACAACAAAAAGTTTTTTTTTTTCTTCTTCAATATTTGTCCCCCTCTTCATCACAAATTTTCATCACAATCTTGATTTATAAGGCATACTCTACACCTTCTTTTAACACCTACGATTAAAAACAATATAATAATGAAAAAACCCAAAGCAATCATCAAACTAAGTGACGGATGAATTCAAACTATGCAGTCCATAGAATTGTGATCATTTTGAAATCACAGACATTCCGTGAATGCCATCACTGTTCAAACAACACTTCTTCTAGTAAAATTAGTTTATAAAAACGAAATATTAGTTTGGTATATCTTAAAAATCATATGTTGTTCTTATTATCTTATCTAACCGTTTTCCATTATGTATGAAGATGATGAATTCTCCCAATTCGTGTATTAATACATCAAATCATATATTTTTAAGGATAGAATTGAAGAAAAAAAATCAAATTGTGAGCTAAATGTGATTACAACACAAATGTGTTAACAAGACTGAATAACAGGCTATAATACTCTCTAAACAATTCTAAAGTTAACAATGTCAAAATGAAATGATAAAATAAATAGAATTCATCATTAAAAGACAATCGTTCTCACACGGCGTTCCGGTCATCTTGTAAAATGATGACTTCAACATTTGTCATGACATTATTAAATTACAAATATCGCTAACTGAACGACAGCAACATAGCCGCATTTCGGTAGAAAAGAAGTGAGAAAATAGCACATACTGATCACTTCCTCCTCCCCGTTTACATTCAATAGTTCAACGAAAACAGACTCGAATGCGAGGTGGCTTTGGCGTGCGAGGTCTTAAGTTGGCCGTGTCCCACCGGGGCAGTGGCGGCGTGTTGCAGCGCGGATGCCGAGGGGAATATAGTGGAGTACGGGCTATGGAGAGCAGGATGGGTGCCGGCCGAGGCGGAGTTTGCAGCCGCCCACGACCCACCGCTGGTCAGCTGTGAATGCGACGTCGAGTGGGAGTGCGACGACGGGTGCTGAGATGAATGACTCGATACCAACGAGTTGGTCGATGAGGAGTGGGTAACTATGGTGAAAAAGAGAGATGGAGATGATTAGAATATGATGCTGATGAGGATGACGATGATTTGTATCAAGAATAACTTGACCATTGAGTAATATATTAAAGGCAAACGAATAATACAAAGAGTAAGAAAGATAGGAAAAATAGAGAATAGTACCTTAATTTTTAGCTGTAGATACATTCATTATTATTATTATTTATAAAAAAATCACCTCTTATTTGCCTAAAGAGGGATACAAACATTCTATTATTATTTTGTCAACTAAAATTAAATACATATTGATATGTCAAGGTGTTTTCTGGAGCAAGTCTACATGAAATAAAAGCTTCAATACAATGATTGCCATATGAGTTATCGCAACACGGTCAAACAACAAAATTAAATAGGGAGAAGGATGCCAACTCCGATTTTTCTCTGTTTTTTCAGTGTGGGTACAAAACATGTTATTTTCTTAAAATGATAATTATTTTTAAAAACAACAGTTGAACAATATGGTTTAGATAGAATGAGAGGGTACAAAAGAGAGGGGTGCAAATTTGTTTTGATCAAGGATAGAATGGAAAGGAGAGTAAACTTGAAATAGGAGCTTAGAGAGAATGAAACTGAAAAGAAGGAAAGGGCAGTGACAGTAGGAGAGGGGAAAATGGATGTCGGACACCATGTCTTACCTGATGAAGCAGAAGAACTAACACTGGCCATAGACCCGACGGTAGTGGGCGCTACAGGTGACAAGTCCTCGGCCTTCAAGGATTTCTTCTTCACAGGCGACACCGCTCCTCCTCCAGGCGTCTTCGCTTGACTTCCAGAACCGGTCTGAGATATCTGACCCACACTGCCATGCTGCTGACCCGTTGACCCAGTCGTGCCGTTGGTCAGTGTACTTCCGGTAGTTGTCCCACTGGCTGGACTGTTGCTGCTGTTTGTGTTGTTGTTGCTATTATTGGTGTTGCTGCTACTGCTGTTGGTGTTCGTCGTGTTGTTATTGTTGTTGCTGGTACTGTTGTTATTATTGTTGTTGTTAGAAGATGCAGCGGCGTTAGCACGTTCTGTTTTCCTAAATTTAGCCCTCCTGTTTTGGAACCATACCTAAATATAAAGGGAAAGGGTTATATAATAATTATGTTCACCTCAAAATCCATAATCATTTTTTTAATCAGGAAAAAAACAGCATAGGAGTGATTTCAGATACAAAAATAAACAGAATGTAATTGAAGTTTCGCATGAAAGAACTAGAGAGAAATACAGACTGAAATTCGACTAAGACGATGAAAAAAAACTCTTATAGCGATTATCTTTAAAAATTCGTTTCATATGGTAATTTGAAACAAGAAATGTTACAACAAATAGAGGAACACACTGGTAATACAATATAGAGGCAGTAATAGTAGTAGTAGCAGCAGCAGCAGCAGCAGTAGTAGTACATGTAGTAGTGGTGGTGGTGGTGGTGGTGGTGGTGGTGGTTTATAATTAAAAATAGTAATAGTAGTAGAAGAAGAAGAAGTATAGTAGTTAGAAGTAGTAGTATATTAGTCGTAATAGAAGTAGTAGTAATAGTAGTAGTATATAGTAGTATCGTAGTAGAAATAGTAGTAGTAGTAGTAGTAGTAATAGTAGTAGTAGTATATTACTAGTAATAGAAGTAGTAGTAGTAGAAGAAATAGTTAGTTGTAGTAGTAGTAGTAGTAGTAGTAGTAGTAGTAGTAGTAATAGTAGTAGTAGTATATAGTAGTATAGTAGTAGAAATAGTAGTAGTAGTAGTAGTAGTAGTAGTATATTAGTAGTAATAGAAGTAGTAGTAGAAGAAAGTAGTAGTAGTAGTAGTAGTAGTAGTAGTAGTAGTAGTAGTAGTAGTAGTAGTAGTAGTAGTACTAGTAGTAGTAGTAGTAGTAGTAGTAGTAGTAGTAGTAGTAGATGTAGTAAATTGAAACTACAATAAAGAAAAGTCACCTCACCTGTACCCTGGCTTCAGTTAGATCAGTCTTCAATGCTAATTCCTCTCGTTTATAAATGTCAGGATAATGAGTTTCCTGAAAGGCTTTCTCCAGCTCCTTCAGCTGTGCGCTGGTAAATGTCGTCCGGATGCGACGCTGTTTTCGCTTCTCGTGTAGGCCGTTGGAGGTGGTCGAACCCTCGTGGAGTATTCGGTGCATGTACGGCATACCTGCTGGAAGAGAGAAAATAAGATTTTTTTTTGTCGTTAGTTTTTGGTGTAAAATAGGGACGTTATCTTATGAGAGTAAAATAGATGGACACTTTCTTTTTATTGGAGTATGTCAAGTAGAGTTAATATACCTGTATCTAATGCAAAATAAACCCGCATAGAAATGTGTCATTATGACCAGGGCCCTTTTTATGATTATAAAGTTTATTTGGTGATTAAAAAAAGAATAAGCTTTGTTCAGATAAGTCATGGCGATATTTTACATGTTCTCCACCCAAATGGTGATGGTAATTCACAGTATCACATACAGGAGTTGCGATTCATCTTAATCACTTCATTTTCAAATGATTAAGAGGCATCTACCCCCTCACTATTCCCCTATCCCCTCTCCCCTCCTCCTCTTACTGCCCCAGATACGACCCCCCCCCCCCCCTCTTCGGTGACTGAGCTATGGCTTAATTGGCCCATATTTCAGTTTGACATTCAAATGCGCAATATCTTTATTTACTATTTAAAATTATTTCTTTTCTAGAAATATTTATGAGATAATGGAGTTTGATATAATAACCGAGAGGAAATGATTTCTTTACAGTGAGCTTTTCTTTAATCAAAGTAGGCCCACAGCCGATTAACTAGAAAATTTGTTTCCGAATTGATCATGCAGTAGTAATGTCATCAAATTCACTTTTATTCGACTTATTCGTTTTAATTATCAAGTAATCAATTGTTCAACGCAATAAATCCATCATCCATAAACGGAATTTCGCTTTGTTTACGTTAATGCTACAAATTTTCAGATTTCAAGTTTAAGGCTGGATTCTATGTGAAAGAAATCTATGTGTAAACATAATTAGGAAGTGTATCAATTTACAGGATGAGATTACTCTTTAAAAAAAGGAGTATTATTCAGGATATTCAACAGTTCTCTAAATAATGACATATTAATATCCATCAGTCCTCGATATTGTATTTTCCATTTGCTTCGATTGTATCATATGGCAGACAGAGATTCATATTTTATACATAATTATTTGCAAATTATGTCCAATTACGACCGGGTCTTTAGTGAGGCACGGATATAGGGAAAGGTTTAATGCAGTGTCACATTAATTAGCTTACATTGGTAGGATTGATATGGTTACTTAGTCGACGACAAAACCTCGAATAACGAACAGAAAAGTCATTCAGGAGAGTCAGCGCACAAAAAGCATGGTCAAAAGTCAAGTGAGAGGGAAAGAGAGAGGAGAGAGTGTGTGGGTGTGTGTGAGGAATGGTGGAAATGAAAGAGAAAGAGAGAGATAGATAGAGAGACGGAGAGAGAGAGTGGGGATTACAAAAGAGGATAGAAAACTGTCAAGACGAGTTAACTTATTGCACATTGTTTGTACGTCACTCGAAATGTATATCACCCACAAAGAGGTGCGTGATAAAAGCGATGAATAGAGCGCGTGATCATGGGACGGTTTCTCTGATTATCGACCGGGCTGGAGGAGGGAGAGTGACTCGAGGAGAAAGGCAGGGATACACGGTTCTTATAAAAAAGCAGAGAAACATGGTCGCATCATCAACAAGCTTATGCATGCATTAACACGCACCCTTCATAGATGCATCAAATGTTATGCAAATGAATATGAAGAGCAGGGGGAAAGAATATACATTGAATCTTTACACGCGTGACTGCATTTCGGACTTTGCATGTTCTTTAAACGATTTTGCTTTCGTTATAGCTTCAATATTTGTCTCATAGTTATGTTATTTGTTTTGTTCGGTGGAAGAAAAAACAAACTCGTCAAGATTCATGCTAAAGAATACATTTCGATCATAATCAGTTGCGAGCCAGAAGGGTGTTAACAAATTCATACACTTTTACTCAGAGTTAAGTCCCTTCTTCCTCTCAACAGACGGCTTGGCATAATTTTACTACAGTTCATTCTTCATTCTTATTACTTATATAAGCGGAGGTAAAGTGGGCGTAACAATAATGTGAGATTCTACACTGGGACGATAAGCAGGATTCTGAGAAGTTGTTATTCTGTCTACGATAATGCATTTCAGACCAAGAGTGAAGACCAAGAATCATCCGTTGATAATTATGATCATGATCATATTATGTCAAATTGAAGTTCAACTAGTAATAAGCATTATAAGGGGACGACTATTTTATGAAAACACTTCACTGAATTAATTTATTAAATTGAGATGTTTGTCTTTAAAAAAATGCAAGCAGAACACTTCGGTATTTAGCAAGCTAGATATATTTAGATGTTTTACCCAATTTTTCTTCTAATTACTCGCTCTTTCTCTTTCTCTCTCTCTCTCTCTCTCCTCTCTCTGCCCACCCCTGTCTCTTGCTTTCTTTTTTCTCTCTCTCATTTTAAAAATCTCCTAAATTACTTTTTATAATTAACTATTTTTTAATGTGATTAAAACGTTCCTTTTATTCAAGATTACAATCATGTATACCTAAAAGAAAAATACCTCAATTCAACCTTTTAAACTATTTTTTTGTCAAAAATACCTGCATTAGGGACAAATCCTTTCGATTGAAACTCACACACATTCGCAATTAAATTCCTGAAATTTGTTTTCGTAAAGCATCTTCCTACATAACTTTCACCTTTATAGAGCCAAGTAGTATTGGCATGTATATCACAGACCTATATTGCCCTGCAGCCGTTATGAATTATGGATTGTTATTGCATCCATTCTTTACAAGTACTGGTATTCCAGACGTGTCCATCTTATAGGGACGTTATCTCATGAGAGTACAATAGATATAAAGATGGACACTTTCTTTTTATTGGAGTATTGTCAAGTAGAGTTAATAAACCTGTATATCTAATGCAAAATAAACCCGCATAGAAATGTGTCATCATGACCAGGGCCCCCGTTTCATAAAATTTATCAATAACAATAATTGCAACAGATCTATGACAAGTTTGCTCTCAGTCAATCAAATACTATGATTTCAGTAGCTTATAACAGTCATTGTGATTTGTTATTAATAACAAGTTTGATGAAACAGGGCCCAGATTCGTCTAACCGATATTTTTTTTCGTCTGAAGATAACTTAATCTGTGTGTATATCATGAAACACAACTTTATTTAAAATAAATTCCAGAACTAAACATTGGTTTGAGAGAGGATTTTTTGTTTAAACTACAAAATGAAGACATTTATTTTTCATGTAGACATTTATTTTCCATGTAGACATATGCACATATGCTTTCAACATGTGCTGCTGATTAGTTTCCATACACTGTAAAGAATAATTAATATAATAATCTTTTTAGTAATAAAAAAATGTGTTTTCATTATAGTTTTTAAAAGGCTTTGAATTTCCTTGTATAAAGTATGACCAGCACGGTGTAACTATTCATTGTATAATTCAGGACGAAAATTGTGCTTTTTATGGTAAAATCACTTCTATATAGGTATACTTTAAATGAAATCAGTTTCCTGATCTGTTATTGTTCCTACTCTGCATTACAATTTCCTTCCATATTAGGAAAGATATTACCTGTTCTAAACAAAACAAGCAACGTTGGAGTTAAATAAGAATTAAAACATGAATGTGATATTCTTCTTCCGTTTCAATAATAAGAACTTTAAACGCAGATTTTATATTTCTGTTTCAAATGAAACGAATGATATCTTTGGTTATTATTCAATCTCTCTCCTCAATATTCATATCTTTCTAGGCATACTTACATTAGTACAGCCTATTTTTCTTATAATTTGCCATTTAAAACTCCATGCAACGAGACTCTATACAGTTATACAACAAAAACATAAATTTAAGAATTAGAGCTCTCTGGCTTCCAACATTTACATGTACATTTGTAAAATTGTACATTCAAGTAAAATTTTGTGAGAAAAAAAAATAACTATACGATCATCGATATATATATATACCTAAAATTTTGACAGAGACTGACCACGAAATGATTTGTCAACATATAAATATAGTCCAGATTTTTAGTAAGAATTAATATTGGCTACACATTTATTCATATCAAAATTTTGTATGTATTTCCCTGTATAAATTTCCTTCTGTTTCGATATTACTGCCGCATACATAATATTGAAGGCCTTCAAAGCCATGCATGCATGCATACTATCCTGAGGGAACTTAAACTCATGATCGCGTGTGTTCCAGCAATAATTCTGGCGTGCTCGGCCGCCGAAATAAAATTAGATATTACTCAGAATTTAACTTAATTATTTCCATTTGACAGAAATCCGACGGGTTCTTTTTTTACTTGCAACCATGGCAACTACATGTGTTCTCAAATGCTTCAAGGCGCATACGAAATGCAGCGGGTTTAGAAGATCTCCACAAGAATATGGAAATCATTAAGCTCTGTTGGTATATGCAAGCAACAAACCCATACTGAATTCCTTACATTGTAGTAGAACCTAAATTTTCATAAAAAGGCATGCAAAATAGATTTCTTTTGTTGTGAAGAATTGATTCATCGCAGTAATTTGGTCCTTTCGTCATGAACTTTAGCCATTATTAGTCCGCAGATCCAATCCAATCCTGTCTAAAACAGAGAATGAGATATGTAAAAAAAAAGGGGGGAAGAAGAAGAAGAAAGAAATAATGTCTCAACCGAAGGATTTCTTACACACAGCTTTGCTTTATCTATATTTTGGTCAAGCGATTGAAAGGGATTGAACAAGATAATTTGATTTTTAAAGGAATTTTATCAAACTATGAACACATTTTTTTATTTGAATTGAATCTGCTAAATAATTACTCTGCTCTTTTGGAATAAAAAATAGTTAACTTTAAAGAAACTTACGGTACATCATTCGTCGAAGGTTCCCGTGTGAAGACGACACACACAAAAAACACATGAAAATTTAAATTGCCATTAGTTTGTTTGCATCTGTAAAATATAACGAATTATTGTGTGGTATATGTGATACCATGTAACAATCATGCACTGTATAAATCATTTTAATAAGGAAATAATCTCATGACAAATTTCTCTTTGTTTCTTTTGGGATGTTTTGGTGTTGGAATTAAAATTCTTGTTCTATTTCATTCTTTTACGTCAGGTTTGAAAACTGCCTCCTTTGTTTGACATGAAAAAATTGAGAGAACAACAAACAACAGTTGGACTGTGAAATCACATTGATGGTAAACACAAAATCAATGACTAAGTATTAAAACTGTATCCCTTTATGATAGCGAGATAATTATACAGCGTGTTAGCAGTTAACACACAATAGACCTTTAATCAATAAATAAACCCCCGTGATTCTTTTGTTGAAACAACGTCAATAAATCAATTTTTCCTCTCCATAACCAAGTTGTCTTCTGTTTGACTGTAAAGAATAGATTCGTTTGCTCGCGCATAAGTACAATATATTGATAAAAATGTGGTAGTTTAAACATTGCATTCATTTTAACAATGTTGTCGCCATAAGGAGATGAATTATGACATATGTTAAGTCATGAGATGTTGATTACTTTTAAAAGGTTTTTGTTCAAATAGGGAAGCGTGCATTTAGGGAAACATAAGAGCGAACAAATAGAAAAGGTATGCAAAGGATGATGCTATGAGAAGATGATAATGAACAAGAGAAAGAGAGCTAGAGGGGGGGGGGAGAGAGAAGAGTGACGAGTTAGTTAATGAATATGTTTCATAACTGGAGAGTTTATAGAAAGAGGAAGAAATGTGACTTTATTTAATTTTTGTTCTGTTTCAAGATAATTATTACATAATACATATTGATTCAATGATTAACACAGAACAATTTAATAAATTCATATACCAAACAAAGATAAAGCTATTGAGAGGAAATACTTTTAAAAATGATTAGAGGATCATTACTGACATAAAGAGAGAGGGGGAGAAAGTGGGAGAAAGAAAAAGAGAGACGGACAAAGAGAGAAATAGAGAGAGGGAGAGAGAGAGAGATGGAAAGTAGGTGGGGTAAAATATGTTTGCAGATAAAAGAAAGAGATCGATATTCAATGGACAAAGAAACACGACATATTCTTTCATACTTATAAAATAACTCAGATCTGACGATACAGAAAGTGTTTTAAGATCTAGAACAGTGGGGTTCCCCCACCACACTTCTCTGCCACGGTCGTTCCATTTCCTTTCCCATTTTGATATGAATTTTAGAAGAATAGCAGGCGGTGATCATGACATCTGTCAAGTATTTTACCAGCTCGAATATTACTCATCTGCTACCAGTTATCCCCACAACATATCCACACCGGCTTCAATAAACGACAGGTCCTTTGCAAATGCTACCCGCAAAATTTAGCCGGTTTCTATATTCTGTGAAGCTATCGAACCGAATTTAACGTCTATTCAACGCGATTTAATGCACAGATCAAATGGTACCGAAACTTAAAAATAGAATGGGGTCTTTTAACAAATTAATCGTCCCAATTTTCCGCACCAGTTATCTGGGGCAGCTAGTGGTCAGACGGCTCTGGTTGCATATTCTTTGGCTGAGAGAAGGGGAAGGTTAAATACATGTATGTATATCTACAGCTTGAATAATTCTGTTCTGTTGTCTTTAGTTTGTTAAGTTGCTTATTATTAGTATTATTTGTTTCATTTTATTTTCGTTTTATTTAGCAAATAAACTTGAAGAAGGCCAGGAGCCGAAAGCTTGTAAATACACCTAGTGACCTGCTTCATTCGGTTCCATCATATCTGTTCATAAATATATATACAGCCCTGGAAGAAAATTATTAGACCAAGCTTCTGTAATAAAGGTACTATAATATGCATTCAAACTTTTGAAAATGATTTGTCTTTGTATTTCATTGAATGAATAACAAATTCCAGCAATTGTACCTTGCTTTTATGACAGTTTATTTCCTTCTTACCACAAATATAACACTTTCAGTAACCATTCTTGGTCTAATAATATTTTCCATGGCTATATATATATATATATTTCAAAACCTTCTCTTTTTTTCGGTATCGATAAATGCATCAAACTATAAAGATACAGAAGGTGAAAAAGTCTTTCCTTATAATTATATATGAATGCATGTGATTTGGTGTGCAGGTTGTTGTTTCGTTTCAAATCTGAGATTCAAAGTAAAAATTGAAACAAAAATTAAGAAGAATTAATAAAAAAATAAAAAATAAGATTTACAACTATCACTTTATCTACGTTTTCTTAGTCCAAGCATTAGATCGTATACGATTTAAATAATAACATAAAATTATAACAAAAGTACAACATGAACTGTATTGTCTAAATCCCGGTTTTTCTTCCGTGTATTAATTTACATTCACTTTACATTAAGTTTACATTTACTTCAATAATATATATACATAAACAAATAAAGATTGAAAAAAAAAAAACTCTGGTAGGTAAAATTGAAATTGTTGGTCTTGTACGTAAGCCTTTGTTCCCCTTGGAATTTCTCTATCTTATTTACTTATCCTTAAATCAATTGTACAATTACAACAAGCGTTTTTATATTGGGAAAATATGTTTCTGTATAAAAATGGGAATAAATTGTAATTTTTCGCTCGCTTTCTTTTCGAGTTTTAAATGGAAGATACACCAAATGAGCAATAAATCGTGAAATCCAATAGTGCTATCAATTTAATCTGATGTCGAGCAAAATTGAGTTGTGAAAACATCTTATCAAAAGAAACAGAATATTTCTTCATCTCCGGGGTATACAGGGAGACGATGAAGATGAAAAACCAAAAAAAAAAAAAGATGTTGTCATAAAATCAAAACTATAAAATCATATCAATCTATACATTATCTTGTCACTCAATACCCCCAACAATATCGGATACACACAATCATTATGGCTATTTTATTGTGGTTGCCTATTTCGTATATTTATTACGCCGAACTATTATTTAAAAAACGCTCAGATGAACAATCGTAATCATTTTGAGGGTCTCGTAACCAAATCGTCATCGAATCCCATGTCGGGGATCAATGATATGATGATGAATTTAGCTCCAGGCATAAACATGTCTCTTTTTTCATATCCAATAGAGATTGAGAGACTAAATCACATCACATCTTTATGCCAGCCGTATTTCGCAACTATTTCTTTTTTCTTTCCTTTATCTCATTTTATCCTTTAGTCATCGGAGTTCAATCTTCGCACAACTGGTTTAATCATGGCCATATTGAAATAAAGATTGCTTTTTTAGACAACTCAATTCTGGGCAATGATTTCATCTCCCACATAACTACACCCACGGGCATGAAATGTAAGCCATATACGTGTAGTTTAGTCTAAGCGAAGGTGCCCAAACACTAAAGCACCTATTAATGCAGACCTAAGTACATAAGCATCAACATTTTTGAATTATTTTTTGAGGGGGGGCTTTAAAAGGACGGGTGCATGTCTTTAAAATAGACAAGTTTAAGATATTAATAAATAGATTATAAAATTAAATATATCACCCTATTTCGTAGGAATTGAATGAGAGGGTAATTGCCTCTTTTCCTTTTTGTTCGTCCTACAAGACAAAAAAGTTAAAAATGTGTACGCTATGCCATGTACACTAACAAAAATTTCCGGAAAAAATAACTAGCTTTAAACATATCGCTTTGCAAGAATGTGACATCCTACCACTTTGTGTAGAAATAGTTTTATAGCTTCTAGATATAGTTTTACATGGGTGCAGCAAAAATTATTAACACGCGAATGAATGACCCCCGTCCCCTTGCCAAGACATACCATAATTATTAATGTTTAGTTCATTGTTTGCTTGATAAAATGCACAAAAATAAAACTTTTTAAACTCTTTTTGTTAAACTTCATTTCATTATTTAATATTGACTAATAGATTGAACAATTACTGATATTTGCTTTTGTTTCTGTTTCTGTGCGTGCTGGACTCTGCTTCTTTGTCTTACATAGACTTATTGTCGTCTTGTAGTTTTAAAATCGTTCCTTATTTTAGCTTTGCTTGGTATATATAAAAGGGTTATTCTGAATGTTTTTATGGTGTCGTCTGACCAGTAATTTGTTTTCCAGTTTCTAGGTGAATGTCATCGATAGGTGGTATTGACTAGCAGGCGATATTTGACACTACCAATGGATTGATTCGAGGAGATACCCTCGCTTTTCTTGGTGGAGCCCCCTTCTTCAACTTACCGTCAGAGTAAACAACACAAGAAAGTAAATGGTAAGCTCTCCAGCTGGAAGAAGAATGAGAAAAGAAAATATAGGAATAGAAGATAACAGAGAAATACAGAGAGAGGGTGACAGAGAGGGGGCGGATGTCGAACCCACAACTAGAGGGTGTAGAGTGTTTGGGCAATTAAAAGGAATTGATGTGTTCTCTTTGTTTAAATCAGAATTTGGGTTCATTAGGGAGAACACGTCGATTGATTTGGTTGAGATCTAACTGCTAGGTATTCCAGTGGGTACATGTGAACAGAGAACGTCATCATTTTAGTCTTCGGTCAGGCCTTCTTTTTGTGTTGTCATCATTTAAGAAGCACCTCCATTTGTGGAAGTGAGCGCACAATTAATGAGGATAGTATTTCAGTGAGGTGTTTAAGCAATCTTTGATTTTGCTGCTGAAGCAGGTAATTTGCTTTTACTCCATCTCGACTTCTCTCTGCCTCTCACCATCTCTTGTCCTTCCTTTTTCTTCTTTTTCAGAGGGAGGTATATTACTATTACTGACCTCTGGGAAAACAGACGTTTTTCCCCAAAAGCCATTCTACTCCTTTGTGTGTATGTGTTATCTCATGAAGAGGTTGGAACGATAACTGCAACAAGTGTTCGGGAGACAGAAAATCAATCAAATGACGAATTTGATACATCCCTGACTAAGGCGCTGTTTTCATGGCGCCGCTTTGCAGGCAATTGTTTTGGTTTTGATGGCATGCAGTTGATGATGTCTTTGTTTTTCATTCCAAACACAAAAAACAAAAACAGATGTTAAGATTTTACCTTTTATCTTAACATTAGCTTTCTATCTTTATGCATGTGTGTCTCTGCATAAGCTGCTGCATTTCAAAGATATTCCGTCGTCCAGGATAAAGTTTGATCGCACGTCCAAACTATCTTCTTCTGCATGTGTTCTGGAATTTTAGAAGCATTTCGTTCACTTTTGAAAGCAATTAATTTACTCAGCATTTTCAAATCTTTCACTTATGATACAACACCTATACCCCCTTCTTCTTGCATAAAAGATGGATAATAACCAACGATAATAAGTCTAACACTGAATCTTTTCAATGTCAAATTTAGAACATTATTATCAGATATGAATTTGATTTATTTTCTGCATTTCAACAATACAAAACAAATGAATAAGTAGTACAAATGCATGATAATCATATTGGAAAACGTACAAATATATATACAGTCAAATTATGAACTTTAATACGAATATCATATCACACATTCACAAAGAATAATTTATACTATTGTTTTATATAATTTTATACAATAAACTGTATCAGTAAATAAAAAAAGAAATTTAAGTGGTAAAGTATAGTAAGGAACTAAGGATATCAAGTAGATTACAGGGAAGAGAGAGAGTAAAGGTGAGAGATGCTGAAAGAGATTCTAGCCGTAAGCGTTGATGCTTGAAATTTGTGGAATCCACAGTCATGTAAGAATGGGAATGATAATCCTATACATGTATAAGAGCGTATGGATTTTTATGCTGTTAATGGCCATTGATTTCATTTTGAATTACAAGTGGCCAGGTTCCTAAAATTGGATTGAATATCTATCGATTGTCTTTAACACGAAATCCGTAATTTATCCGAAGTTAATCTTTTTAGTCCTTGGCAGTGACATGCTACATTTGTTCCATTTTATATATTTCTATTAACATTTCCTTTTCTACGAAAAACAAACTTGAATTACAGCGCATTGTCTTTTTCGAATGAATGAAATGCGAGGGAGTCTGACAAGCGGACGAGAAGGGTTTGAGTCGGGGGGGGGGGGGGTCATGTCATGTTATCCTAACGTTTTTTTTAATTCTTCTATACCTTGCCCCTCCATGTCTGTATGTCTGTATCTCAGACGCCCCCCCCCCCCCCCCCACTCTCTCTCTCTCTCTGCTCTCTCATTCTTTGCCTCTCCCATTTTAAGGGGAAGACGTGCCATTCGTGGAGGTGTCGTGGTATAGTAGTTCATTCACTTGACTCTCAATCCAAGGGTTGAGGGTTCGAATCTCAGCCCGGCACTAACGTCTTTTGGCAAGACATTAATCCACGTTTGCCACTCTCCACCCAGGTGTTAAATGGGTACTTTTATTCCTTGAAATGCACTGTGCGCTGATTACGGCCGCAGGAGCTAAAGCCACGGTAATAATATCCAAACCTTCGGAAGCGCATAATTATATACGTTATAATATCATAACGTTATAATTATGCGCTATACAAGAACGCTTTATTATTATTATCATTCCTAACTATGAAACTGGTAAGGGGTACGCTGAAAGTGATAAGTTTTCAGATGCATTTTCATGAGGTCATCCCGGCTGGGAATGTGATATTTATTTTTTAAGTCATTATTATATTCGACCATATCCGAAGTTATCTATAAAATTACTATGCTTATGAATCATTACTAATGGTAATTATGATGTCATTAAAACAAACAAAAAATGTCCTGCTTGTTTATATTACTAGTTACACTTTGTATTTTATCAACAATAAATATTGTCGGGTGACCAGCGTGACAACAACCAAACGCTAGATTTAGATTTGTAACTATACATATATAGAAAATATTTTGCCATGTTGGATCCAGCAAATATATATTGCGAGATATATTTTAAAGGAAGTGCTCATACCCACCCAATTAAATGTTGACCTAACACTTTACATTTAGAATGTAAAGTAAAACGTTGTTGATAAAGAACACCATGTATATAAAAAAACTGTCATAACGTAGATTGATGCATTAATCGTTTCTCTCCGAATAACCTTCCAATGATTAGTTTTCAACTCACATTAATAAGCATTTAAAAATAAATGTCATCGTCGACCAAGCACTGACAAAGCCACAGTCCTAAACTAATATTTTTCAAGAATGATACCCCAGTTAATTTAAAATCATCTTTTTACTAATATTGTTTATTCGTGAAAATGGATACAAAAATAAAAACATCAAGTCAAACGTATCAAAAATCAAAATTCTGTCCTCCTGTCGTCCTCCTATATCACTGCATGCCATAATCGTTTTTCTATAATCAAATCTTTAGAGAAAAAAGGATATGTAAGTCCTGGTAGATGTTGATATATTTCTGGTTGAATAAACCAGAATGGAAAACCAATCTAGCAAACGATGCGTCGTAATTAATCAATCTGGTGTGTATGGTGCGGGTAAGATTAATTCATCATCAGGGTCTCACTGTATCTACAAATAGTTTCTCAATGGCCACTTCACGTCTTGTTGAAGCTTTCTTCATTTCAATCAAAAACCTTCGGCAAACATGGACATGTGTCATACTAGCGCACGTATTCTACTTCCAAGCCATCATCCCTATTAATGTATCACCCTGAGCGAAGGAGGATGAGGGAAATTGGGAAACATAGCGGTGCAGAATGGGTACACCCTTCAACCCCATCCCGCACTACGGTGTCCCTGAATATTTAATTTGCCAAAATGGTCCATGAACAAGCATACACAAACAAGCGTATTTACAATGACGGCTGTGATTCCTTTTTGCGCCCTTTCGCATACCAAGCGCAGCACTCGGAAGGCGGCCCTTATTAATTCATTGATTGATTGATTTTTTTCTTCTTCTCTTCCTTCCTCTACCCTCTGCGTTTACTATACACGCCACCCGCTCGCGCTCGCGCGACGATGAGCGAACGAGGAGGGAGTGTATTACCGTCTGGCGCGGCGGGGAAAGCCCGGCCATATGTCCGTATCGACCCGCTCTCTCCATCCCATCCCGCTCCTATACTAGGACCAATACTATCATCACCCTCCTCTCTCCTTCTCTCTCCTCCTCCTTTCTCCCCAGTAACAAGCAAACAATAGAGATGATGATGGTGATCGTTCGAATATGGACCCCAAATGTCAACATTTAAACATCTCCTAATTTGAACAGAGTGAAGCGTATATACTCCAAATAGTCTTGACGATTTTTTTTTCTCTCTCTAGCTCTCCTTGAGCAATGATACGGGGAAGACTTGATTAATTTGAGTGGTGCTGGTGTGAGGGGCATATTTTAGCCAGGAGAAATACAATAATGGGAAACGAACGGAAACGAATTGCATCCGACCAAATGTTAAAAAATCAGTAGAGTACAAATTCCTGTGAAGCAAATATCACATGTTTTAAAGCAGATATTTGCACGTTTGAAATATGAGTGTCGTCACTGGATTCTGCTGTATATAACATTTTATTCGTCTCAATTGTAGTCTTTGTTTATTGTTTGGAACATTTTATATAATGTATGCGTGATATTGGACACTCATTTAAATATTTATAATCGTTGTAAAACATTATATATGTAAATATGTATTGTTACGGCGACCCCAACACAAGCCATGTGCTTCCTGGATACCTCGCCTCCTTCCACCATGTTTTTGTCAATGTAAATTTCAATTTGTACTTATTTGATTACGAGAAGGAAATAAATGTGTTTGAATCTGAATCTGAGTCTGAAATCTGAATGGTTAAACAAATATCATATCAAATGTTAATGCTTACGTATACACTCTAAAAAATGAAGTGCTGTATATAGCACTTTGAGGGCATGCATATAGGGACTGCACTCAGAGTGCTATTTCAGCACTTTCACGGGAGCTGGATCCGGCTCCTTAAACTGCTAAACATTCATAAACAAAAAAAAAATCGTGATTTTGGCGAAACTCGAACCAGGGTCCGCTGATTGAGAATTGCTGGAATTACCGCTAGACTAACTCACATCATACAATTTAGAGCAGATCATATTGTTACATAGTGAATTTACGACTCCACAATAGTTCATGTTATCTACTTGACTCCCATGACTAAACTGGTTTGCAAGAAGCATTCGTTAGTCTATCGGTAACGTCAGCGCCTCTCAGTCAGCGGAACCTGGTTCGAGGCTCGTCACGGTCACATTTTTTTAAATGAATGTTTTGCAGTTTAAGGAGCCGGTCCAGCTCCCGTGAAAGTGCTGAAATGGCACGCTGCGTGCATTACAATAGCACTCTGAGTGCAGTCCCTATGCATTCCCTCAAAGTGCTATATACAGCACTTCAGTTTTTACAGTGTACTCCGTAAATATTTTTTTGGCAATGTGATGGCATTTCGAAATTATTATATCATCATAATTGTATAGAGAAATAGAGAGAATGTGTTTGAATGTACTGAATTGAGAATTGACACTTCCCTTTAAAGATTATATTAACATTATTTTCATAATTTATGGTCTGGAGAGTTACGATTAGCAATGCATCATTAATGATTTGATGACTTATTTTTTTCAAGTAAAGCGTTCAGCACATTTCATTTATGGATTATCTTAATTTCACACAGGTTTTTCAATATGAATACAGTATAAAGTGTAAATTTATATGTTGAAAATAAGAAAAGGCTTGCGCATCTTTCACTTCGAAGTACATAGTTGATGAAACATAATTATATATGCATACGGAAGCTATACATAAGATTGTCAAAGGATGTATATTCCGTTTTTAAAGATTATGACATCTCTAGATATTAAGTTGTTAATTTTTTCTGAAACAAAACCTTTTATATATATGTTGCTTGGTGTTTTTTTTTTATGACTGATCATATATCGATTGACTTATATATTAGAAATTATTTTATATAAAAGTATTAATATTCCTTTTTCATTTAAATGTTAGTATATATGATATCATCTGGATTTGTTTTTATTGTCCCTATAAAACTTGAAAAGAATGGCTTTTTATTATGTGGCTTTGTAAAACGACTTTAGAGCATTTAAAAAAGCGTTTGTCTTCTGACAGCGAAATAAAGAGATAAAGTATAGAGATTTGTTGTTAATGATGCGTCTTATATTTCCTCCTGGTCACCAGCCGGGGATTACCACATGTGTGATAAGGATCTAGACCGGTGGAGAAGGCGTGAAAAGGGGGCACATACGGGTATGTCCACAGACTTCGCAAGCCGCCATCGTAGCGAAGTCGCATATGGCATTTTTATTCGGCGCCTCTTTCTTCGGCTGGAGATTTGTCGCGTGCGGGAATGCGACTAGCCGGCTTCCCGCAAGCGCCCCGGTTTAACGGGAAGGATTAAAGACCTGCCTCGCTCACAGAATGGGGTAAATATAAAAGAAAATCAATGCGTGGTCGCGTGGGCTTGCCTATGAGTAGATTATAACCAGCCTAATCTTGCCACCCCCTCAATTTTCTTTGATTGATAATAGTTTAGACAATGCACGATTCATTTCCATAATTGACCCGCCGTAGCCCCGGAATAAACTTGAGTACAAAGGCAAAGTAGAGGAAATGTACAAACAGAACACGTTTTCTTTATAAAGATGCTGATAAAAAACGAATACCAGGGGTTTCGGTCGAGGTAATGATTATTAATCCTAGTACATGTATATTTCTTTTGTTAAATAAGAACTTAGGGTCGAATGTGGCAAGGGTAAGAGTGCAAATTTTTAAAGAATATTCCAAGGATAAATCATCCGTACTGGACTTTATCAGAATTCTTTGTTCCTAATTATCATCATCAACTTTTGCCTAGATATTTGTAAGAACTTAATTGCTTCGATGTGCATAATAATATATACAAAGCATCGAAAATAAGGATAGTATATGAAATCGTTTCGGTTGATTTTCTTTTCATCAAAGTAAAAAAAATCTATTGTTCTTTTTAAAAAATACAAAGAGTAAAATACGAGCGAAAACAGTAATAATTTAAGGAATATAAATCTAATTCCATGTACAACAGGGAATATAATTATGTACTCGGATTTACAAAAAGAATAAGTGTTATAATCCTATCATTGTATTGTACTTATTTTATATTATGCACTTCAGTATATGTTTCTATGATTGAAAATGGTGAACAAACGAAATCTGAAAAAATCTAAATCTAATGAAAAGAAATGGAGGTTATTGCAGGTCATAAATAAGCGAAAAAATGACTTGTTACTGGAAGATAAATATTGTTTGCCTTTAAGATTATTTGAATAATATCTTTCAAATTAATATAAAATAACCATTGCTCAAACTATGATATTTAGCTTAACAAAGACAATTATTCATATGCGTATCAATGTATATTTTTTATAAAGTTTATTCCCCATTAAGAAAATTAATTCCCTAAATTCATATTTGCTCGCATTTGTTCCATAATACACCACTTCTCTTTAACCCCCCCCCCCCCCCATATTGTCTGTTTTCACTTTATTTTTCTTCAGCTATTTTTCTTTCGCTCACACACCTCTATGCATAAGCTGAGGGGAAAAACTGTTATTCGTCAAATATTATCAAATCTGCCTATACCCGATAAAGCCCGGGGCATCACAGACATATTGCTAATTTATCTAGCCGGAACGTCTTCTTATTGTAGAAAAAAAATTGATAATTCCCATCAGATATTATGTAGGAACGCCCAGCCGATTAATTCACTATTGAAAAGAAAAAGAACGCACTTCTTCCCTAAACTTCTAAGTTAACTCTCTCGTTTAGGGATTATGCGTCAACTGATTAAGTTTGTTTCCAATCTACGATGGGGCTATTTCAACACAATACTTGTTAACAGGTCTCACGTGGTTTTACATCCTCCGTGTCTCCCCTAACGTTATCCCAATGTCAAGGAGAGACTGTCATGGGCGCAAACCACCAACAGAATTCAAAAGATTGCATCTTTAGAAAATGATGTTGATATGGGTGATAGAGGAAATGTTGAGTGTTTGATGTAAATTACGGGAAAGTTCCCTCATCACCCTCGCCTTGCTTCCTGCTAGGGGAAGGCTGATTTTCAACAGGAGGAAGAAAAAAAAGAGCGCGGGAGAAAAACTTGATTTAATCAGGGATAAAGTCCTCCCTACACCTCCGGGACAATCTTATCGAAGGAATGGCTTCTTAGATACCCAGGCTTGACATATGACTTTTCCCTTTTGGTTATGAAGAAGGAAGACATGAGGTATTGGGGGGAAAAGAGGACAAATAGGAAGAAATCCACTCGGTAGAGGAGCTATAGATTGATTGGGTACGTGTTCCTTTGCTGGAATTCGAGTAGCGAAAGCCCGCGGATTTGGCTTGGCACTGTCGTCTGCACACGGGCACCCACTATCCCTTTACATTAATTAATCACTATTCATTTTTGAAAAAGCACACTTGCACACGTGGAAAAAACGGCCAAGAAACACGCATCGCTGAGGGGCCTGCTACCTTCGAAACTTAGCTATACCAATAAGATGAAGAGACGAAATGATGAGCAGAGCACCCAAGGTTCTTCATTTGATCAAGTTTAAACCGCTGGTAACCCTCGGTAAATCTGTGCTCTCGTTTTTTATTTCAGCGCAAATTACACATGAAATGCGCGCCGAAATTCGAATCAGAATGTCTTTGAGTCATTTGTTTGAAGAGTGGCTTGATTTTGCAGGCAAATAGCGTTTAATTCGTTTTGCATTCCCGGCAATTATTTGAGCAAACTACGACATGGTACTGATCGGCGCACTCCTCTCACACGCTTGGATAACATGAGAGGAACAGTCAGCACAAGCGAACTCGCTAAAGAAGAAAGATTTTGAAAAAACCCACCTTGTACCAAACAGAATATTTAAATGTATAAATGTATTAAATGTATAAAATAAAGAAATATGGAAAATATAAAACAAAATGTACGGTGTAAAGGGGAGAAATATTATCAAATTATGTTTAATTATCATCTAAACGAGGGATCATTTAAAGTACTTTCGAAAAGCACTGGTCAACTTGAAGCTTTATTTTCTTCTTTTAGTTCCTTTACGCTTGATTATAGACTCGAATATTCCATAAGATAAAGGATCACATTAACATAATGTTAAAACAATAGCATTGTAAACCATAATCTGCTTGGATAAACCTTAAATATACAGGAATAAACGTCAGGTATCTTTTGTTCGTTTCATGTTGTAGATTGACAACGTCATAGTACAGTCATTTTAAAAAAGACAAAAATATAAAAGGAGTCTAAGGAGAGACGGAAATACAGAGTTAACTTTGCCTGAGTGGGCTTTTAAAGTATTCAACCATCTTAATGTTATTATCGTGGAGCTAAACGTAGCTCAAATTGAGATTTATTTGATAACTGTTACACCCGTCTTTTCATGAATCGCTGATTCGGTAGAGCCAAATTCACTTTAGTCCTCTTCATATGCGTAAACAATGCTGTAATACAATTTGTGTGAATAACCAATTCGCTAATTTAATGTTCTCCGCCTTGACAAAACTCTTGCTGGCGCGTGAGTCTGTTCCTTACATTTCAGAAAGAAAGGTGGTTCCTCGTATTTATTTTTGAGAGAAATGTGAGACTTGGGAGGGGAAAGAATAGATGAAACGTGCGTGTTTAGATTTGGGAAAAGTTAAGCTAATCAATTACGAATGCTAATTCTCTTGTTGCGAAGGCTCCGTCGCAATTAATCTGTAAGTACGCGATTTGACGAGAGCTGTCAAATTGTATACAAACCTTTAAAAAAAAATATTTAAAATTGTACTAAATGATTTAATGATTAAACAAAATTTTTGCATTGCTCTTTTAGTCTTTAAAGTCTTAGTTTATTCTTCAAATATTAACCTTTACTTTGTCTTCTTAATAAAAGCACATGGATTGTAGTAGAAAAATTTTCTAATAAAATTTGAAATGCATATGATGATAATCTTGCATTTCCCT
This sequence comes from Heliocidaris erythrogramma, assembly GCA_025617745.1. Classification (NCBI taxonomy): domain Eukaryota; kingdom Metazoa; phylum Echinodermata; class Echinoidea; order Camarodonta; family Echinometridae; genus Heliocidaris; species Heliocidaris erythrogramma. Next base: position 13,412,750 of record CM046867.1, on the reverse strand, counting down.
TTTTATACTTTGTTGTGCATGAAATGCTTCCTTGGATACATTGAACATAATACTTAAAAAGCAAATGGTGAACACTTTTATCGGCAGGTATAACTTATCATTTTTATGATTCTAGAAATCCTGCGTCATTACATTAGATATTCATTGTGTTTTTTCTTCACATAATAGTGAAATAAAAACGTCAGAAAATGAAAAAATATGGCTGCATTCGTTAGACTTGTGTTTCCATTTAATTATTTGATGTGTGAAATGGAGGAATCAATACGGAAATAAATTGGCCAGATTCTGATTTCTGATTACAATCAAGGCCGTACGTAGAAATTTTTTCCTGGGGGGGCAAAATGATCGCTTTCAAAGGAACCCATAACTTGAAGTCTAAAACCCTATTAAAAAAAGTATGATTTTGAAATTTCTGGGGGGGGCAACTGCCCCCCCCCCTGATTGCGTACGGCCTGATTACAATAACAAACGTTTTAGAGTTACCGTATCTGAACTGGATATACTTTAAGGAACAAAAAAAAATGAGGAGACCAAACAATTACGTATTTGATATTCTCCAAATTTTAATGACTGTGTCGAGTAAAAAAAGTACCAATTTAAATATTAAGTTAAAGACAATAATCTTCAATTGTGCGTATTCATTTTAAGATTCCAAGACGAAAGTTACTTACAAAAAATACATTGTTTATTAAATCAAGAACGTTACGAGTATGTTTTACTTTTGATTCATTGTAAAGTTAGTTTTTAACAAAAATGGAATATTCTTCATAAAAATAAGAAAGAGAATGAACGGCTGTAAAAAAAATCATTCCATCCATACTGTAACAAAACTTTGCAGACATTATCGATGTAATTATAAGAAGCCTGCACCCCACACAAATTGTAAACATCCAGATTTCATTTACTAGGAGAGAAGTGTGTGTTGTGCATTCGTCGAAGGTAAGATGAGCGAAAATAAACAAATAAAGATCGGAAAATTGGTTTGGTCGATGTTGAGGTAGAAATTGTTCGAATTAGTGGAGAGGCCGAATTGGTAAACGGACCTAATGTCATTGTTGGTCGCGCGCGCGGGTTGTTAACGAAATTACCAAATAATTTACCAACAAATCAAATCAGAACAAGCCGAATCACATAATCAACCATCATCAACGACACTAAAGCGCTCAAAAAACAAACCTAGGCAAAATTGATCGAATTATCTTTGGTGTAAATGTCGTTATGTAATTTAGCGAGCTGCAAACTGTATTTGGGTTTGATCAACTTAGTTATAGGTTGCTAGGGACCGGGGGAGAGAGGGAGTTCCAGACGAGCGTCGCTCCGCTTCTAATTCTATCATTGACGAGGGAGTTTAAGATATAAAAATTGACTTGAAACGATTTGATCAGCAATTTGGGAAAGGTAGGTAGGAAAGCAAGTGTGATTTTAGATCTGTCTGGCCTTAACATCTACTTCGAGTGAACATTACTATTTCTTTTTTATTCTAAAAATGGGAATATTTTGAGGACTTACCACTGGAATACGGCGAGCATTGTGACATCTGCTGATGCTCCATCATCGAAGCTAGGTTGCATGTACCGGCCATGCTGCCGGCTCCAGTTCCGTAGCTCACCGATGGTCTTAGGCTGCTGTATGGGTAGGCCTGGGCTGGCTGGGAACTCACTGAACCAGGGAATTCTCCATAGGACGTCGGGATACCCAGCCCAGCACCCTCCACCCCACCTAAGCAGGAATCATAGGCATTTTGTCCCAGGTAAGACGAATAATCCATCATGCTACTAGAGCGACTAAACACCAGTTGACGATCAATTTTGCCGAAATTACTTCGCAAAGGTGGAACCCCGAATTTGTTTTTAAAACAAGGACAATTTAAAGAGTGATTAGCAAAAATTGATTTGAAACGGTAATCTTATTTTTCGTTCTCAGGGATGATGTTGGTGATGATGATGAAGTCTAACTGGAGTTAATTTCAGGAGAAGAGATGGAGATGGGAGGCGAGCGATGTGATGTGATAAGATGAGATAAGACGAGTCGATCTAATTGAGAGATGAAGATGGTGTTTAACTCAGCTTGTCTCTGACGTAATCGACAAGACGTCTCTTGATTGGCCAGTTAATGCCGCCCGTATTTGTACAGATAGGGAGCTTTTGGTGAGAGTTTCAAGAATTGTAAAAGTCGTTCCCTGTGATTATGTCATATGGGTAGACTGTTGAATAAACTGCAAGTAATTTCAATCTTCAGTATAATCTGCAAACAGCGAAAGAGCGTTACGATAAAGCTATGTCATCGGCAAAACTCGTATTAGAGACGAAGTCGCTGATGCCTCGATTACACGTTAAATTCAAGTTTGAGATGACCAAAATTGATAGACTGAAGAGAAGACTAGCAAGCAATCCATGGACCAGGCGAACCCAAGTAAGTAATCACAATTTAATGCACTTAGGGAAAATATCGAGAGATGGCTTGTAATACCCAGTGCATTTAGATGCTCTGAGATGAAATTTCCGCGCGCGATGTCGGAGGTTGCAAACAGCAAAGTGAGACATGTTTTGAACGGAGACGAGATGGGTGCGCGCGCGTGAGTTGCGGAGAACAGCAGCCAGCCTGTGTAGAAAGTGTGTGTGTGCAGTCGTGTGTGTATGTATACGCGTTGTACATGCAAAGATCCGTGGCGTCACGAAATACCACCACCGCTACCATCGCCACGACCATCGGTGCGGTCACGTGATAAAGGCACTGGGCGTATCTCTTCTCTGCACCGCTGATTTGTGTGTATGCATGCCCCGTGGCGCCCAGCAAGATTTTTTTTTTGTTTTTTGGTGCGTCCTAGAACTGTACTCTCTCTCTTTCATCCCGTTCGCGCGACATGTGTAAACTGCTTGCTGACAGGAATCCCCCAGGCACATCCACTCCCAGTGCCCTTGCTTCGGCATTGCCTACCACCCGGTAGCCCCATACCTGCTGGTACCTCTCATTCCTTCATATTCTTTATGCATATGCGTGCCGAGCGGCACTTAATGTCGCTGTTTTCTCCCCCAACCCAATAGGTGATCACTAAACAATACCCCGCCTGTCAACTCGCTCTTTCTCGACATCCTTTCCCCCATTTTTCTTTCATTCACTTCCCGCCAAGTTTTCCAATCGTAATTAGTAGATGGTCCTAGTGGGATTTTACCATTCTCGCCTTGTCAGAACAGCTTCAAACATATAAAGCGCAGGAGCTTTGACTTAAGCCTTAACGCCTGAAGATGTCAAGAGGGGTAGGGGTGGTTGCATACCCCCTTCTTTGGCGTAATGAAAAGGGTGTGGCTTTCCTTATGTTGCCGTCTCAGTTCACTCGTTAAAGAAAATACGACGCAAAGTAGGGGGTTGTCAACTAAACAACAAGTATGCTAGAAGTACAATACACTTGTCGTCTGTATATAACTCATTAGGATAATTTCACAATGTTTCACGCCCGAATCTTAACAAGCCGACAGGACTTGGGAAATATTATCTTTTTAGATGTCACTGATTCTTGTCGGTGCAACGGTTTAGAATTTTTATTGTACCCCTCTCTTTCTCTGTTTTTTTTTTCTTTGTCTATCTTTCCCTATATGTCTGTTCCTCTGTGTCTTCTATTCCCCCGTAACATTTTTTCTCCATATCTACCCCCTCTCTCCCTATTTCACATTCATTTTTTGTCTGTCTTTGAGAATAATATTTAACTTCTTCTTCGACTGCTTGAGGTCTTTTGGGAGGTACAAAGCAATATGATTTCACCTATACTATAGTATCCAAGCACTTCTTTCTTTACTCCTAGACAAGTGGAAGAAAGCCATTGGAGTGGAAGTCAGTGATGGGAAAGTAACGCTCTTTCAAAACTTTCTCATATCTTCCAACGATTTTCATATTTCCCCCTCCGTCTAATAAGATAAGTTCAAAGAGATAGAAGCAATTTCCGCCGCAGGTAGGAGGGAGTTAATCAAAATTTCTACTTGACTATTTTTTCCCCTCGTTATTAGAATACATTGTGACTCTGTACGCATCAATGCATTCTACACCTCGGCACAATCTTTCTATCGGCTTTTTTTTTTTTTTACTCATACTTTGGATGAAAAAGAAAAAGAAAACACATCAGACTTGAAATGGCTGTGGCGGAAGGCTTTACAAAAGACCGCGAAGGCCTGAGTGAAATGATGTTGGAGTTTTGTAGGTCTCCCTCCAGAATACTGTATTATGAAGGCTGAAAAAAGGCACACCTCTTATTAGATTGTGCGTCCAAGGTCGGTCTCACTCAACTTTCTCTTGCCTCAGTATCATTCTCGCAAATGACTTTTTTTTAAACCTCTTGTCATAATTACATTTGATTCGAAGTACACTTTCTGACCTATGCGTTCATATTAGCTGCCATAAAGGAGAGTACAAATCAACCAGTTTGCTAGTATTTGTTGGGAAGCAAATATATACCCTCAATTAGTACTACTTGGAAAGAATGAGGGCATACGATATAAGGTACAATATTTCCGGAGAAAATAACCAAGTCGACTTGTTAAGTTGGTTGCTCAACCAGAACGTAGACTTTTTATTGGAGAACATTTATGATACAAATCATAATGAATAATAGAATGGAGTTGCACAAGTTACCAACTACACGCAACCATTGTGAAAGCGTATAGGGTCCTTTTCAAATTGTAAAATTGGAATTTATGCAACCGATCTAAATAAATGCTTTTTAGTAGTTCAGTTGTAAAATAAAGTAAACTTTTTCTCTTAGAATTATGCTTTCTTTATGAAATTAATATGAAATATTTTTTCTTATACCAATCAGAACTCATTTTCCATCTTTGTTTCTCTTTTTTTATAAAAGAACCCCACAAATGACAAATTCGTTCTTTACCTCGTGTACTTTTCTTTTTAATCTTTTTCGTAAGTATAAAATGATCATGAACTTTATGAAGTTTTATGTCATTTAAAAATATCAAAAATGTTTTTTTTAATGAATTAGGAAGAGTAAGAAGCTTCAGTTAGTTAATCATTAAAGTGAAATAGAGATGTGATATATCATTTTTTCTCAAAACAATATATAAACATTTATGAATGTATATATATATATATTTAATTTAACATTAATGATAACCAAATTATAAGTAATCAAGAGTTAAACTTTATTTTTTTATTTCAGCCATCATATTGTACTTATGTATTTTGTTTACACAGTCGTCTTGGTGAAGATCTTTAGATCGAAAGCTTGATTGAATAAAAGAGAGGTATAGAAGCTACGGCCATTTCATAGCCCATTTCTTTCGCTGTATTCCATTCCACAACTATGAGTGACCGCCAGTGTTTTGCTCTTGGGAAATTTCTTCCACTATATATATATATATATATATATATAACCAATGTTACTATGAGGCGGTCGTAGCTTTTATTGTCCTTCATTATTTGTCAAGCTTCGATCAAAGATCTTCATCAGGACTGCAAAAAACACAAAATGATGGCTTACATTTACATCGGAATATAAATTCAATTTCTTACAATTGTTGAGTATTTGTCATTATAATTATAATAATATTAATTATTATAATCATTATAATGATTGTTATCATTATTATTATTATTACTATTATTGTTGTTGTTGTTGTTATTGATTTCGTTATTTTTATCATTACTACTAGTAGTAGTAGTAGTAGTAGTGGTGGTGTTATATTGTTCTTATCATTAACATCATCATCATTATTATACATTTGCATATCTTTTAAAGAATAAATCAATGTGTGAAAAGATATGACTATATACTAGTATACAAATCTATATCTATCAATAATAATATACTCGTCGTATGTCCATAAATCAATTTCTATGAACATTTGCAAACTATACAGATAATGAGTGTAAATGATTACCATGTGGGCAAGGTTGTCGTGGCAACTAGTCGGTGTTGCTTTTTAAGGTGACATGGGCTTCTTATACTTAATAATAATAATAATAATAATAATAATAATAATAATGATAATAATAACAACAATCATTATAATGATTATAATAATTAAATATTATTATAATTATAATGACAACTACTTAACAATTGTAAGAAACTGAATGTATATTCCGATGTAAATGTCAGTCATCATTTTGTGTTTTTTTATGCACACTCTTAGAAATTTTACCCAAATTTTACCCAACATGAGGGTCCTTATGAGTCCGACCAACTTTTGGGTAAACTTTACCAATTTCATTGTTATTTTTGACCAATGTTGGGTAAATGCATGTAAAAGTTGAGCAAGATTTAACCAACCTATGCCCAATCTTCATTTACCCAGTGGCATTTACCCAACATTTCTAAGAGTGCAGTCCTGATGCAGATCTTTGATCGAAATCTTGACAAATAAAGGAGGACAATAAAAGCTACGACCGTCTCATAGTAACATTTATTTCAATATACCTTCCACAAACAACTATGAGTGACCATCAGCGTTGTGTTCAATGAACATTTCTTACATATATATATATATATATATATATATATATATATATATATATATATACGGTCCGCTAAAACGAGATAAGATGATAAGATGATAAAATAGAGATAAAAAAAGATAAGCGAATAAATCAATTGATTAATATATAATACTGAAAAGAAATGATAATATCATGGAATATTTGGCAAATGAGGCATCGTTTCCTTTTCTTCAATTTGATAATTAGTTCGGGTACGCCTATAGTTTTATGAAATCCTCATATTTCTGGATATTAACCACTCGCATGGGCAAACGCGTCTCTATCCCACGGGGGACCATTTTTCTCATTTTAAGTAATCACTGAGGCTGTGTATTCATCGCTTTACCACAAGCGAGTACACAAGTTGGGGCAAACTGCGTAAAATCGGGTTTAGATTAAAAGCTCCGAGAATAAATTTTCCTCCTTTTCGAATCTATGGGGAATAGCGAGACAGCGGGAACCTTGCTGGCGGCGACCGCCAGAGTTTGGCGTGCGTTGAGCCCTAGCAACCGCTTGAGAATGCGAGAGTTCTGTTTGTTTTTGGATAATACACACCTCATAGTCTGCACATACGATATGAGGGTTCTACCTGTTCATGGTAAAAAGCAATGAGATATAAACACCAATGTTTACATACCATCACGCTTAATATCACCAAATGAAAGAAGGCACAATTCCACGAATAAACACGGCGGAGCCATTGCTTTTTATGAAATATAGACATACTCCAGAAAGCTGAGAGATGTGTTTGGGAAGCACTGGCTCGTATGATCTAAAGCAAAGCACTTTATTCTTCAAACATTGGACGTAAAAATGGTTGTCGGAGTAGCCTATCCGTTGTACGAATTTGACGATATACGGACGCTCATATTCATGATACTATTTTGCCATTGACTGTGAATCCAATTTAAATCAACATAAATACTTATATATACACACACACACATATATATATATATGTGTGAGGGTGTGTGTGTGAACCAAACAAAAAGCTTTTTACTGTAGTGATATGCTATGAAAAGTCATTATTACGGATCCCGTTTTCTAGTAAATCACGCATTTTCAAGTTTTTCACACACAAAATAATGGAGTTATTGAAAGTTTTATTTTACTTATGGCTTTTGAACTTCCTTTTCAACATTTAGAGAATCTTTAAACTCTAATTTGTACCATTTAATGCAAGAATAAATACGGGTCAATCTCTCCCCTCTCTATGTCTTTCTATCTCTCCCCCTCTCCCCCCCCCCCCCCCCCCCAATTTCGCGCTTATTTTCTTAATTAATTTTTGTCTCTCTGTATTCGAGTCTCTTTCTTTTAAAGCTAATGTTCTTAGGATAATTTTGTACTTCTTTTGTTTCTGTTCCCAGCTTCTTCTTCTTTTTTCGGGGGGGGGGGGTGGGTGCGTAGTCTCCTTCCACTTTTATTTTATTGTATTAATTACAATATTAGATATAATGTACTTTTTGACGAAAGGTCATCAGGGTCATACACAATTTTATCAAATTTCTGCTTGTTTTCATCTCCATCATTTCATTTGAAAATCTAAATTCATTTGGAATATGGAACTAGTTTGAAATCTTAGAAGAGATGTCACTTTGTCTGGATATTATGCATTTGTATTTTTGTATTTAAAAAGAAAATATTATCACGTAATTTTATTTCAAGTGTCTTTTGTTTTTTATGTTTGCTTTTACCCTTTTCTATATATTTGTTCTATTTAACGTCTGATTTCATTAGATGCATATCTACACATTCAATTTCAAAGAATTTGAGATTAATACCTCATTTGTACTCCTGCGCAACAGTGAAAATGTTCACATCATCGATAAAAGTCTTAATCTAGTTTTCCATATCTATTCCAATAATCACGGCTCTAATTATATCAACATGGAATTCACCAACACTTTTGAGCCAACTTATGTACAAGGTATACTGAGAGTTATCAGTCTACACACAAAAGAAATGTAATTTTGGGAAACTTTATTAGATGAAGCAATTTCGTGATCAGCAACCGTAGTCCAATTATTTCAAAGTTATGTTGGTATAGTGAGTCAGTCAGTATAGTGCCCCAGCTCGCGTAGCTTTTCAGCGTCATGCGGGGCACGCATTCATGCAAACGTCCAGTATACGATGGCCCCTCTGCCTCTCTTTCTTTCTCTCCTTTTCTCTTCTTTTCCCTCTCCCTCTCTGGTGTAATTCTCCAAGGTACACTTGATTTGCCCAAAATAGAGACGTTATTTACATGAGAAATAAAAATCAATTTAGAAAATTACTCCATGTCATTAGGAGATAGTGCGACCATTTTAGAAAGGGAGGTTTTCAGAATACTTGGACTAATATGTGATCTCGATCTCTCTCTCTCTCTTTCTCTTTTTCTTTCTCTCTGTACATCCATTCATCCTCTACTTCTCGCATTCTCCCACTCTCTCTCTCTCTCTCTCTTCAATATCTATCTTTCTTCCTCTACCCCCCCTCTCTCTGTCCACCCTCTCTCTTTATCTTACTTTCTGCCTGCCTTGCCATGTGATCTATTTTTATTTCCTTCTCTTCCATTCTTTTCGTAAATTTGTATAATCAAAATTTGTACCTCTGCTTTATTTTTTATTAATCTCTGTATGTTGTACCTCTATAGCGAATTACTGATTTCATTTAAATTTCATTAATTGTCAGATATTTGAAAACAATTATATAATCATCATAAAGTGGTAGAGAAAAAGAGAGAGAGAAAGGAATGTGTTATGATAGAAATAAGAAAATAGTGGACGCTCGCACACGCTTTTTTTAAGGTCACATACACACACATATTAATATATATATATATATATATATATATATATATATATATATATATATATATATATACATACATATATATTCACATATATATTAATCTTTTGTGATTTATAAAGAGTATTTACATTTCTTTTGTAGCATCTAGTTCAATTAAAAATGCAGGGATCACAAGAATTAAGTTAACACTAAAGTTCTGAAATAGTTTAGCAACGCTTTTGAAATTAAGAATAAAGAATAAAATAAAGCAAGTGAAAACATGATTCGAAAAATCAAACAGGTTTTTTTTGTTATAATTATATGTTTATGAACAGAAGATTTATATGTATAGTCAGACAATACACGTAACCCATTTTCTAATTTTCATATTTTAGAACTAATCACTGATATTCCTCGAAATGAATTTACTCTCGTTATCTAAATTACAGGCATATGGGCTATATTTATGGCTTCTATTAATTTTGCAGGAAATATATAAGGTAATTTTTCATTTCAATCCTGGGATTCACCTACTATATTTTATAGTGAAGATTCGCCATGGAAGTATATCTCCATAGTTCATGCTCAAAAAGAGAAATAATTTAATAGGAAGATTGTTGTTTTGCCTATCCACTTCCTTTGTCACAATTAAGACTGATTAATAAAATAGATACCCACCAACAAGGCATTTTCCGGGCAGTATAATCAACAACAGTTTAGCCAGTTTATGCTTCATTAAACACCCTCAATACCTCGTGATTAATCAAAGCTAGGCAATCGGAGCGGATTATTAGCGCAAAAATGATTAATCTTCTCTCCCTCCCATCAAATTCATTTCCTCCAACTGCGTTTTCGAGTCAGGTACATTCTCTCCTCTCTCTCCCCCTCTCGTCTTCCTCCCTCGGAGTCTATGGGTGGGACTTCATATCATCTTAAGCAGAGGGTAATTACGATGATTACCCCAGTCTGTTCTCCCACCCCAAGCTCTTCCTCCTTCAAAGAAACATACTCCTCCACTAATGAATTAAATTTAACACCAGAGAACTCCCCCTTTCCCTCTCTGTGCCCGTGCGCTTGTGGAATAAGAAGCGGTCTATCGTACTGCGCGGCGGGACGGCGTGGGAGAGCGTATGATCGGAGTTAGTCACCCAAGCGCAGTCCCGTCTTTGCATTCACGCGTGATCACTTGATGTATCACTCACTGGACCCATTCGTCAAAATTAAATTCTCTTTATCTAAACAAACGACAGACACGCGCACACATGTTTCTCGTGCCGTGTAGAAACTGTGCATATTTTTTCCCTCCGTCTTTATTGGATATTGATGCCCGTTAGAATGTGTGGTATGCATTATGTACATTTTGAACGAACGATTCACCTCGTATTTTGACAGCATGATTATCTTAAGAAAAAAAAAAGAGTTAACAATTTTCCACAAGAAATTTCTAATAAAAGCATTTTATAACATAACAAACGTAAAAAGTGCAGTATTATTTGATGAAGATTATATCACAACCTTTACATGATTTATAAACATTAGATTAATTATGAAAAATGCGAAAGCAGAGTCAAAGTTTTATCATGAGTTTCCTCTCCCCCTTTTATAACACGCTTTTACACGACTGTAGCAGAAAATATTTTAATGAAAGGTGTACTTCAGACCAATTCGAAATGAGAAATTAGTTTTACAAATAGAAAAAAACATAGGCCTCTAATGAAATGCTAAAGCTTTAAACTAATCCTTAAATTTATTTACATACATCTACAGCTTTGATCATGTTGACACTTTCCCATAAATGCTATAAAAAATAGCAAAAAGCAAAAAAAACACACGATGATTTAGTATTCTTCCCAAAACAGTATGAACAAATATCGTTTTGGTTTAATGGCGTCAAAATGGGTCTGCTAGACTTAGTTTGTTACAACAACGAAATCGTTCCGCATCTGTCCCATTTCCTACCTTTTAATGCGATCAAAATAAAAATAATCCTAAAAATGTGTTTTTTTACATCATAAAGCTACTGCTTTTATATTTTAATACACTTCTCATAAAGATTAAAGACGGGAAAAGAAAAGAAAAGAAAAGAAAATGACATATTGCTTCCTATTCTTCGAGAAGATATAAAAAAAATAATATCGTTTTGATTTTATGGCATCAGAAATAGGCCTTCTAGCCCATTGCAATGTTTGTTACACTATCTTCCACCCGTCCCCCTCCCCGCCACCTTGTAAAATGTTTTTTTTTTTAAGAAAAAAAAAAGAAACGGCATTGCTTTATGAAATAAATAAGTTTAAATTGAAACTGAACTGTTTTCACAGAAGTCACAATCTTATTCCAACTCTGATATTATCCGATGATATTCTACATAATTGTAGAATTTTCCAGCTGAAATGAATAGAGAAATATCAATTTCTGAATCACATATTTTGCACATCTTGATGATCTACAATATTTTATTCAAAAATTCATATGATATTGGTCTTATTTGGTCTGTACGTCGATTCCTTAAAATCTCCGTTTTGTCTCTTATGTCGAGAACTTAAAATTCAAATTTGTTTCCAAACGGCAGGTGGACACATTCAGCTTTCAGCTGCAGTGTCATCTCATAAAAGTGCAACGGAAGAAAAATGGCAAAGTAGCGAAAGAAGTTAGAGAGAGAGAGAGAGAGATAGAGAAAGAGGGGGAGAATAGAAAAAAATAAATATATAAATATTTTTATAGAGAATTAAGGAGCGATAAAGAGAGAAGGAACCTAGAAAAATTGAGATTAATTAAGGGAAATGAGAATAGAAATGCATGACGATAATAAAACAAATGGAAGCTTTGAAGCGAGAGGTATGACGCAAAAGAGACAAGGAAAAAAAAAAGGATTTAAAGGTAAATAGATCACTGATGTGACACTATGTCATCGTACTATATAGCTATTTCGTTTTCAAGAATAGCTACAAATGTATTAAACCTTAGAAGGGAGGGGGAAATACGACAGAGTTATATAGTTTCTATTTTCCAATAATCCTTATTGTAACAAAGTCTTAATCAAGAAAATCACAATCTTACCATAAAAAATAACAACCGAAATGAACTCGTGAAAAATCCATTGAGAGAGGCAGTACGGAGAGAAAGAAAATGAAAGGAGAGGAAAGAAATCTATGCTTGTATCGTCAGCTCCCGACTTAAAATATTCATTACTTAATTGCCTATCAATTGTATGCTGTGATTCTACCGAGGTTTTGTTGTTCTTTTCCTCCGTAGACTCGACAGCATACCCCCTCTCCTCCGCCATCTCAATTTGTTTGATTAGAGAGAAGTAGTAACAATAATGTCAATCGCCATGATTACTTTAGACCAATCAATATACACTGACTTGAATCTGGAGCTATTCAGGAATCCCGTACACTGATCACGACATGTAACTCCTCCGTCTTAAAGTATTTTTTTTTATTGTATTCATATTTCTAAGTAAATTAAATCAATGAAAGCTCTTGTATTTGCAAATAGTAGAGTCGTTGTTCGTATTGTAAAATCAAAGACCTTGGGCTATGCTTGCTTGTACACTGATACATTGATAAGTCCCTACAGACGCATGGCTTGACATGGCGATTTGAATGCGTGATTCGTCTTTTATCAAATTATATCTTGTGTTTTTCTTGTCTACTTCGAAGTATTTTTCCCTGTCAGTCTGACGTATCTTGCCCTCTGTTTTGATCATTTAGAACTGTACGCTATATTCACAGGGGATGGAATTCGATATTGTAATAATAGTGACCACTGAAATGAGGATTTTTGATTTTTACTTTCTAATACTCTCTTTTTTTTCACCACGTTTATGTTCTTACGTATTCATTTTTCATTTTTGTTTTAATGTTGAAATAAGCTAGTGACTATTATGTTACGATAGCTTGTTAATGCAATCTTTAAGTTTATTGTTTTTTTCTTCACTGATAGGGCGTGCATGATACTTATGTAATCATTTATTATCTGTTTTGATTTAGAATTTCAACGTTCAAATTTTCTTGCTTTCTTGCTTTCTGATTCTCGACTATATGATGTTTACCCTCTATTTTTCTTATCACTACCATCATTGCACTATTAATTCGTTATTTATCCATTCTTAGTGTAGTGGAAAAGATCTTGTTGACTTAATTTTACATTTCTAACATTTATCATGTATGATTGCTTCTTTCTTAAACATAACTTTATACTTTCATTTTAATTATTTATTTATTTTTAACGTACGGTAATAAAGATCTTACAACAAAATAATCCAACGTTGCGCTTTCCTGTATATTTTCGGGAGGGATTTCTACGGTTCAGTAAGCTTGACACCGAAAAGCTTTGCATGTCTAAACACAAATGTAATCCCCATAATAACTTTTCGCTCTTTCTTCTTTTTTTTTTTTTTATCATGATAATAATCCACGATGTCCTTCTCTCGGAGACTTTGATGGAGAGTCACGCTTTCTTAGATAAAACACACGCCCTGAAGCATTAGCATAAGACCGTGCCATCATTATGCCTTATATATGGGGAACTTAAGAGCAAGGGAACACCCCCCCCCCCCCCCCCGTCTTTCCGTTCCATAGCATACAAAGCAGCGCTCGTTGACCCATGCTGATGTGAAATCATTGTCATCAGTCTTCGAGCTAAGGTATGATACATCAATTAATGCATGTTTTATTAATCAATCAATTCCATTTTAACTCTAAAATACAGCCACTATCCTCATCCCCCACCAATATACACACATCCTTGAGCCACTTTCATGTTCGGCTATGCCCCCCAGTGGACATATGCATTTTGTGGGCATATGCGCCAGAGATGGTCTGGCGTGGAACGGGAGCTCGCCTTGCTATGGTGACACAAGGACCGCAGAATTCTGCTTAAATCAAATTATAGAGCGTTGCGATGAATAGACCCCCTTTCCTTGTCATTTCTTACCACTCTTCATCTTTTTTTTTTCTCTCTCTCTCTGTCTTCCCCTCTCACTCTCTCTCTCTCTCTCTCTCTTTCTCCCTCTCTCTCTCTCTCACTCTCTCTCTCTCTCTCTCTCTTACTTTTTGTTCACCCTACCTCTCTCTTTCTTCCTCGCAGACACTCTGGGTTCTCTCCCCCCTTTTCTCTCTCTCTTTCTCCCTCTCTTTCTTTCTCTCTCATCTCTCTGACACTCTCATTCGATACACGCTCTCCCCATTCATCTTTCATTCTCTCCATGCCTCTCTATTCATCTCTCTTTCTTCCGACATCCTTCGCTATTTTTCTTTTTTTCCATTTTCTTTTCCTTGCAAGATTATAGCCAGTGGTCCTTTGTAAACAGCGAGAGCGTCACTCATTTCTTTTTGGTAGCCCAGTACTGTCACCATCTGAAAACCATAATCTCTATAAAATATTTTTTTTTAACACAATAAAAAAGAAGAATCAAGTCAAGCGATCACTGACATGACTCCCTGGGGGAGTGAAAACATAGTCAAAATAGAGTGAAAATTCACTCTTTTATTAGGAAGCACTCTAAAATAAATCGATATTCAAACGTAAGCAAGTGATCACTAATGTGACCACCGGGAGTGAAAATGGAGTGAAATTCTATCCTTGAGAGAGAGAGAGAGTACTGCCATTTTTAACGAATTGATGAGAACCCAGTGAGAAGGAAGGTTAAAAAAAGAGTAAAAAATACCATATGAAAAGTAAAGAGGGAAAGGTTTTTTTTTTGTATATCATAACATTTATTAACATTGAACATTAATATCTTGTTTTGAACAAGAGAAACTAAGTGTAAAGAATATGACAAAATTGTGATATTGCACTGGGCCCCAGAAAGTTTTAGAGGGACAAAAAGAGAAGGAAGGATTGATACAAATATAAAGATGGACACAACGAGAGATGAGGCTCGTGGGTAGAGAGAGAGAGGGGGGGGGGGAGATTGATACACGTGAACGTATTCAACTTCATATATGTATACTACCATCAAGGTTGTCCCTTAGATTTAACACAAATCAAAATGATGGATAGATGTTAGGAAAAAAGAAATTTAAAAAAGAAAACCTATAAGCCAGGTTTATTTGGTCTAAAACATTCGATCAACTACCTGCTGCCCCAGAAAATATAAAAGTCAATGTTACTTGACATGCGCGAACGGATTATGTCATATGATATGTGAATTCATGTGAATTCTGTGGCAAATTGGTCAAAAAGTAAAAATTCGCATGCAACAAATAATCACCAAGGGGAAAAATAACTAAGTAATAGACAAAACATTAAACACAAGAAAGAAAGAGAGACATGCACAGAGAGAAAGAGAAAGAAATCGCTCATCCATTTTGAACGGATACTTTTATTCCATGACGTGCGAAAGCCTCAGGTGTCATGAGTTTCAACTTTTTCATTTTCTTTTTCTTTTATTTATTTTATCATTATATTTTCTTTGCTTGCTTGCTTGCATTAACTTCGTCCTCCTGCCGCAAGCAAGGATTTTAATAGAGCCTAAAGGACATGGAAATACTGAAATCCATATTTTCCACACAGGGAATAGGAATAAACGAGAGCAAGAGAGAAATTGGGCCGAAAATATTAGGTTCCTTTAACTGTCAACGCCGAACGACAAGGAATCAATTTGAAGAAGAAGTTTGTTTCGTGTAGTGGTTAGATGTGGCTTATTGTCTTACACGTTGGGAGAGGAAAACTAAATCAGGCGAGTTGTTCGGGAAAATTGGAAATGGAGATGATAGAATTCATTATTTTGCTGGGTTGCTGTTTTGCAAGTTGGAAAAATCATCGTCGATGTGTTCGATCAGTTTTCAGGCACTTGAGAGCTCCAGGGGAAATCAGACAGATACGTTGAAATGATTTTTTTTTCTCACTCGCCATTTTGCTCTAACTTTATGATTGCTGCCATCCGAATATCAGGATGTAAAAGGTCGAATCGATTGCTGACCAAAAGGGAGACACTTTATCCGCTGTTGAATCAGAGTGATGGACATCGCGTACCCTCAAAATAGGGGCATTCCTGCCACAAGCGACACCAAGGGGTGCACGCTTTGGTAGAGAGGGGTAACTTATTAACCCCTATATTCATTCAAGTGGAAGGGGTACGATTTAATTCGTTTAGTTAGTATCTGTCTCTTTGTTTGTTATGCCAGATTTCTTTCTATTCCCCATATCTCTATAGAAATCATAATGAAATGAATCACTTGTCTTATTGTTGAATGAAAAAAGGCAAACTCCATTCGGCTTTTAGTGGCAGTACAGCTGTGTAAAATCATGTATTGACTAAATGTTAAATATAGATTAACTCACATACACATATTGTTTGTGCAAACACAATCCCTTTCGTGCCTTAGTAAACATAAGGACCTGTATGTTTAGCTTTCTGTTCCTTAGTTCTTTGAATTTTAAGACCAATATAATAACAGTCATAATTATAAAGATGATAATTACATGGTTAATAAACTATCACCCAATCTGGCACAGTGTGTTCACATAGTCGACTCTGTGAAGATTCACAATGTTAAAACGCTCGAATTTAACAGTGTGAAGATGATTTCACACTGAGAACATTTCCACAGTGTGGTTTACCACAGAGTGTTCACATAGTAATGTGTACAGTTAAAACGTTAATATGTTAAAACGCTCGAATTTAACAGTGTGAAGATGATTTCACACTGAGAACATTTCCACAGTGTGGTTTACCACAGAGTGTTCACATAGTAATGTTTACAGTGAGAATTTATTCGCTCACAATCTGAAGATGTGATTCACAATGTTAAAACGCTGGAATTTAACAGCGTGAAGATGATTTCACACTGTGTTTCACACTGTGAACACACTGTGGGACACTGTGTTCTTTCCAGCAGAATTAAGGCGTATATTTTTTAGGGGAGGTCTCTTTTGTGGAATATTTAAGTTCATTTTAATATTTCAGGGACTACAAGAGTTTAGAAATGTGTTTGGCGCTTTGACCAAAAATAAATACAAAATAAATACAAAACAAATACAAAACAAAAACAAAACAAAAACAAACAAAATATAAATTTGATTTTAAGGAAGTGTGTTTCTTCCTGCTCTGAACTGTATATTTATCAAACAAATTTTGCATTTACTTTGCTTAAATCAAAAGAAGTTGTAAACCTCACTTAATATAGATTCTACCCTATCATCATCATCCCCACCCACCTCCGGCCCAACGTCCCTTTTGTTTGGATACAGCAAAAAAAAATTTCCACTAGTTCGTCGGAAGGAGAGAAGAACACCTCCATCTTCCACCTCCATTAGAGGGATACTAAACCGCAGATTGTGGACGTTTTAATGCCGCGAGAGGGCACCGTGATTGTTACCCGAGCATGCCGTTGCCCCGCGGGGCGCAAACCTCGGACAGACTGGTCGCCGCACAACATCCACGCTCCGCCTGAGCTCGAGCTTTCGTGCAAGCTTCGGTCGGCTTCGTGCAGTCGAAATGTAATCCCACTTAGTCCAACGGACGCGTTACGACGCACAAACTTTGTGTACGAGTGAATGGGGCTTACGCAATCCTGACTTTCCCCACGGCCGCCTGGTGGCATATCCCTTTAACATCGCTTGATGAGGCAACATCCAAAAATCTTGACATGAGAGGTCTCCATCTCCCGCTATAATCATCTCTCTTCCCCAATCTCTCTCTCCATCTCTTTCTCTTTATCTATCGCTCTCTTTCTTCCTCTCCCTCTTTTTCTCATTCTCCCTCTCTCTTTCCCTGTCTATCTTTATTTCCTCTCTCTCTTTCTATCTCTCTTTCTCTCCCTTCTCCATTTCTCCCCTCTCCATTTCTCTCTCCCCTTTCAACTACTCAATGTTTCAAAATAGGGTGTGCGCATCCTAATTCCTCTGCACTGTTTGTAATCATGAAAAAATAAATAAATAAAAAATTCCTCTGTATATTATCATTTATTTCATGCCATTTCCCAAACTATATTCCAGTCTACCTAAATCATTTTCCCCTGCCCTTTCTCTCCAATCATTGTCCCCATTTCATCAGTTCAAACACACACAAACCCAACACTTTTTTTTTTGTTTTTCAAGATATTTTATTAGAGATTTCATTCAAAATAGATCATTACATAAAATAAATGTAAATAATTTCAGACAAATACAAATCTTCATTTCGTTTTTTTTTTGTTTTGGTTTTTTGGCAGGAGTTTATGCATTTATTGTCAAATCAAATAACAAATTTACAAACAATTATAGTAATAAATATACAACATAATTGTTCAAATTACAAATGTGACAGTTAAATAACAATGACAACAGAATAAAGACATGATTATAAATCGAAATGAACAAGTAGAAATAACAAAAATGCAGGGGCCAGCTATCTTAAGCAAAATGCTTGAATGAATAGCAGCCAGTGGACAGGGCTACATGGAAACCATAATTAATATAAATGTCTATATCATAAAAGCGATGTCACTAACTGAAAAAAATTACTTACTACAAAAAAAGGGGGAAAGGGGAAGGAAATGGATGAGGTGAAGTGTGTGCAAGTGGGTGCACGTGCAGGTGAGAAGTTTTCGAATAAGTGGATAGCAAATACTTCTTTAACGAAGCTTTAAAAGAAAAAAAAGGGATACGGCGTGTTTAATATCATGAGGTAAATTGTTACAAATATCTGGAGCGTGATGTCTTATCGTTTTTTGAGCTATGACTAATTTTGGATTTGTTAAATGAAGATCTGATGAATGTCGTGTCGGGTAGGAATGGACATCTCTGTTGTAGATAAAAATATTATGAAACGATATTGGTGTAGCGTTGGTGGAAAATTTATACATAAATATAGCAGTTTGGTAGGTGTGAATATCGTTAATTTTCAATGTTTTAAACTTATGAAATATAGGATCGGTGTGGCTAAATAATATATAAGATATATGTGACAAAATAAATGAGTTGTAAAGCATTAATAGTGATCTTTGAGAAAGATAATGTTTCAATTTATATAAAATGCCAATGCCTCTCGCTACCAACATGCTAATGTTACGAACGTGACTATTCCAAGTTACATTTAAGTCGATCAATATACCTAGAAATTTTGTTTCATGTTTTTCGGTAACGGTCATGTCATCAATGAAAATGTTAGTACGAAATACATGTGTAGAATTAATGTGTTTAAAGTACATGAAGTTTGTTTTGTTTATATTGAGGGAGAGTTTATTGGATTTAAACCACAATGATAATTTCTTTAGTTCTAGATTCAGAGTTGTAACAAGCATGTTTAAATTTTGGTGTGGATAAAATATGTTGGTATCATCTGCAAATAAAACGTATGTTAGTAAAGGTGATGCATTGACAATATCATTCATATATATTAAAAACAGTGAGGGCCCTTAGATTGAGCCCTGTGGTACTCCACATTTCACAGTACATATATTAGATGATTTAGATTTGAAATTAACATATTGACGTCTATTATCTAAGTAGTCCTTAAACCAGGAAAGTATGATCCCTCTGATGCCATATGTCTTTAATTTACACAATAATATAGCAAGATCCATTGTATCGAATGCCTTCGATAAATCCATAAAAACTTCAACAGTGTGCTCCTTTTTTGAAAATGAATCGGTTAATTTGTAGTAAAGTTGTAAAATTGCGTAATCAGTCGAATGATTTTTTCTGAAGCCATATTGATTGGGAATTAATAGTTTATTCATATCCAAAAAAAGAGTATAAACGTTTGTAAACAATTTTTTCAAGTATTTTAGAAAAGCTTGGTAACAACGAGATTGGGCGATAGTTTGCAATACGGCATGGGTCATCTTTTTTAAATACTGGAATTATTTTGGCAAGTTGGCAATAATTTGTTTTAATAGATATGCACTTATTCCATCATGGCCACTAGATTTAGAAGGACTTAGAGATCGAACAATTTCTAAAATTTCATGAACATTCGTTGGATTAAAAAATAATGAGTGCTCAGTATGATTATTTAGATATTGTGAAAAATCATTATCATTAGTAACAATCTTTGAGGCCAATTTTGGGCCAACATTGGTAAAAAATGTATTAAATGCATCAGCAATAAGACCAGTGTCTTTAATGTAATTTCCATTCTCTAAAAATTCAACATTTTGTACATTTTCTCTTTTTTTACCTAACATTTCATTAATTGTTATTGTCTTTATTGCTTTCATTTTTGTCAGAAAAATATGATTTTCGTGCTAAACGGATAATAGAAGTTAGCTTATTACGGTATTTTTTATAATTGTTTTGATGTGCCAAAGTAGGTGATTTAAGTGATATTTTATATAATCTATTACGAGTAAATATTGATTTTATTATTCCTTGAGTGATCCACGGTTGTTTATTCTTCTTTTTGCTGGAAGTTATTCTTGTCAGAGGCACATTTTTATCATAATAATGAAGAAGTTTGTTTATAAATATTTCATATGAATTATTAACATTTGTCTCATGAAGAACATCTTGCCAACTTTCTGTACTCAAATCTGTTTTTAGGGACTCTATGTTGCGTTTGGTTTCTTTTCGTCGAGTAATGTGTTCTTTATTTGAATGTTGATGTAAGCGTTTATTATCTGAACATATCGTGAACATTGGTAGATGGTCTGAGATATCGTAATATATTATTCCATTATTATCTGTACTCAGTACGTTTGAGAAAATGTTGTCAATTATTGTATGTGTTGTATTTGTAATCCTCGTAGGTTTGTCAATAAGAGGTTTGAAAGTAAATGATGATAATAAATTAGTAAAATGTTGCCCAAGGGCAGTGTAAGGCAAAGAGAGATCTATATTAAAATCAGCCATGAGGTAAATGTCTCTGTTTTCTCGAGATACGGTTTCAAGACATGATTCTAAAAATATATCAGCTATGTTGTTTGGTGGTCTATAAATTACACCGACTATTTTATTTTTATAGTTATCGTCAATAATTTCTATGAATAGGGTTTCTACGCCGTTAATTATAATATCATGCCTCACTTTATAATGCAGATTATTGTGAATATAAAACGCCACACCGCCTCCCTTACCATTTTTGCGATCTATATGGTTAAAATGTGTAATTCTCAATATCAAATATGGGAGGGGTCGTTGTGTGTAACCATGTCTCTGTCAAAGCTATTATAGAAAAGGAAATGAATTTAATATAGATAAATATTCATTGAAAGTATCAAAGTTCTTTTGCAAACGGATATTTATGTGTATTACGCTGAAAATTTTTGGTTTGCCATTTTGGTTTGTTGAATTAAAAGTAGAAATGAATTCTTCTGCAGTATAGTATTTGCTCTGGGAATTAAATAGTTCATCATTTAATATATCATCCAGATCCATGAATGAAGAACAAATTGGTATGCAATACGATATAATGAATTTGGAGTGCTTGGTGCGTGCAAGTGCAAAGAGGTGTGTCGAGTTGTGTGTGTGTGTACATGTTCGCGTATGTGTGACAATCTGACAGACTCGGGGCTGGTGGCAATTAACACTATTCTTCTTTTTATTTTTATTTTAAAGGAAAAAAAATGGGTAAAAATACATTTTGCAAATAGCTATAGATTTGATGGGGGAAAAAAGCTCTAAATTAAATTGTCGATAATTCTATGTAGTCAACTGAAATTATACTTTAGTACTGGTAGGCCTATAAGCTGTACATTAAAATAGTGAGACCTGAGACGGAAAAAAAGGGATGATAAAGGCAAACAAATTATCCAGCTTCGCACAATAAACTTCCCATTAACCTTTCGTTTTGTCTGCTCTAGAAAGCATATAATAACAATCATATCCATGTGAACCACCTGTTCAGATGATGTGGTTTCCAAAATAACGGTCGAAATGCACAGATAGTAGTTTGTAAAAAACAAGAATCAATTGAAGCCAAAGGAAACTTTACATATGAATCGCATATCACTTTTTTTCCTAACAATCATTCAGAAAGGAATAATGTTCCTGCCAAGGTGATGAGAAAATGTAACATAAAGATAGGCGTAGTGTACCGGTCGAGAATGACAAAATGGACAATAAAGGCATTGTATTACGAATCGAATAAAGACTCTCATTTACATAAGTTGTTATTACCCTGCTCAGATACAAATAAATGAGTTTAGACACAATGAGATAGTACGAAGAATCTTCGAGCAGGGAAAGGCTAGTCGAGGTAGCGATTTTACATATGACTTGAAAACCTGTACTTTGCATATGGATACCCACGTGCTCATCCGCACAGGGCGTGTAATGTATTCAAATTAGAGGTTTTGACGTTTACATATCATTTTCATCACATTATCTTTTGATCTTCTTAATGTTGTTCAAATATACACTATTTTTAATTTATGAAGTCATTGTTTATAGAAAAAAGGATAAAAACGTGGTGTATTAATATGCATTACAAACAGTATCTTTAAAAAAAATTTAATGCAGTTATAGAAAGTTCCTCATTTGCATATGCATTGACAATTATTATCCGTGAGTTGGGCCAGTTATTGTGACGGTATATGTGAGAGAACATAGATCGTAGAAAAGCGAAATAAATAAACTAGCAATAGATCAATTTATGAAAGAGGATCCTCATTTGCATAGGCTGTGATGGCACGACATGCTTTGAAAACATAACCTAAACATCCGCAACTCTGATTGCTCTCGGAAATAGTCTAAAGAAAAAATATACAGCCCTGTAATGAATTATTAGACCAAACTTCTGTAATAAAGGTACAATATGCATACAAAATTATAAAAATGATTTGTCTTTGTATTTCATTGAATAATAAATTCTAGCAATTATACCTTGCTTTTATGTAATTGTACTTTTTCTTACCACAAAAGTAAAACTATCAGTAACCCTGCTTGGTCTGATGTTGTATTTTCCATGGCTGTATTTATAAATCGTCCTTACTTTTTTTTTATATCCGAGAGTGCTACGGCTGACACTATTCGCTTGAGTTCATTTTGTTATTTAAATTTACATTTGTATATATGTATGTAAAGATGAAGTCATTTTTGATAATCTGTAATGTTCATTTACCAGCTGAGCACCCATAATTGCCGAATAATTTAAGTACATTTGTCTGCATTGTAAGTAAGGGAAAGAAAATACAACACCACTGCATGTTATTTTTTTTTTTCTTTGATTGGTCATATTCATTCATAACCGTCCTCCATTCATTACCACAAATTATTTCACCGGGGCCTACAGCTTTACAAGCTTGCTTTCATGTAGGTCCCATCATATTTCTCTCAGTAAAATGACTACATTATATTGACCATTTACCTTTATACGTTATTTATGTATATCTATTTTGAAATGTAAATGTATGTTCATGAGAAATATGAAAATAAATGAAATGAAATGAAAAATGATTGGGCAATATAAGTGAGATTATAAAACTTTACATATCAATTAAATAGCATCTGGTTTAACACTGTGGTTTTCATACCATAGTGTTAAATTATTCACAAGACAAGCATGGAAGAATGTTGGAATGAAATCCCTAAGTAAATAACATATTGACAAACACTAACATACGCCCTATACACCCTCCCTATGTCCCACACACACACACACACACCCACACACACTCTCTCTCTCTCTCTCTCTCTCTCTCTCTCTCTCTGTGCACCCCCCCCCCCCCCCCCCCCCCATATCGCAACCCTAGTATTCCCTACCCACTTTCAAACCTCGACGTCTCCATATTTCCCCTCCATCCCTCCCTCCATCCATCCATCAATCCATCCAATCGGCGCGGAATATTTTCCACACCATCGAGTTGTCAAGGAGGCGTGCATCACTGCTGGAGAGGGAGAAGGAGAAAACAGGTGAGAAAACGTCTGGAGGAGCGGGAGAGAGAAAGTGAACAAGTGCGAGGAGAGAGATGAGAGGAGGTCGTCTTGGCCTCGAAACACACCCTCAAAAAGATAAACAATCAGAATTCGTTCCACGGCAAATTTTCATCTGATAATAACTCCTTATAAAGATTCATGCTTAGCATAAATCGTAAATGGCGACGGGGGATTCCTTTCTTCTCTTTTTCTTATAGATATTTACGTATCCTTTGTATTACTGTGTAATGTATGTATCGTTATGGCATTTACGTGTCGTTTTTCCGAAGGTTCATAGATCGGAAGGTTCGTATTTCCGAAGGTTCATAATTCCAAATGTTTGTATTTCCGAAAATGGAAAAGGGTTCATAATTCCGAAAATGAAATAGGGTTTATTGTTCCGAAGATTCGTAATTCCGAACAATGATGTATGGTTCTATTGCATTTTCTGAATTATGAACCTTCGAAATTATTAACCCTATTTCATTTTCTGAATTACGAACCTTCGGAATAACGAACCTTCGGAATTACGAATCTTTGGAATAATGAACCTTCGGACTAATGAAATACAAGTTCGGTATTATGAACCCTGTTTCATTTTCGGAAATATGAAACTCTGGTATAGGAATTTTGTGTTTCGGAATTACGAACTTGCCGACACTTGCCTTAACCACTATTCTATTTAAGGCAAAATGAAATAGAAATTTACTCTGGACCAAACAAACTATCAACTAATAGGCTATCCATGATTAATTTCACCGGCGTATACTATTGTTTACATACCGGTATTCCGACGTGAATACGGGAAGTATTCCGGAAGGAAACGACGGAAGCCGAATAGGAAACGACTAGAGCCGAACCGGATACGAGCTATTGAACAGTCAAGATCGCGCATCTCTCGCTAACTGACGAAGGCTCAAGTTAAAGGAATAAGGGAGACACAAGCATTAAAGGGAATGTCCAAAAGTGACAAGTTTGTTGAATTTCTTGCAGAAATCTAAACAGAAAAAACAAAAATATAGGGGAGGTGAAATAGAAGCGTTAAACAAGAGAAAGAAAGAATGGTACTGGAGACAAAGAGAGACAGAGACGGGAAATTTTGGACGCAGTGGATGAGAGAATGAGGGAGACAGACAGAGAGAGGGGGAGAGGGTGTGAAAAACAGACAAGAAAGAATGAGTGAGTTAGTGAGTGAGTGAGAGAGAGAAAGAGAGAGAGGGGAGGGAGAAAGAGAGCAAAAGAGGGATGGGAGAGAAACAAAGAGAGACAGAAAAAAGACGAAGAGAAAGAGAGAGAGTCAGAGAGAGAGAGAGAGAGAGAGAGAAAGAGAAAGAGGGAAAAGGAGAGAATATGGGCATACCGGATGAGAGAGAACACATCTGAGTATTAAGCATTCTTGTTTGTACCTCCTCGTCCTAGCTGCGCCCGGGGTTAGGTCCCAGCTTGACTTTCATCTTCCAATTTTCTCGATGGAGTTGAATAAAAGATGAGTTTATACACGGCGAGGGCATGTCGGACCACTCAATCAAAACATACTCACCAATGTATCCGCGCAAGCAATCTTCGAAAGTCCACATGCATTTTGCAGGGGCGTAGCCAGAAATTGATTTTTAAAAGGGGCGGTATTATGAGCAACCCCTTAATCATCACATATTTACTTATGTAGTAGAGGTGTCGTGGACTAGTGGATACGTCACCGGACTGTGGATTTCGCGGTTCGAGTCCCGCCGCGGCACTAATGTCCTTTGGCAAGACATTAATCCACATTTGCCACTCTCCACCCAGGTGTAGTAAATGGGTACATGACAGGAATTTATTCCTTGAATGCTCTCCACCGCCTTATAGGGCAGCTGGGCTAAAGCCAGGGCAATATTGGAGCGCCTTGAGCACCATTCATGGTGGATATGAGCGCTATATAAATATCCAATATTATTATATTATTATTATTATCTACGCAAGCAATCCTTCAAATCTCGAATGTCCATAATGTTTTTGCGTATGTAGAGATCAGTTTTAAAAAGGGCAGCGTTATAGGTACACCCCCCCCCCCTCTCGTTTCATTGACCCTATGCAGGATTTTTTTTCTGGGCTCTCAAGAGGGGAGGGGGCGTTCGCCGGCTCCACCTACCGCGAACACGCCACATTAACTTTCTGAATACGACGTAATTTCCAATTTCAACACCATGGGATATCTAGCTTCTCTTTCTTTTTGTTATTTTGTTGGTCAATCGCTAAGGCCATTTAAATTGAACAAATTTAAGAAACGGTGCTTACAGCAATTGGTTGTGTACCAGTGCCCTCGGAAACATGAATAAAGACAAAACTTAGTGTCCTGCATCGGAACTTCTATGATATTCTTTTCAGCACCTTAAGCACAAGGTTTGTCACCTCCATTGTTTCACGATGAAAAAGATGCTAATGCTAAGTTTTAAAGACAAACAACTAAAGGGCACACAGGCAGGCAATCGATATGCATTTATGCTCATCAATATTTACCAGGCATCCGTTACTTTGTGATACAGAAAGAAAACGGAGAATTTAGAAGGCGTAGCGAGTGAAAAGATAAACAAAGCTAAAAGGAACTACAGAAAACGCCCAAAGCCGACTCGTGTATTGGCAAAGATTGACCAATATTTGAGATGAACCATTATAGTGAACCGAGACCACTTTAACAATCTAATTTTCCCTCACCTTCTGTGGACAACACCTGATTTACGGACGAATTTATTGTTTCAATGATAACGCTAGAAAGAAATAATCCCATTTTTCAGATGCTTTATGTACCGCCTTATTAAATTTTGATTTTAAGGTGATATTTGCAGTTACTTCTCTACACCAAGTCGAAGAGACAATGGTAAAATTTGTTTTGGAACCACTTGTGGATGTGCTAGTTGCAAATTTTGCAAAAAATAGCACAATGTTGCAAATCGTTGACGATTCTTCAGCGGGTAAGGGTATGTCTCTTCCTCAAAGTATCTGGATTTTTTTTTTCGTTACAAGTGAGTGTGACGTGACGTTGATTGGTAAAAAAAAGGGGGGAGAAAAATAAAGAACTTTCCTTGACTGATTGGGTTTAAATGCCGTAGGATATTATTTCATAATCATCTTAATTGAACAACGATTACGAGAAAGCGAAACATATGGTTGCTGATAAACAAAATATATAATACGATCGAATAAAACTCAATCAGAAAAATCGCATCAAGAAGAAGAAGAAGCGGATGGGTTGAAATGAAGACGAGTCTGGAACAGTAGCCGCTCGGGTCGGTCTATTAGAATATTCATTTTGTCCCGCGATATGTAGGAGAATTAGATTAAATCTCGCCCGGTTAACGGTCGGTAACATGTCTAGCGATCTAACCAAATTCTCTCCCCCTCGACAAGGTGTTAATCGCTCTCTGAAACCGGGAGAACGTTTCCAATTTGTTAAAGATGAAGTGAGGGGACGGCGGTATATACTAACAGCAGCAATCAGGCCCTGTGTACACCTTGTGAGTTTGAGGCTGAAAAGCCAGGCGATAGACGAGGAGTATCGCTGAGCGTCTCCCGCGCTCAATCCGAGTATTGAAATGGATCACACGTCCAGAATCAATCAGCAAAAGTAACTTGGGGTAAAATGTAACACCGACGGATGGCCCCAAGCGCAGGAAATCGCACACCCCCTCCCAACCGTGTAGTAGTGCACATACCCTCCAATAGACACTCTTTTCAGGCTTTATTACTGCTTTAGTTCGCCAGGGAGGTTGCCCGCCCGATTTCATACCCTAACTACACTAAAACGCCGGCAAGACCCTATTACTGTAATAAGTGAGAGTGTCAAATCTCGGTCTTTTTACAATTCTGTTAATGATTTTACTTCTTGCTTTTCCGTTAATGTATTTTTGTGGGTTCTTGTCTGTCATCATGTTCGTGTTTCTTCATTGGATGTCCTCCCTTTTCGTCGAACCTCTTGTTTTTTTTCTGTAATCTTTCTTTTCTTCGTGAATTTTTACTTCTCTCTCCTTTTCTGTTAAATTATATTTTTTTAAGTAATCAGTTACCAGCTGCAATATTCGTATATCAGAGCTGGTGGAATAATTAATTTTATTGTGGGTACTTTTGTGGCGCCGTTAAACGGAATACTCAAAAACAATCGAGCGATTGTTTTCAAGATACAATGTGAAAGAAAAACTATTACATATTTATATCATATATATCATAAACGGAATACTCATATATATATAAACGGAATACTCAAAAACAATCGAGCGATTGTTTTCAAGATACAATGTGAAAGAAAAACTATTACATATTTATATCATATATTAGTAGACCAGCCAAACATCCAAAAAGGCTCTAGAAAAAGATTCGACGGCATTTTTGGGTAATGCTCGGCATCCATGCTTAAAGTCTGGCAAAAATACTGACGAATAACGTACGGGCGGATGCCACGCGCATTTTTGCCTAAAAATGCCATTTTTGGCTCAAAATTTGAAAGAATGTCAAAAATCACGATTTTCATTTTTTTGACCTAATATGTAATATCCGATTAAGACTTTTCAAGTGATATCAGATTTATTTTGAGTTTCAAGTTATAAACCCTATTAATATACAATTGAAAGTTGTATATTACACACACATGTATGGCATAATGAAACATAAAACTGTGATTTACTCAAAGTAATAGGTTGTTAAAACTACCAATATGTCAAAGTTTTTTACCCAACGTAATTTGTCATTTTAAACACTTTTTCTTGATTAAACATATCATGTATATTGTCATGTCACACACAGAAAAGAAATTATCCGATAAGGTGATAGATAACTCATTTTATGTTATCCCAAATGGAACGATGTATTTTTACTGGATGCGCATTTCACTGAAAAACTCTATTTGAAGGTACATCTAGAGTGAACATGTACAAAGGCAGTTATCCCATGTATTATCAGTATAGTCTGTGGGCCAAAAACTGAAGTGTCCCCACCTCCTTAGAAATAATCTTAAATGAGTTTTTTTTCTGTTAGATGGGACCATTAACTCTCAAAATGTGCTTCTTTGCCCTAAATGAAAAGGTGGGCGTGACCACAAGGGCTATTACCATGGCAACGGATAAAAAACAAGAGGAATCAAGAAACTGTCATGCATTCGTGATTAAGAAAGTACAAAAACACATTGTAACATTCTAAAGTAATGTATCAAGAGTTTCTCACTTGATTAAAACCCAAATAAGAGTTATAAAAAGTGTCCGTCGTGTTTGAAAATGGCTGTTTCCATGGAAACAGTAAGAACAAGAATGATATTTGAGCAAAATTCCTTGATGCTACTTTAAAAAGAGGTAAGTATTGATATTGACCATTATTATTTTCTATTTTACAGGACACTCACTTATACATTTTTTAGTAAATGGGTGATAGATGTGACTACGACATGTGTAGGCCGTTACCATGGTAACAAATATATTATTGTGTTGTATTTCTAACAAAATACTATGGTTGTTTTCAACATGAAATAATGGTAAACATCTAATAACTTTTACCGTCTGTTTGATTATATTAAAAATGTTAGTTAATTGGAGTAGAGCTAAATTTGATTTATAAAAACTGTTGCCATGGAAACAGAATGTTAATGAAGATGAAATCTTTCAAAGAAAGAAATGTGACCTACCAATACAAAATAAAATGTTAAACAAACTGAATTTGAACAATATCAAATGAATCTTATTATTTTTCACCGTAGCTATCAGAATCAGCTTGTTTGTCTTAAAGTAGAACTTTAATGATTTTAAATATTGGCTTAATACTTATTATTGCATAGATGGCATAAATTAAACAATGTTATCCAAATTCAACGCTTGGAAACATTTGAAGTAATGATTATTATCAATTATAAAACGGTAAAATACAGCCCCCGATATAGCAGCTGAAGAGCTCCTCGAACGCTGCTGAGATGTGTGACGACACACCAGGGACCAGTCCTGTCTAAGCAGACGATGTCCCATAACATCTTACACATTTTTCAGTGCCTGTTTTGTCATCTCCTCTTCACTTATTTCTCTTACTTGACTAGCGTCAGTCTTAATGTTAGTCTGTTGCCTCACTCTTAACTTCGTGTATGGTATTATTTTGATGAAAAATGCAGCGTTAAAAAAATTAAGGAATCAGTCACTTGTAAACAAAATAAGACGCCATTGTTTTTTCAGCTGCTTGCACCAGGGCATGTTCGGCGTTTCAAAAGGGAACGAATACTATCCGTGCTATTATTCGGAGGGCTTTTCAATTTGAAAGTGGGGTTTATTTCATTGATCATTGACCCTTCTCCTGTGTATTTTAGTTATCAGAATCAGTTTCACTTTCCCTTTTAGAATGGTGTGAAATAAGGTAATGTTTAAATATACCAAACTCTTTATAATTTGATAAATAATTGCATTGCAATTACGTTCATTCATTATAGGACGTCGTTTGCTTAAGCAGGATCGGTCCCTAGTGTGACGACATCAAAACATCGCTATATTTCTGGCGAATCCTCGGATATTCCAGATGCTTAGAAGAGCTTTTATTTATGTTGTTTTTTATAATCATCAGATACGCAGTTGACATAAAACTTATACGATTGCCATCTGTAAGCTTCCCAGTTTCTATAGTGATACATTAATTGCCATATTTGTGATTTTCTTTGAATAGCTTTACTGCATTTTGAAGTTTTGCATTGTTTCGTAAAACAGTGATATGCTTAACTTGGGCTGCATGCAAATTAGTGATCCGGTGATGAGCTCACATTTCGTTTTGTATTTTATTATATGAAATTTCAAATATTTCATTTTTTCATAGATGTTTATAAAGATTCTCTTCATTGTATCACAATAAGTTATAATAATGATGATCGTACACATTCTACGAGGAGTCAAACTTTGTTTTACATTCTTGGAGAAGAAAACTGAAATATTTGAAATTTCATATAATAAAATACAAAAGGAAAAGTGACCTTATGGCATTATCGGCTCAATAATTTGCATAAAGCCAATGTTATGCATATTATTGTTTCATGAAACAATGCAAAACATTAACATTAATATTTTAACCTTTTTTTGGTTTAATTTAATTTTATTGAATTAACTCAATTAAAACTATTGGAATTTGAAAATTACCACACATTCCTAATTGAACAACATGCAAGCAAATGTCCATTCTTAATATATATATTCTGGGCTTTCAATTCAAATCTTTCTAGATATTAGAAAAAAGTGTTTTGACTAAACAGTGTCAAAATTGTTGCTCGCTCACAAACTTTAAAAGCTGTAAAGCTGATTTTGAGCTATATAGCACCCACCCCATCAAAATTACTTCTGCATGGCTTTCATCATTTGGTCGACCACCCGGAAGTCGGTCTTGCCAAGGTATATTGATAATGTACCAAAATCATATTGAATATGTAAGAAAACTTGCCTACATATACGTTGTTGGATGGATGGGCCGGTCACAGAGCAGTTCCCTATAACCGAATTGCACTCCCAAATCTGCCCCTGGCAGTGTCCAACTATTTTATTGTAGTGCAAGTGGTTAAGTCTGATCGGGCCTTTACTGTCAGAGACACAGAACTTATGGATGATAAAACCCCTCTCTTTTAACATGTTATGGTTGATGCTAATGTGAAGATTATTATCAGAGCAACAAAGTACACTAATGCATCAAGTTAAAAAAATAAATGAATAAATAATCAATTAAAGTCTACAAATGAAATGATTATAATCATTATGCAGAATTATTCAAGGATTAATCATCAGTTTTTAACATTATACTTGTCATTATTTGAATAATGCTGAATCATATTTACCCCAAAATTTTAAGTTACAATTTGCTATATTGCATACTAAATCAATGGTTGAAAAATTCTTTGATATCTCGGTTTTTCTTTTAATTTGTCGTGAAAAAGCCAAACTTTATTTCATTTTTATAATATAAGTTATCGTTAACTATAACTGGAAAAATGATATATGTTATATACATTAATACATATCATTATGGTTATGGTATAAATTCACTGTGCAGTCCACATAGGTTTGTCCTTTTAAAAAATATAAAGTCATGTGAATGCAATGGGTCAATCTCCAGGAGCTGGAACATCATATCAGAAAGTGAGAGAAATAAACAACAATATTCAGTGATGATGTGTCATGTATCCATATAGAGATAATGGAATTATACTCTTGGGAAGAGCAGACTTAAGTATTAATAGGGTTATGTATGATATTGTGTATTGTATTATGTAAACACAGTAAAACAACCGGGACTCTAGTGGAGTAATGTACATTTATTCTAATATGCAAGTCAATGAATGTGCAAATCTGTGCAAAAAAAATTACCACACAGTCAGCACATTTAATCTTCGATGGGATATGATTTTATATTTTCATAATGAAAGACAGAGATGATTTTTATCTTGTAATAGATAGTATATATTACAAAATAAATCCTTAGTTGTATACATGGAATGTAATTTAAGGTCATTTATTATAACTTTCCTTGGGAACATGGGTGTGGATCTGTGTTCCTGATTGGGGGATGACCGGCGAAAGGAAGGTGCTGGGGGGGGGGGTATCCCCCTCCCACACCAGGGACTTTTTCAAATATCTGTCTATAAAACTTGCATTTAGAGCATCCCGAAATGGTTTTCTGTATAATTTAATGTTGTTAAATAATGAATTTGGATAATTAGTAGTTTTAAGTTGATGTATTGTAATTCTCACATCCAAAAATATTGGGGGATTATACAGGCCATCCCCACCTCAAATTTCAGGGGGAATATATAACCCCCAGCCCCCCCCCCCCCCCCCCACCCGCTCGGGATCGACACCCATGTTTGGGAATCTCGATACCGCTTAGCTATCTCTTCCCTTTACATGAAAAAACCCTGCTAATTGTTCCATGTTCTAACCAATGTTGTACATCTGACAGTCGGAGACATGCAAAAGTGGTATGTTCTGGGCGTGAACAGTTTCTCATCTTAAAAATATCCCCAAAGTACCCCTTTTTCTTTATAATGTGTGCTTATTCAGTAGAATTGTTGGGAGTTCTGTTACATTACATCACAGCACAGCAGAATAACTAATATAGTAGCTATATATATTTATCTAATTATTAACAAATGTTCTCTTTTCACCTCTAAAAATGTCCCTTTTGTAAATATACGTTCCTTTTTGATAAAACCCCTATTCAAATCTGCTACGTGCCCCTTTTCCTTCGATAAGTGCTTTTTTTCCTTTGCAACAACATTTCTTTTTGCATTCTCATAAGCTGATAAGTACCCCTTCATCTGTTATTCCCCTATTCTGAGAGTTACCTGTTTTACTTAGACAAGTACCCCTATTCAATTTTGTTTCAATAAAGTGATCCTTTCCTTCTGATAGGTGCTCCTTTTCATCTCTGTTGAGTGCCATATTTATCCTCAATATTATTGCCCCTTTCATTCTGATACATGGCGTTTTCCTTCGATTAAGTCCCCTTTTGACCCCTAAAAAGAGTCATTTATTTTATAAAATATCTTGTGCCCGCCCCGCTTCGGAGAAAGAAGATCCCGTTTATGCTACCAATTATTATTTTAAAAAAAGTTTAAATAAAATTTGCATTCCCTTAAATACGATTTGCCCCCCCCCCCCCACTTCGTAGAAAGAGGATCCCGTTTATGCTATACATTATTATCAAAAGACAAGTGTCAACAAAGTTTGATCGGTCGCTACGCTCGCTCGCCTAATCAAAATTAACATTCCCTTAAATACGATTGTGCCCGCCCCGCCCCTTGCCAAGAAAACTCCGTTTATGCTGCCAATTTCTTTCAATGAGAGATATTACTATTTTTCCGCTCGCTCTCTACACTCGCTCGCCCAGTCAAAACCTAACATTCCCTTAAATATGATAATTATTAAAATCGAACATTAGAAAAGGGGCTCGCTCGCGAATATGAAATTAACACTCATTTGATGTGGAACAAGTGATTGTAGGTGGTGCTTTAATTAGATATTGGCAAGGAAAAAAAAATTATTCGAATTAGATTTATCAAATAGAGGTGTCCTGGGGTATAGTGGATACGTCACCGGACTGTGGATCTCATGGTGGATCTCATGGTTCGCTGTTCGAATCCCGCCATGGCACGAATGTCCTTTGGCAAGACATTCATCTACATTCGCCACTCTCCACCCAGGTGTAGTAAATGGGTACATGGTAGGAATTTATTCCTTGACTGCTTTCAGCGCCTTAAAGGGCACCTGGGCTAAAGCCAGGGTAATAATACTACTTCGGCGCTTAGAAACATATGTATTCAGCGCAATATAAATGTTATGTATTATTATTAATCATTAAATGAAAATAGACTCACGGTTGATATAGGTTGAGAACAAATTATTCAGTTAATTGCTTCTGCACATGCCCCTCCCCCCCAAAAAATAAATAATAATGTTGTTCACAAACAAAGGTTTATCGGTTATCGGTGGCACACAGACTCAGGTTCGTCGGTAAATTAGTGATCTCGACACTCCCCCCCCCCCCCCCCCCCCCCCCCACCTCCAACTCAGAAAGGCCTAGCGACGACAACGAGTCTATCCAGTCTTTCATGATGACATTGTACTTTGAACCCCACTAGGATGACTTTTTTCCTCTTCATAAGAATCTGATGTCACCGGCGGATCCAGGATTTTACAAAGTGGGGGGAGTCTCGATGTGAAAGAGAGATACGCGAAAAAACGGAAGAAAAAGGGAAAGGCCAAAATAGGGGGCTGAAGTCCTAGATGTCAATCAGGGATAATTTAAAAAAGCTCCGCCAAAAGCCCCCCCCCCCCCCCCCCGATCCACCACTGGGTATCACAGCCCGCTATGCTCGATTGGAAATTAAAGGAATATACAGACCCTCACACTCAACTGCACACTGTAATGTAAAGAGAGAAACAAATGGGATTATTTGAATCTTTCCCGAGATGGCTTCAAAATGTAGGGTATATAATGTCTAAAACTTATGTATTCACTTTAACGTTTCCATTTATGCCTTTCCCTTTTCCCTAAAAAGTGCTTTTTCTCTTAATGCCCCCTTTCCCACAGAAGTTCTTTTTCTGCTAGTGTCTTCTTTACCCCCCCCCCCCCCCCCCCCAATCACGAGACGCTTTGCCGCCCTGGTCTGTGACCAATATTAATTAGTTGCCAACTCGTCATTTTAAGTCGCTACACTCTACATCAACACTAAATTTGTAATTATACCGTATTTAGTTGCCAGCTAACCTTAATGAATATCATCGATATACATGTATGTATATGATCTTTGTGTGACTTTCAATAATAAATTTCCAAAGATGACTTTTTACGGTTCTTATTTTAGATGACAATCGACAAAGTTACGGGTCATGTTTTTTTTTGTAATCCTGCAGTCTCATTAGTACATGGATGTTATCCACATTCCACATTCGGCTTAACATTACATAATATACTCAATTTGTTAGTTTTGAAATATTCAGAGCCGTTTATTATTGTTGTTTTTACTTATTATTTTATTACTTATATTTCTATTATGTAACTATATTACTTTTTTCTTATAAATTGTTACCAATTTATGCTATACCTTATTGTTTATTCCTGTTGCATCAGGAACATGATGCAAAACAGTTTTATACTGATCATGCTTTTAGCCTGTATGAATAAGTTCAAATAAATGGATACATAAATACAGTGCTTATCAAAAATAGTATACACAACTCTGATAGTTTCTAATTAAAATGTTGTAATCGATGTGACTTTAAAATTTACTTCATGGTGAAGAATAGCTTATTGTCTGTCTATAGTCCCTCATTCATGACATTTCTGCCATGGATGACTGAGCACCAGGGTTTTTTAAAAAGAGTCAAACAATCAAAATCTTCTTGTTCCAAGTGTGGGCTGACGCTGATGCAACGAATGTTGCTATTTTAGTCTAAAATATTTTGTAAAAAGTTAAATTCTCCTTTGTGCTTCAATGCTTTATTGTTTAAAGTGATGTAAGCTTCCATATGACCTTGTTGTCATGGATGACTGAGCACCAAGGATTTTTAAAAAGAGTCAAACAATCAAAATCTTCTTGTTCCAAGTGTGGGCTGACGCTGATGCAACGAATGTTGCTATTTTAGTCTAAAATATTTTGTAAAAAGTTAAATTCTCCTTTGTTCTTCAATGCTTCATTGTTTAAAGTGATGTAAGCTTCCATATGACCTTGTTGTCATGGATGACTGAGCACCAGGGTTTTTTAAAAAAAGAGTCAAACAATCACAATCTTCTTGTTCCAAGTGTGGGCTGACGCTGATGCAACGAATGTTGCTATTTTAGTCTAAAATATTTTGTAAAAAGTTAAATTCTCCTTTGTGCTTCAATGCTTCATTGTTTAAAGTAATCTAAGCTTCCATATGACTTTGTTTCAATCCAGATGACAATATTTAATTTATTTCAATAGCCTTCTATCTTCCTGTCCCGTGATAACTAAAAACTCAATAGCACCATTCCACCTGCATACGGTGCACACGGTGCTTTTGAGAATAACACATGGACTGAAAGGTTTACTGACCTTAAAGACTAAAAGAAGAAAAGAAGGATACACGTTGAGAATTAACAATGTCCATTTTTAATGACTCATTAAAAAGGCTTTCCTGAAAAAAGGGATGCAGATGAAGCCAACATTGTGTTATCAATTGGAAAAAAAAATCTGAAATTTAGCTTGTAATAAGCCCTTTCTTGAGTTTGAGTTGACTTTAAAACCTCTTCTATTCAAATCAAATGAAAATAACTCAGCAATTGTTTTCCAACTGAAGTAACTAATTAACGCATAGTTGGTTTGACAATACTGTTTGAAAAGCCTGCTGCTGAGTCATCCGTGGCAGCAAAGTTATGAATATAAGGTATCATTGCACAGAATATAAGTTGTTCTTTACTATGAAATAAATTTCAAGCTCATAGAGGTTATAAATTTATATTTTAGAAGCTAATTAAGTTGGGTATACTTTTTCCTGATACGCACTGTATATAAATAAAATTTGCAATGAATCAAGTAGCAGGTCTTGTCATCATGTTCAATGTGAAAATTTTGGTATCCCATTAAATAGCGAACACAAATCTTCTGGATCTAGATTGGAATCAAGTAAAGAGAAATTCTGGTAGAAAGACAACACCACTTTTTGTATTAGCTACCAAATTTTGGTAATAGCTATTATGATAGTGGTCACATTCACAACCAACGAGCAGATTCTAATCGCTGACGGTGTTTGTTAATCTAATTGCTATATATTTTATATTGGTTACTTACATTTCATTCTTTAGTTGAAAGATGTCATCTTCATTAATTCTGTTTCCATGGCAACAGATTTTTTTTTATAAATCAAATTCCAAACTATATTCCAAACTAAATTTGTGAATATAATCAAACAGGCGGTAACAATAATAAATAAATTTATTTGTTACCATGGTAACGGCCTACACATTTAGTGGTCTCCTCCATCATCCCTTTACTCCCTCACTTATCAAAACAAATTTTGATAAGTGAGTGTCCTATTAAAAAGAAGATAATCATGTACAATACAAATATATTAATATTTACTTTTTTCTGTAGCATCGTGGGTTTTTTTTTTACTCAAATATGTTTTTTTTTGTCTTACTATTTCCATAAAATAAACATGATGGACACCTTTTGTTTGAGTTTTTATCAAGTGAGAAACTTGTGATACATTACTTTAAAATGTTATAATGTGTTTTTGTCCTTTCTTAATCACGAATACATGACATTTTCTTAAATTCTACTGTGTTTGATCCGTTGCCATGGTAATAGTCCTTGTGGCCACGCCCACCTCTTATTTTAGGGCAAAGAAGCATATTCTGATAGTTAATGGTCCCATCTAACAGGGAAAAAAAATCATTTAAGATTATTTCTAAGGGGGTGGAGACATTTCAGTTTTTGGCCCATAGACTATACTAATAAACATGGGATAATTGCCTTATACACTCTAGATGTACCTTCAAATAGTGTTTTTCAGTCAAAATGCGCATCCAGTAAAAACACATCGTTCTGTTTGGGATATCATAAAATGAGTTATACATTACCTTATCGGATAATTTCTTTTCTGTGTGTGACATGACAATATACATGATATGTTTAATCAAGAAAAGGCGTTTAAAATGACAAATTTACGTTGGGTAAAAAACGTTGAAATATTGGTAGTTTTCACAACCTATTATTTTGAGTAAATCACAGCTTTATGTTTCATTACGCCATACATGTGTGTGTAATATCCTACTTTCAATTGTGTATTAATCAGGTTTATAACTTGAAACTCAAAATAAATCTGATATCACTTGAAAAGTCTTAATCAGGTATTACATATTAGGTCAAAAAAATAAAAATCGTGATTTTTGACATTCTTTCAAATTTTGAGCCAAAAATGGCATTTTTAGGCAAAAATGCGCGTGGCATCCGCCCGTACGTTATTCGTCAGTATTTTTGCAAGACTTTAAGCATTAACGCCGAGCATTACCCAAAAATGCCGTCCAAAGTAAAAAAAATCTTCTTGGCTGGTCTACTATATATCATAACATATAAGATACTCGATTTTATGTATGCATATAATACTTGCCTAAAATACATAAATGTACTACATTATGATACATACACCAGTACATTTAATACATATAATTCGTAAAATACATTTAATACACATAATACATACTACATACACTAAATATAATACTTATAAAATAAAGAATACATATAATAAAATCAATACATATTATACATAATAATGCATGTAATGTAGGTCACCTATTATTTTGACAATGATGGTTCATAAAGACGGGGAGATAGGGGGGTGGCAAAACTGAATGTTTATGTCGATTTATCGATTCCTCTATATGAACCTGATAGAGCTGGCAAACTTAACATGGTGTGATTGGTGTGATTGGTGTGATGGTGTGATTGACAACCATAGTACGCTGGTCAGGGTACGATGGGGGGGGGGGGGGGGGGCAAACACCATGCTATCTACCACCAACAGGGAATCTAGTATATATCATATACCTCTACAACTCACACTGCGCATTCATCAACTATAACTGAATTATATAAATTAATATTGCCTTCCCGGCTTATGCACTTTCTCTCACGGTCGCGCATCAAGAGATGGATGACCTTCGAAGATCGATTGAGATGGAGCGAGGGAGATGGAGAAGGAAGTACAATATCTATGAGAAATAGAGAGAGAGAGAGAGAGAGAGAGGGAGAGAGAGGGGGTGAGATGGGGAAGAAAATGAGTGAGAGAAGCAAGAGGGGCAGTAACAAATTATTTTATTTCATGGTAATTGTATTTCTAAATAAGTCAGAATAAAATTAAAGAAACTTACGCTTGAGAACAAAAAAAAAGCTGAATAAGTGTGTTTAATACAATGCGGTTTTGTCATTTATGTTATCTTTTTTGTCCAATTTAATAATAATAGTAATAGCTGTTACTTATATAGCGCCTTACCAGTTACCATGTAACCGACCAAAATTTAGAGCAATACAGTGCATTTTAAGCAGCTATTTCCAAAAGGATCGATAACCAAACAACATACAGACTATTATATAGCCCATAGATATATTAAGCGATGTATAAATAATTATATTAAACTTGAAAATGATAACTTTTCAGTCATGTACAGCAAAAGAGAAAGCTACACGCATAGAAAGAGAAACACAGTAAGACATTATAATTATGCAAATAAAAATGCCAAGCGTCAGATGGGAAAAACAACGATGTATAAGGGAAAAAGTGATTCAAATCGAAAAATTATATGTATAAAGAACAGATCATAGAAAGGAAAATATAAAAGACAAAAGGAGGTGGGTATATGGGAAAAGCAAAAAGGAATAAGGAAGAGAGAGGGAGAGAAAGAAAGAGAGGGAGGGAGAAAAGGAGAGAGAGGAAGAGAGAGAGAGAGAGAGAAAGAAAGAGAGACTTCAAGAAAAGATGGAGTGTAGAGTGGTGGTGGAGTTGATACAAATTAGCGCTGGCCTGCGGGATGGCGGTACGGCTGAAGACCCATCACGTATAGGATGTTGTTTTGGTGAAGGGGGTGTCCGCCATCGCGCCATCAGCCCCGGAGAATGATGGAGAGCGAGGAGGAGGAGGAGGTGGAGGAGGAAGATGAAAAGGGTGATAGGGCCAGGCCCAAGGCATCATCGATCGTTCCTTAATAGGTGCATAAACGCGTGAAAGGAGTGAGAAGGGAATGGAACCACCGCCAGGGATAGAATTGAATGTCCTTCTTTCCTCCTCCCTTTTCCCCCAAGTTTTATTTATTTCCCAGTCCTGTATATCAGTCCGTTTTTTCATTCTTCTTTTGTTTCCTGCCCGGTGTGATGGCGATCGTGATGAGTTGCCGAGTCGATTCGGATGAAAGGTGATGAGGAGGCTGACCGCGCTGGGATAACATTGAACACATCAAGACGCCGATGATGATGATGATGATGATGATGATGATGGAGGTGGTGTTGATGATGATGATGATAACGATAATAATTATGAAGATTTCGATGATCATGATAGTGATTACGACGACGATGATGATGATGATGATGATTATGATGATCAAGATGAAGATGAAGAAGGAAAAGATAATGATGATAAATCACTATCTTCTGCTGGTGGGCACCGTATTATTTCCTCGCATCCACGTAAAAATTGCACAAAGTAAAATAAGCTGAGAAGTAAGTAAGGAAAAGATAATGATGATAAATCACTATCTTCTGCTGGTGGGCACCGTATTATTTTCTCGCATCCACGTAAAAATTGCACAAAGTAAAATAAGCTGAGAAGTAAGTCACGGCGAAAATGATTAGAGGAATGTTTGTAACTTAGTCCAAATGAAAATTGCTGACGAAAATATGGTAAGAAATTACTGGCTATTATATAGATACTCAAGTGTATAAAGATAATAATTATACCCATTGGTGAAACAATAATGGCGACAGTGTTATTTTGATAACGCAAACCTACAGCAATTACCGACAATGAATTCGAACGCAATACAAAATGAAATGAATAGAAAGAAAAAAATCATAATGAAAAAGAAAATGGATAGAGCTATATCAATTTGGCAAAAATCTCAAATGTTAGCTAGGAAACAATCCATATATTCATACTGGAGTAAAAAGTAAACCTCAAACAATTTGATGCACTTTGCCAAGATTTTGCAACTGAAATCGCGGATAAAAATAGATTTATGGGGTTAATTCTATTAAAGTTATTAGACCCATAATGTCACACGAATCTATTTTTGCCATTTTACGCATTCTTGACGGAGTTATAGGCGTTTTATTTGATTTTTAAAAATCCTATAAAAATCTGATTTTTTTTTTTTGGTGCGAATACCATGTTGAAATAATTTTTAATTCACATGTTTTTGGTAACAAATACAACTAAGCCGAAATCACACGTTCACTACAGAGAAGCGTATCGCTTTTTCATATTTTTATTGGCTATAATGAATCAGCCTACACGTGTATACATTCCTATTAATTCAACCAGATTGGAAAATCATGCATTCATAGGATTCGAGAATCTAATAATACAAAATTAGATAAGGGAGTCCACTGCACTGCCCGGGATGGTCGGATATAAAGCTAGCTTGTATGCGCGCTCTTTATGCGTTTTATTATTTTTTTTTCTTTAGTTATGCGTGAACGTGCGGACTTGAAGCTACAGTAGCTAGCCAGACGAGAGTAGTGGCTGTAGTTTTGTCGACCAGGGACAGAGAAAATTTCCACGAGAGAGGACTGTAATTTTATCAACTTGTTTTAATGGATGTGATGAAGCTACGATTGAGATGATCTGGCATTCTGCCACATGTAGGGGGAAAAGAAGGCACACTGATAGTGAATAGGAGAATTGTAGAAATGGGGGGGGGGGAAGAGAGATGGAGACAGAGAGTGAGAGAGAGAGAAGGAGAAATAGGAATAGAGAGGGTCATGAAGAATAAGTGAATTAATAATAACCTCTCATTCTTATGAATGTTTCGTGGTGTCTCGTAATCTTTTATTTTAAAACATTTGACAATGATAATAAAAATCTCTTTAAAAACAGGCGAAGTTATAAAGCATACAATTGACATTTCGATTTACATAGGCCAATAGAGAATAAAGTTATTTTACTGATGATAAGAATTTGAAAAAATTAAAATAATGAAAAATGGGATAAATAAAATGAAATTCGTAGCTAATCATTTTCTGCACTCGAACATTAAAGAGGAATAAACGAACGTGATAAAATAGAAATAGTATATGTAAGTTTTATCGAGTATTTGATTTACATTACATTGCATAATATATGAGAGACAAATTGTTGTAAAGTCGAAATAACTTTTGTGGCTGTGTATACAGTCCTTTGTGATGGTCAAACTTTGAAGCGGGGGAAACAGATATGTATAGGTGTGTTGCCAGAAAACTCGTTTCGTTTTATCTGTTTCATTTTGTTCTTGTCAGCGTTCATCTTGAGCGGGATTGAAACGGAAAGTAGTCCATTTAAAAGGAGAAGAAGAAGGGAGAAAAAAGGTGAAATAAAAAGGTAAAGAGAATTCAGCGGAGCGGAGTCTATTTCTACCAGTGACTGATTACTACTCCTTATTACATTAAATGCGGTCCATCGAGCTGAGAGCTGTGTAACCCGACCCCACTGCTCGCCCCGATCCCCCGGGTAGCTTTCCCGCTCCAAGACCCTTCATCACGCGCTAGAAGACACCACCTTCGTTGTTTTTTTCCATCTCTGTTCCAATCCGTCTATCTTTATAATATTCTCTCTTTCTTCCTTATCCTATATCTTTCTATTTTTTTCATCTCATTCCTTCATCCTTACATCTTCCTTCGATGAAACAGACGACCGTACAATAAAACGATTCCGATATCCACTACGATGTTGGATGATAGGTATCGTCATCGTCTGCTGATGAAGAATCATTATAATAATTGCCCGAACAATAGCTTTCACTTTAGCGGATGGGCGAGAAATCTAAACCACTTAAAGTAATGTATTTAACATCGCGCCCCGGTAATAATTTCCTGAGCAAACAATGCGTAAAAATAACGCCATCATCATCATCTCTCTCTCTCTCTCTCTTCCTCTCTCAGTGTGACTTTCTACCCAGGTCTCTCTTTCTCCATTCTCCGTTTACCCCCTTCTCCTATATACTTCGGAGGGGGGCATAGGGTCCTTATCAAATTAATTGCGTTAAGTGGCGCGCGCGGGTTAGCAAACAGTAATGGGGATACCCCTCTGCGAGCGACCCGGCTAGCTCCCCGTCTCAGGCTCACCTTACACCCGGTCTGGGACTAGTTGACGGAAGGACTGGGTCGTCTTAATTTGGCTGTAAACTTGACGTTTTGAATTAGATCCTATATTGACACTCTTCCAGTTTTCCAGACACTGAATATATGTCATCCTTTCTCCCATGTATTTTGTATGGCACTAAAATGTCATCACTTGTCAACGAAATTTAACCCCCCCCCCCCCCCCCAAAAAAAAAAAAAAAAAAAAAAATCCTTTATATCTAAATATTTAAGTTAATTAAGTATGTTGATTAACTGTTGTTATTATATTTTGTCATTATACTTTTTAACTAATATTTGAAATATATAGAATTGTTAATGATGATAATAATTTTGTGAGAACAAAAAAAAATGGATTATTGAAATGAACACATTGGATAGGCTTTTATGAGTTTATAGTATATAAACTACAAGACCTATATATATATACCGTATTTTCTTGGGGGAAGGTTATGATGATAATATA
This sequence comes from Heliocidaris erythrogramma, assembly GCA_025617745.1. Classification (NCBI taxonomy): domain Eukaryota; kingdom Metazoa; phylum Echinodermata; class Echinoidea; order Camarodonta; family Echinometridae; genus Heliocidaris; species Heliocidaris erythrogramma. Next base: position 13,368,924 of record CM046867.1, on the reverse strand, counting down.
ATATAAAATCATTGATGCATTATAAAAAATGAATTAGTTTGTTACACTATATTTCATTATTATTTGAGACAAATTTATAATGATGATAATAATACTGAAAGTACACAAAATAATCAAAGAGACACAACAGTAGGTAGGATGATTGTAAATAAGATTTTGAACAAAACAATTTTTATTCCTAATCTTTGCAAAATGTTGGAGATGATTTACATACCCTCACTCCCCTGACTGAAAATATAATATTTACCTACGAAAAGTCTCTAAGACACACCTCAGTGTACTTATAATTTGAATAGCGAATAATACTAAATGGAACACAAATGCAATAATGATTGAAGTACACCTGATATATGCTATGTTTAATTGGTATAAAGCTACATGCAATATCTTTATTATTGTTTGCTATTCTTTATTATCTAATCATTTGCAATTTAAAGGAAGTAATGATAAAACGATCGTAAACATAAAATAATGATCATTAATTCAATATCTAAACAAGCAGTTGTCTACTGAAATGTGGGCACATTATGTCGATGACTAAAATCAAAATGTAAATAGGCAAAAATAAATTCAGATCATTAAAATATGAGATATGCTTAAATGTAACTTTTGGCATAAATTATGAGTTATTTTATCATATGAATAATTTAATGCATCATAATATTTGATATGCGCGAGAGAAGATGTATAAATATATTTGTAATGAAAAGTATATTAAATATACACTCAACCAAAAAAGTAAGTTCCCCCTAGCATTTTTGGATATATCTCAAAAAGTATTTTACCGATTTTCATAATTCAAACGGGAATGGATAGGGAATTTTATTACTCATAACATGAATGGCATATCATTGCCACTAGATATCATTATTGGTGTGAAAAAATGCATTTTATGTCAAAATGCATGGGAAAAAGTTGCACTTTAGTGATTTGCATTGACTTTTACACAAATAATCAAACAATCACTCATGATTCTGAACTTTTAAGCATGGTTTATTGCATATTTCTCTATCTCTTTCTTTTCATGAGCATACAGTTTAATAGGGAAGCATATTGTACCTGAAGAAATTCCTGAGAATTACATAACAATTTAAAAAGGTCATTTGCTAACTTGCATAGGAAATGTACACAATATGCTTCATATAACCTTAAGTGCAACTTTTTTCCCATGCATTTTGACATAAAATGCATTTTTTCACACCAATAATGATATCTGGGGGCAATGATATGCCATTCATGTTATGAGTAATAAAATTTCCTATCCATTCCCGTTTGAATGATGAAAATCGGTAAAATTCTTTTTGAGATATATCCAAAAATGCTAGGGGGGAACTTACTTTTTTGGTTGAGTGTATATATATATATATATATATATATATATGTATATATAATTTAAAGTAAGATAAAGTTCACTCCGAGAACAACTATGTATATATACATTTCAAATTCCATATCTTTAAAAAAATCATAAATTCACTCAGATGTCATTGATTTGTTTTCCTTATCATAATTAACATTGTAAGGTACATACTTGAACGGTATCTGCGGTGAAGTCCTTTACTCAGTATAAACTGAAAGTAAGGTTAACATCTGCGACCAATTAACTAAATTAGAGAACCAACTTGGTTTGATTCCATCTCCACGCCTACATTGTCGTCTCATAGTAATTCGGGTCCCTTTCCATTTTGTCTGCTTCTGTCCAGATGTAAAAGGAGAAAAAAAAATGGGCAAGAAGTGGTCTGTTAAAGAAAGAGAAAAACAATTGAGAGCAGAGCTATTTGCTTGATTGGTGTTTGCGGGGTTGTAATCGGAGTACGATGGACATAAATGGTATACGCCGGAGCTTCCCCGGTAGATGCATAGTAAACACACGATGCTCCTTCAGCTTTTGCCTCTCTCTCCTGCTCTCCTTCCCCTCTGTCTGCTTCTTCTTTCCCCCTTTCTACCTCGCTCTCTTTTCGCGCCAAACCTGAGCGACTTGCGGAACGCCGCGGTGATTTGATACTAATCGTGAAGCGCTTTCCACGCCGCGGGCTCCCCGGCGACTTACATTACAATTCCGATCGCAAATGTCAGTGGAATGTAATACCACCGAATGCCGCCAATTTCAGATCCATCACTGTTGATTCTTTTTCAGAAAATAGATGAGGGTATGTTCGAGAGAGGAGGAGAGAGAACAAAGGTATATAAAAGGGGGAATAAAGATGCCATCCGGGCGAGATAGAGTCCATCATGAAAGAGAAGAAAGTGGAGGATAAGGGATGAAAGAGAGATAGGGATAGCGAATAAAAGAGGCAGAAAAGTGATAAGTAAATTTGATTGCCGTCTTCCCGCTAGCTTCATGTCCTTCAATACAATTAACTTATATAATGCCTTCAATTATGAGGCCTATGCTAGTTGCTCACTTTGAATTCAGTTCAGGTTTCCAGCAATCTCGATGTGGTTTTGTTTGTCAAAATCCTAGACTGTTTAACAACCCGTTTTTTCTCCTCCAGACTCGAGATGAGATGTATTCAGTAGACTGACAGAGGTGATTCGAGTTTTGTGGATCAAGCTCTTCTGAAAACTTAAGTTCCAAGGGTCTGGATAAAATGGATTAGATCAGGGGGGTTTGCATGCAGTTCCTACTCAGATTCTGAATTTTGTTATTATTCCTTTTTTTGTGTGTGTGGGGGGGGGGTTTCTTTGGGAAGATTTTTTTTTGTTCTCTCTCTCTCTCTCTCTCTCTTTCCTTATTTTGTTTTTAAACAGTCTATGTATTCTGAAAAGGTTCGGTAGACCATAACCCTAAACAATGGTGTAAGTTATAAGATTTACATTAAAAGTTGGTTTATGTAGCTGAAGATACAATTCTATCATTGATTTGACTTAATTCTAGTAACGCTATAATTTACTATGAGATGAAATATACTTCACGTTTTTCCCTTTCTGTATGTCTTTGTCCTCGAATGATTATAATAACAGATCATCAATATTAACTACTTATTTTTTTAATCATATTTTAGTGTTTTCATTATGTTCATAATGCTTTCATCAGCGTTTTGTGTCATAATCATTTTTTATTTACCAGGTTTATGTATGAACTTCATTATATAGATCGTTTTGTGAAATTCCTTTGTGGTTTACAAGAATTAACAAAAAATGTATCTTCTTCATCAAAATAACTGAAACAATTCATGAAAAAAATTACTTTTTACAAATTCACAGATGCAAAAATAATTTAAATGAACATGAGACATTTCTGTTAGATGTCGTTATTAACATGAACGGCTGAAGCAATCTGAATATTTTGCATTTTATACCTCAGGAATTTCAGAAATAAGATTTATTTATATATTTTAAAGGAATAAACTTTGAAAACATTATTTGAAGTTATGACGATTCTAAAAATTTCTTTATCCACTTCTGTAAAAGCCTCTTTTATACATTTGTGAGACATGTCTGAAATCAAAACTTGTTTTGAAAAAGGTCTTGCACTCTGACTTTGCTTTTTCTTGCTCTTTTAAATTACTTTCGATATTTCAAAAAGCTATGAAACTCGAAGATGCTTTCAGAAATAAATTCTTGATGCATCCGGTGTCAAGCGGAATAATTTAATGCAATAACTCTGACTTTTCCCTTTCCCGAAAGCTTCTATTTCCCTTCTTCTTCTTATATTTTCATGATAAATCGCTGTCGGTCGGGTTAGCCAGTCATGAAAAGGGGTCATTACCAAAATAGTACAACTTGATACTCCAAGTATCAAATGTATCAAAAATGAAATATGAAGTGAATCTGAGGGAAAGGAAAAGAGGTGCTTATTGAAGTGCGAGGGTGTCACGATTTATTAGATAAGAAAGCTGTCAAGATGTACTCTTGTGATGAAGTCGTTTCCAGCTCTTACATTTTACTCTTTGAAAAATATACTGTGTCAGCCTAGCATTTATTTGACTGGGTGAGAGTGAGCCGGCGAAAAAAAGAATGTCATTGCTTTATTTCTTTTTGATTTCAGACGGTAACGTAATTAAATGAAAGTGAATTTATGACTGATATAAAATATCCAGTTGACTGTTTGTAAAAAAAAACTACAAGCATAACCACCCCCCCCCCCAGAAAAAAAATAATAAATAAATAAATAAAATATTAAAATAAAAGGGAAGAAGGAAAGGGTTCGATTGTGCTTCCATTCTCAAATAAAACTCGTTGTAACTTTAGTGTTATGCATTCAAATTGTAATTTACTTTATTTCCTGGAAATATGTTATAGTCTGTTTCAGAGGAGGATAGAAGAAGATCTAAAATACATTTGGATGGATATTTTGTTGTATCTTCATCATTGCCATTGTAATCGTCTTTGCCACAATCACTTTTCTATGTTAAGCATCATTATTAATATCCTCTTCAGTTCTTATTGCAATTACTATTTTTTTGGTTAGAATTCGGTAGTTCATTGTATCTATTTTATTTCTTGAATATACAAACACTTTGACTTGACAAACACATCATGTTTATAGTCAATAAAAGAGGGATTAAAAATAATGAACCTATCATACATTCTTAGAATATTCCTTTATTTAACTGTGAATTAGAGGCTTTCATGGAATTAATGGAAATGCAATTTTGCATTATATTTTATGAATACAATATGAAAGAAAAAGACTTGTAAGATATACAATTTAGACCAAAAATAATCAAATAAATTTGCTATTTCATAAGTTAATAATACTATTTGTTTTATTTTCATAAACGCGGTAATTTGAATACATCAAAGTGAGAAAATATCTTTTGAAATAATCATAAATGTGTATCATTGATATGCAAGAGTCTCTTAATTAAATCCAAAAAAATCTACACTCAACCAAGCATTTAATATGGGCACTGTTTACAGTTTATGCTTCAGGGGAACTTTTCCCTGTTGCCTCAAATTGCATGAATATGTTAAGCAGGAAAAGAATCATTATCACGAGGGGAGGTGATTTATGTCTACAATTTGAAGTTCTCTCCTTGACCGTCCAATGGAAGGAAATGGCATGGACGTAGTGTGGTAAAGCGTAAAATGCCTTCACATGCTTCAACGAAAACACTTCAATTCTAACGATAGACGTAAATATTTGAAATTGAATGGGAAGCGTCGATAACAAAAACAACCAAACAACTGCAATAAAATACGAATTAATTTCCAATATTTGTTTTGTTTCCCCAAATGTCAAAACAGTTTTTGTTGTTGTTTTTTATCCTTCCCTTTAAGCTTAGAAATTAAAGCGGCATACAAACGTTTGTTATATATCTTTCTAATTCATAGTCACTTGCAACATCATACTAATCGCCATTACTAATTATCATATTTTTCTATTAACTTCATTATTTTTTTTCCATAATTATGTGAATTTTGACAGCTATTCTTTGTCAATTGTTTTATCTGAATTATTTGGTGCACCTGTGAATGTTTTTAAAAGCAATATGGTACCATAATGCTGTTATTCATGCATCACATTCATGATAATATTATCCTAATAAAGAACGAAAACAAAAGTTTGTCGCATTTAAGGCGATCTAATTGTATACTTTTAACACTGCATATCTAAAAGTAAACAAGAGTGTACGCATTCGAATCTGACACCAATAATGATGTACCTAACCCTCTATACACGTAGACCCACGCAGCTCAACATCAGAATAATTCATTGTATTCATCGATGAGACACATTATTCTCTATTAACACCTAGCAAATTCTACCACGGTTTGCTCCCCCTAGTGTAACTACATACCCCCTCCCCAACCCGTATTTAATCATTGCATACACAACGCTCGGTGGCGCCACATTGTGTTTCCCGGTATGCGGCGCCATCATTGCTTACCACTACTTCAGCTATCTACGGTAGCAAGCCGGTGTACGTTCGCCACGCATGCATGCATGGGTACTAACTAAAGGGGCATCGCTTTAATTGATTGCGCGGCCGGGAGAGCGGGGCAGTGTGTGTCTACCGGAGCGTGTAATACGATCACTTAGTAGGGGAAATGTTTGCACGCCATCGCGGCTATCAAATACAGCGCAGCGAAACGTAGAAGGGAGAGAACTGCTTTTGCCTGACCTGGCTAAAATGTGGCAAATTACATTAGGTGCTCAGCGCGGCGTGTTGGGCTCTCAATCCATCTCTTTACCCGGTCTATTCTCCTATCAACTCAAGTACATACACACTCTCCAAACCCTCCCTACAAGTCTCTATTCATTGTCGGACTTTATCTCACCTGTATGCTCTGTTCATTCACTCTCTACTCCTACCCCTCCCTCCCTTCCTCCCTCCTCTTTCTCACTCTCTTACTTCACTCTCAACTTTCCTCTTTAGGCAGTTTCGTTTCCTTTTATTGGCATTGTTCCCCTCCCTGCCACCCCTCTACACTTCCACCTCGCTCTAATTTGCGCTCTGATCCATCTAAATTTCGACCCTTCCCTTTTTGTCAAGCCCCATCTCTTTTTCCGTCTTCTTCAACATGTTCAACCCAATTTCATATTCTTCTTTGTACCTTCCTCTTACCTTGCTTTCTAAAGTCTTCTTCCTGAATTTCTCTACTCTCACCTTTGTTCATCCACAACTTTAAATGTCTCGTGAAATATGTTGACTAACAGTATATCTAAGGCAATGCCATCATAATTCCTACTTTCAATGTGTATGATTTTCTCAATGAACACAAAATGTATTTCAACTACTCCTCACCTTTCGTGAATATCTCTCTAAATTTCCCAAAAGTTATTGACTGCACTATTTAACATCACTTTGATAAGTCTACCGATTTTATATCTAGGTTTTTAAGAAGAAAGCAACAAAATTTCTTTTAGTTTCTACCAAAAAAGTATTTTACTTAAACTGCCGTTACTGGAATTGAGCTTGTATTTGATGTGAACATGGGTACTTGATTCCCTTATCAATACTTTCGTTTTGTGACACTTCAAATTTTGTTTTAATATATTCTTTTGTATTGTCACCACTAATCACTTTCATCACTTTCCCGTAAACTCCGGGCTCTATATCAACATTATTATGCATTATGTTATTCCGAACGAGCTTCGTTTATCATAACAACGTCGTCTCACTTTCCACTCTCTTTCTTATACACCTCAGCTGCTCAGACTAAAAACAAACAAGTCAACTGTATAGTTAAAGGCAACGCTTGAAAACATGAAACTAAATTTTACATCTTCCCCACGAACAACAAAAAACTACCCCCACTCACACTCCCCTCCTTTTTTCTCTTCTTTCACATTAAACAAACGGCGTCTGAAAACCTGTGTGTCTATGAAATAGCATTCCATGGAATAAGCATGTATGTTTATTATTGCCACGGAATGACCTTGGCTGCGAGCTCTTCTTCGTTCGTCAATCGCCCCGTAACTCCCCCGCAGGGAACACGCTACCTTGCCACGCTTTACTCTCCTTATTAAATCTAACATGCACTCAACCTTGCAATTCTCATCATACCATTCATCAGACATCGACATCTCTATGCTTCTGCTTCTTCTTTTCTTTTCTCCCGTCTCATTTCTTTTGAACATATTACAAGCCCCCCTCCCCCCCCCCCGCCCGCTCTTTCTTTGCTCCCTCTGAAACAAATTTTGAAGAAAAAAAAGTATCATGCAGTTCCTATGTGAATATCACAAGCCCCCTGCTCTCTCTCTCTCTCTCTTTGCTATCTCTGAAGCTAATTTATAAAGAAAATATCTCATGCAGTTCTTTAAATATATTGTCATTTATATTTCGATGTACTTTATTACTGTTTAATTCCTTTTTTCTGTAGCATTAAAACCATTATAATAATCATAACAGAACTTTCGCTGATGATCTTCCATTAGTCAAGTATGTGTATAAAAAATAATCGCGCATATATATAAAATGATAAGTACTTAACAATTGTAAGAAATGGAAATGTATAATCCGATGTAAATGTCAGCCCTCATTTTGTGTTTTTATGCAGTCCTGATGAAGATCATTGATCGAAAGCTCGACAAATAAAGGAGGACAATAAAAGCTACCACCGTCTCGTAGTGACATTTCTTTATATATATTTGTATTTATTTCCACAAGAGGTGTATGTGTGTGTGTGTGTGTTTTAAAGATTTTTTTTTTCTTAAAAAGATGTGTCTAAGGTTTTGTACTTGTTGTTTTCGTTATTTATCATGCTATGCACTGTACACGTAATCTTACACTTTGATCTGAATGAGAGGGAATAAGAGAAAGAGAGAGGGGGGTAAGGAAGGGTAGGGGCTATGGGGCAAAACATTTGAGGAAAAAGTATTGATAGTACTGCAGAAGTGTGTAAAATTACCAATGAAAAAATATTTTAAAGCCCCTCAACTGCATTTTCCATTTTTTCACCAAACGAACGAGCTTCATCTGTAACATAAATATCTGTACCTGTCAACAAGACTAAATAACGAGATATACATGTATGTATAGGATTGCAAAAAAGAACGTGTGGAAAACCCGGTCATTTCAATTAGTTTAATGCTGAGCATTGAAAAACACTCCGGGCCGGCCAGCACGATAGAGGAATGAACGTCAGATGGAGTTTACAGTTAAAATGTATTGAAAGAGGAAGTCTACCCTGATATCAGTTGGCTCTTTAAAAAAAGCAGAAAAGTTCAAGAAACAGAGCAGTGAAAGTTTGAGCAAAATCTGATAAGAAATAAGAAAGTTATGAATTTTTGAAGTTGTAGTCAATCAAACACAACTTGGCAACTCCGTGACGTCTCTTGCGAGCTCATCTCCCATTTGCCCTGTACTGAAAAAATCATAAATTTCCATTTTCTCTCTAAAATACTTTATCATACATGCAGTTAAATTGAATGGTCAAAGTCTATATTCAGTATGCTAAATCTATATCTTATGTCAATAAATGAATTCCATTCTTTCTTGTTGCCATGGCACAACTATTATACACCAGTCTGTAGAAATACAATATTTCGTAAACATGTAAAAGACAAACTCAATAACATGATTGAAAATGCTTTTACAAAATCAATCAAGTTTTGCCATCATAAAATGCAATTATTTTTCTTTTGCACATAAGGTGCAAAGTAAGATGGCTTGACAATTTCAGATCATGGAAAGCTCATCGATGAACGAGACTTAAACTTATTTTGCTCGCAGAGAGCACCGTGCCATATTAATTTCTCATAGAATACACTGATGAGTTTTGATTTCAAAATGAATATCCGAGGTGCTTCCTTGGGTTTCAATTCGTTCCGGCTCGCCTTGAAATCTCCAGAGAGGGGAAGAATGGCAAGTTTACTCGAAACAAATGGAAGGATCATCATACAAATTATGCTATTCAATCTAAAATCACCGCGGGGCGAATTATTTTCAAAGCGACATGGTACAATCTTCATAGGGCACTGCGCTTGCTTCCCGAGATTACTCACTTGGCGCAACATATAGAATAGAGAAAAGGGTAAGAGATTACAGAAACAAAGCAAAATGTTCAAAAGTATTGTAACGTATACCATTTAGTGCAGTGTATAAAAGTTTTCTTTTACTAAGATACTTGGAAAAAGAAAAGTTGTCGGAGTAATTTAAACCTGTTCTGAAAGAAATAAAAAACCTGTAATTCGTGGAAGATACATCAGAAAGGTTATCATGGTTATGGACATTGGAACAAGAGAGGGAGAGAGAGAGAGAGCGAGGGAAAGAGGGAATGAGAGAAAGAGAGAGCGAGATAGAGAGAGAGAGAGAGCGAGAGAGGGGGCATGGGCTATTTCGTTCCCTTTTTCGTCTTCTCTTTTACAAAACATTTTCTTGTAGGATATCTTGATCACGTTAATACAATAATAGCGGTAATTGTTAAAAACATGATAATTATGAAAGTAATTTCTAAGAAAAATAATAATGATAGCAATAAATAATAATGATAATAATGATAAAAACAATATACCCTTCTTCTTTTTATTCTAATGCTTCTTAATTTGCTTCTTCAATGTATACTATTGCGACTATTATGATAGCGCTATTGTCATGACTCTACCGCCACAAAATGAGGCAAAAATAAAGTACTCTAACAAATTATTTAACCCCGTATCGGTGCACTCTCCCATTTCTTTTCCCCTTTCTTCCTTTCAGCCGTTCCTCTCCCTTTCCCTCTCCGTATTTTCTTTATTCTTTCAGATGCAGGTTCCCTACCAAGCCTTCTAGTATTTGAGGACAGTCTGTCAGATCTGTTGGCGATTAGCTCCCAACCTGATAATCCACCTTCGCGTCATTTAGCATAGCAGGATTATTCCCCGGTCGCACCGACGAGACCAACGCCAAACCGACAGTAGAACGATGAAAAATTACATTCCCGTGAATGGGAAAGAATCAGTCTGTCTGGAGTCGATTTGGAGTCGGTCTTGCGGTGTGACGGGCGTATTATAAGGAGGGTTAGCGGAGTCGGGGTGAGACACAGGTAGACGTATGGCGCGACCTTTCGGGAGATGGGCAGCAGGAACGGAGCTAGAGAGGGGAGTGGGTGTGATACCTTCCCCCATTAAAAAAAAAATTATGACAGGAAATTTTTGAATTTTTATAGCCTACCGGCAAAACTAAAAAAGGAATATACTTTTCTTTTCTTTATGATTATAATTTTGCTTGTTGAGAAATTTTCAACTAGCATGTGGGCAAATTTGGTCCAACCCTCCCCCCCCCCCCTCCATAATATATGGTTAGTGACGTACCTGAGGAAGGTGAAAACCATTGATGAGATGAATTTTTATCGATATACGGTCCCATATGTTTTATGTGTCGATTGAGATTAGTTTTTATTGATTACAGTAATTTCTCCTCATAAATTTGCATTCAGGAACACTTACCTAATCTATACCTTGAATTGAATATTGCTTAATTTTGACTCCTTTTTATTGGATGGGGAATATGCCTGACTAATAAGGTGTTTTGTAATAGAAGTTGTCGAAATGTTTAGGTAGTAGCATGGATTCCACGTCAAAAAGGAGTTAAATCAGTTACAAGCATTTCTATGTGTAGAATATGCTAATTCAATTATACGTATTTTTTTAACAAGAGCAGTAACAAATGCAGTTAAATGTACATCTTACACGAATAATAAGAATACCTTCAAAATAAGACGGTGGAATTCAAACCAATGAAAGCTACTGTCGACATTTTCATCATGTATTGTTTTGTCATGAGATTAATTTCTTGTTCAGTGCGTTCATTAATTTTTACATTGCCTGACATACCAAAAATATAGGAAGATCACAAAGAAGCGACACATAACTAGGGGAGAAAAGAAATGATTCACTTCTATTAACACATATCCTTAAGTGATTCTGACTCTCTTCATAAGCCAGCTGCTGATAACTAATATGATAAACAACTTGGCGTTATAAAGAGGCCGCTAAGTAAGTCACGGAAATCTGTGATGAGCGAAAGATTTAATAGTCACTCATTATTCGCAGTTGCGATTTCAGTTATCCCCCGTCTATTACTCAATTCAATTACATTTCGCCGGGCTATTTTTTCCCTCGCTTTTGACGACACCGAAATATGGTGGACCTCCCCCTCTTCTTTTTTATTTTGCTCTGGGGTCTAAACGCGATTAAGTTTTAAAAGATGTTCCTGGAAGGTAGGAGGAATCATATATGAGTCGTCATCTTTGTCGCCCTATCTCGGCCCGTGACGACGAAGTGACGCTTTCATAATAATGATTTGTCAGCGTCGTCGTCTTTATTAGTACGTTGAAAAGTGGTGTATATTGTGCGTTTATTTTTGATATGCGTCAGTGTGACAGACGACTGCATAGATATTTCCTGCTGTGGAGAATTACAGAGTACATAGAGCTCAATAGGATTAAATGGCACATAAGAAAAGGAAGGAGAAAATGGAAAGAAGCTAGTTTTCAGGTGTGTGGGAGAGAGAGAGAGAGAGAGAGAGAGAGAGTGTGTGTGTGTGTGTGTGTGTGATGACCTTTATTCCGTCATGCTTGTGGGGTACAAAACACAATAGGAAAAGTGCTTGCGGGGTACAAAATACAATAGGAGAAACAATAAAGTTCCCCACAAATCAATGTGTGTGAGGGTGGGTGTGTGGTGTGTGTGTGTGTGTGTGTGTACATCTTTGATTGCCTATTTTATGTAAGATTTCTTTTTTTCTTTAAATCATAGTCAAGATTGAGAAAAAATATTGAGCATGAAAAGAAAAAGAACAATTAAAAAAAATGATTCCGTCTTAAACCGACGGGAATGAATGACGGGATGTAAAAAAGGAGTCAGCACCAAAATAAATTTCAACTACCCATTCAGAGAGGTCTGTAGGACAAAATACAGAAATGGTATGTTAACCAGATGCTGCAGCTAAAGAAGATACCGGGCAGTCATAGCAACACAATTGGCAGATGATCACGCTATTTCTCTCCTCTCCTTTGTTCTTTATCCCACGGGTGCCTATCCCCGTCTATGTTTCTGTGATTAATCCAGTTAAAATTCAATCACACTAAACAGTAAAATCGGCTTAGTCGCGGTCTCTAATCAGTTAAGTGGCCGTAGAGAAAAAAAAGAAGGGTCTTGATCTTAATGTGCTTGAATCACCCCTGACCGACCGTACGCAAATCGCTTCGGCGAGTACCAGTCGTTTTGGGAGATGGCCGAAATTAGGGGAGCTGAAGGATGCATTCGTGCGTGTGTATGCTTCAATCAGAGCAGTTTCAAGGAAGGACTCCCCCCCCCCCCCCCCCCCCCGTATTTTTATCAGGAAGCACTGGCAAAGCAAAGTGCTCTCTCGAGTGATGGTTACATGGATAGAGGTTACCAAGAGTGGCTGCGTGGAATAGGATGAAAAGCACGCCAAACTGCAATTGTGAAATACAACCAATTTGGCAACAAAACCAGTGGGCTTTTTTAATCTTAAAAAATCTTTGATAAAATACATACATATGACCAAGTCATAGATATCATACAATCAATGGAAATTATATCATCAAACAATTCTCCGTAAAGCATGTCAAATTTTCCTTAATTTCCAGTTTTTTCCGCAAAATCAGTGTTTTGATATGATTCAAATTTTACATTTTCAGCGGAAATTGATGGAGCTAATGTTTTCTTCTATAAAATCGAGATGTGTCATCGATTTGATGTTCATTTATATATATGTATGTGTGTAGCCTATGACTACTGAGAAGGAATGATACTATATAAATAGTGAATGGTCTATGATGTACTATATACTGGATTATGTGCACGACAAATACTAAATTATCCCGAGTGCAGTTTTAAATAGACCTGCATGAGGGATAATTTGGTATTTGGAGTTCATATAGTCCTGTAATGGTGCATGACTAGAATATACACTAATTGTTATAGTAAATAGACCCCTAGTTATATAACTGTTATTGTGCCCCGTGCAAAATCAAAGTTATAGTGCACAATCGTGCACTATAACAATTTTTTTGCACGTCACGTGATGCGAATCTAACAAATCACAGCGCGTATTATACATACACCATTTACTATATTATATATATCATATATTTATCTATTTATATATACACATGACATAAATTGAACAACTTCCAGTGTCAAAATGAAACAGATGGACAAATTCTTGTTATCAACTCTTCGTCATGTTTATTCTCAGAAATTATACTGCAATCGTCATCGCGCGCTATACCTTGAGGTGAGTAAACCATATTGTAAACCATGAAAGCAAAATACAAACTTTTCTTTTAAGAAATGATGATAAATTCTTCAGCATAACATACCAGTACTCCAATCTGGCTTGAGGCGATTATTATAGAATCGCTTTAATATACGCCTCCGTCCGTTTAGGCTAAGAGATGTTGCAGGGAAAGACACTCAACCCTTTTCTTCCTCTTTTTCTTGCACTTCGCATAAGCATTATTTGATTGTTTCAAAAGGTTGCATATCCACTTATATAGAAAATGTTGAATTTGAACAATACTCTTTTTTTCTCAGCTTAAGGTTCAACTCTGTATAACCTTCATGTACACTCTTAGAAATATTGGGCAAAATTTTACCCAAATTTTACCCAACATGAGGGTCCTTATGAGTCCGACCAACTTTTGGATAAACTTTACCAATTTCATTCTTATTTTTGACCAATGTTGGGTAAATGCATGTAAAAGTTGAGCAAGATTTAACCAACCTATGCCCAATCTTCATTTACCCAGTGGCATTTACCCAACATTTCTAAGAGTGTACCACTTTTACATCAGAAATTGTCTATTAGAGCTAATGATATAAAGTCTATGATTATTTAAAGTGATTTTACTCGTTTGATCAACCGGCGTTGTATTTTTCAACATTGGTAATAAATGTTGGTGAATATCTGAATTAACATGCCAAATAAGTGCCGTTCAAAACTTTGACAGGGACCTCGAGAATATGGCCGAATTATATGCCTGTTTGTGCGATATCCGCAGAAAGATTCGAAAGGAACGTACGACCTTTTGCCGGGAATCACTTCATATCGCCCCCTTCATTATCGGCATGGCTATAATACTAGCCCTGCAGTCATGATTTGAAAGTGCGCCTGTACTTTGTAATGATCCCTCAAATAGGTGCGTCTCTGCTCTCGAGTTGTAGGGTATAGTTAAAAACTAGAACCAAATAGTGCATCGTCGAGTTGCTCACCCGAAGTCAATCGTCCTGCAAGGCAGCGGCGGATTTAAGGGGGGGGGGGTGCACAATCGGCCCGTGCCCCCCCCCCCCCCTTTGAAACCCAATCGTCATACCTTAAGTGCACAACATAAATTCCCCGTAATTGTGCCTTTTTTAAATAAAAATTCTGGATACGCCCCTGTTGCAGGATAAGCTTTCCATGTCCTCAGATGTCCAACTGACTGAATACTCCCATTTACGAAAGCGTATGGCCATACAGTTTAGTCTAACACTGAGTCTATGGGGGGAAATGAGTCTGGCATTTCCGGTCACTTGCATATGTTTACTTTTGTGAAGCACATGATTATTTTGGAGTGCTTTTTTTTCCTGGGCTTCATTTTTACACCATATTACTTACAATGATAGCATGTAAGGCCAGGCAGCTCAGATTTATCAAGCCTCTACAAAGTTACCAAATCACTTTAAGGACTGGGAAGAATTAGAAGAAATGAGCTGTACATTCGACACTGATATAGCAGAGGCCTTTATTTTTTTGTCTAGAAAGATCTATGCATCCGAAATTTACGTTTATCCATAGGCAAACTTTTATGATGTAACTAAAAGTGAAACCAATAATAAAGACCGCTATAGGAGGATAAGAAAAGTGGTCTTTGTGTAAAGATTCTTTACTGAACGTTTCCATGAGAAATTCCTTTCCAGAGAAACAAGAAAATGTTGTCTTCACAAACAGGTGGTCTTTCAATACAGGTAGTAGCTAAAGCAGGTTTGACCGTATGGTATTTCGTAATAAGTTCATATCTAAGCGTGACACACAATGATAGCGTCGTCATTTGCAGCCGACTCTATAGAGCATTTCATTCCTCGCTATGTGGATGAGATCGGTGTGGGTGTGTGGCGTGCTGTTTCACCGCGAGCTGCGGAGTTTGGTATTTTGTTTTGTCTCGTGGGTTGTACGTTTAATCTCTTTGACGAATACATAATTCAAGGACCTGAGACAAACATGACCCAATTCCCCCACACAATTCGCGATGTTCCATCCATTACTGTAAATATTAAGACGCATTATTATTATGGTTCATGTGGTAGAGATTTAAAAATGTATTTGTTATCATGACTTCAGCATTCAAACCTTTATGTATAGTAAGAAATATTTTATAGGCTATATAAATAGTAATAATAATATTTAACAAAAACATGCTTGATAGATATACATATGGTAGTTCTATCTCGATATTTAGTTCTAAACTGATATGTTATAAGTTGTGATATACTTTGTCTTCTATTAATATGATTTCTATAAGATTTTCAACAAGTGACTATTATAAACCATTATTTAATTGGTTTAATATGGAGTTCGCTCAAGTAAAATCTGACATTGCTATGCTCTAGCTAAACTTGGAAAATGTAGAATGTAACAACAAATGGGAGGAAGAGAACGAAAGAGTTTCTTATCATATTCATTTAGATTCTTATAAAATTATATGTGATCCATTATGAGAAAAAACATTTTTTCCCAGTATGTGTGTTTTTGTGTTTCATCTCAGAAAACCTGTATAATGTTACATCCTATTAAGTAAAATCCTATTCCGCGAAAACAAATCAGAAAAAAAAAGATTTTTCGGATAGTGTTTCTGACTTTATTTCAAATTTTCCTTCAGGCTACACAAACTGATTACTTCTACAAATCTGTCCATTTCATTCAGTAATGAAACATAGACGTATCTTTCAAGAAATCTTGAGGTAAAGAAGGAGAGGAAAAAAGGGAGAGATGGATTATATCAGATCAATAAGAAAATCAAATTCGAAAGACTTAATAATGTGATAGCTGATGCATGATACATATACTTTTACACATCACTCACTACGATAATGACCAATCTTCGATCTTGTTGTAACAACAAAATTCAATCTTGGGCCTGTGGCATTGATCGTCCTCTTCACCGGTCATTCAGAGATTGAGAACACAAAACGAGTATCGCTATTTGCTTCAAACCAATACTTTACAAGTTCAAATCTCATCTAGATTGCCATTTAATTTGACAAACAATCAGTGGGAAATATCGAGTTTTCTCGTTTGTGCTTTCTTGTTTGCCTTTCCCCCGCCGAAGTTGAATCCACGGGCAAGGGAACGAAAATGAGATTTAGCCAATCATTCTTAACGCATCATATCCGAATTTGGACTGGTTAGGGGGTACTAAACTAGATTATTCCCATGATTCAATTGGTTCAACGGAGACATTATGGGTAACGAAGTTTTGGCGCACTTAACTTGATCGTCTGCTCACCGGCACGATCCCCGCTCGACCTATGCGCCACGCACGCCGTGCATACACACGCGCACGGGCACGCACATCCATCTACCCACACACGCCATGCACACAGAGCAAAGGCAGCATTTTAATGTTTGGAAACGTAATTAAAATTCGATATTTACAGGCTTGGACCAACCGCAGTGAGTATTGAGAAAGATGCATGAGGAATTGGATGGTATATCGGTAATAGACCTGATATTATGACTAATTTGACGAGCGAAATTTGTCACCAGCAAAACAAATTTAGTTCAATCAGGTTTTTGTCGGTCGAGTAGGTCCTGAGTTAACTTTGAAGGGTGTGAGGTTTCGGTGGTGTTTTGAATGTAGGATCATGTACAGACACGCTCTGTCTATCCCAATTGAGGAATTAGGGGGATATTATATTACGATTGACCCATTCGAGGTTAATGTACGGGAATTCGTACGCGAATTTAACTTATATCTAATAAGGTAATGTTGTTACATTCCTTTCAAAAATGATTCGAAGTGTATGTTGGAGAATCGTTTTCTGTTTAGATTGTTTTTTTTTCAGGGCGAATTTAAATCAAGATCAGAGTGGCATACACAATATAAATCATTACTTGAAAACTATAACCTATGAATGAATATAGTTTAAGCAATTATTTGGATTGGGACGATGAAGGCAACACAGGAAGACCGGGGAATGTAATGCAATAGGTTACTGCGGAATAAATTTAATGATGTATATAGGTGAAAAAGAACATTTTAAATCTATGTGAATTGAAGATAAACGAAACAACAACAATTAGGAGAATGAATAAGTGGTGCTTCAATATGATGAATAATTAGATGGATCACAAAAAATTAATAAGAAATAAGAGAATAAGAATTAAGAAAACAAATGGAGAAAACAAAGGAAAAGGCAGTTTTTAAATATTATAAGAGAACAAACTTGAGTTTACAAACCAAACGAATTACAATCTATAACTCGAAAATAAGGAAATAAAATAGACTTGGATTTTGAAGGAATAGCTATGATGACGAAGAAGCTAGAAAGGCAAAAAATATAGAAAAGGGAATGAAGGCAAGATGGAGAAATGAAAACAAGACGTGTTGAGCCATGCGCGAAGCCCAGAGAGGTAATTGTTTACCAAGCTGGGAGGTTTGGTCGGCTGGGTCGATACTTCCCGCGCCTAGCAGTGCCTCGAGCTACACAGGTGCCGCACCGCTGCCTGCCAAGCCGTAGCAGGACCGGCCCATTGACTTGCTTGCTCCAATATATGTATACACATCTCTTCCTCCTGCAGCTTATACAGAAGCAGAAGACACTGGACAGCTACCAATACTATCTACAACCGCAAAACATTCCCAATCACCCACGCCACCATCATCATCCTCATCATCATCACCATTGTCCAGCGCTCATCACAATGTATCAACACCTTTAACTGGTGGCTATTGGAGACTGGGGAGCCAAAAGGCGCGCGAACTGGGGCGATGATTTGAAAACATTTGTCTTGGTTATCGGTACCGCGTTGACACGTTGGCTGTCGTCTGACTGGTCGATACGTTTGTTCAGATTTCCCGCCCAATTAAAAACAGCTTTAGGACTTGTTGTCATCGCACTTTCTTGTCTATAGGCCTCTGGAGATGTACACACCCATCTCTCCTTGTCCCTCCTCCTTACCCCATCGAATCTTAACAGTAAAACTGCGTGAAAAATTTGTGGCATTACCCACTGTCACTCTGCTACAATTAGCAATGTTTATCTAAGTCCTTCTTGTTAAATCCCCTAAATTATCGATATGCCCTCTTTTGACCTTCATGACCTTCTCCTTCTTATCAATACTCTGGTCTTGCTCTTCATCCTTCTTGTCTTACGGTCATCGAGTTCAGAGGATGGCTGAACTGTGTCACCATCTTCCAAAGCTCTACATGTTATTATGTTATTATTTTATTATTATAAACATCTTCAGAGATCTAATGTTATATATTGTTGTTAAATGAAGTTTAGTGATGAAGAATAATTATGTGTAGTATAATCTACTTTTGAAGGATAGTTATTTTAGACTTTGCAGTGAGCATTTGAAATGTAAGTATAATATATAATATAATGTCATGTTATATATATATGTATTATTACTCTTATTATTATGATATATCATTTATGTGATGTGTTGTTAATAAATCAAACTCAAATCATATATATATATATATATGTCAGTGACATGAATAATACATAATTATAGGAATTTAATTCCATATGTAATCATGTCTTTTGTATAGAGGGCATAAAATATCATGTTATATTCGTGATTGCAGTGTTTGTTCTTTTAATGAGTAAGAGTTTCGTCTTTATTTTGCATGATATTATTCATTACCCACTCACCACACTCACTAATTTCCCTAACGTTTAGACACCACCAATAAGTAACCACACATTTCTTATCGTCAGGATTCATGAAATGTGTTTTTATCATTTCTTGTTTTGACCACATTGCAGTAGTAATTTGATGATATCTTCTGAAGATCCTGGTTGCTATCGAAGATACCGGATACGACAAATATCCTTATAATAATCTTCAAACTCCTCATCACTTCCTTTCTCATTTATCACCTTATAGATCCTATCTTTTATATTCGTTATTATCGTGGTAAGCACCACAACCATCATAAAGGTAGTCGTCATCGTCCTCCTCCTCCTCTCCTCATCATCATCATCTCATCTCACCATCTTCGTCATTACTCACTCATCATCATCATCATCATCATCATCGCCATTTTCATCATCTTCAACATTACTATCATTCTTATCATCATCACATCTTCATCATCATCACCATCATTATCAACAACATCACCACCACCACAACCATCATCATCATCATCATCATCATCAATCATCATCTAAACAGTAACAACGTTAACTATGACAAAACCATATGATACATCACCATCATCTTCGTCAATATCAACACCTCCATGGTAACTACCATCATCACCCTAACCTCCTAACTCCTCCTTATCAACGCCATCACCATCACCTATCACAATGTCATCTCATCCTGGCGCCCTTTATGGGCGGTTAGGGAATAACCAAAAGTGTTTCCCCTTCACACTTTCACACGAACTGAGAAAAAACATTCCACTTTTTGAGGCTAGGAAAAGAAAAGAGACAAAAAACCAAAGGCTTTTATGGTCATGCTTTGACACGCTAGCTGTCGTCTGTCTGATCGATACGTTTGTTCAGTTTTCCCGCTCAATTAAAAGCAGCTTTAGATGTTCTTGTCATCGCACTTTCTTGCGGTCCGATGAAGAAAGCTTGTCGGGCAAGCGATGGAAGGGTTTGTATGCAGCTGAACTTTCTCACATCCGACACTAAAATAATATCAACATCTATCTTCACCGATCTAAGAAGATTATTTGGCATGGGTTCATTTTTTCCCTTCTGTATGCATTGATAATACTCTAGATGATAGTCATTTGAATAAAGGGCTACATGCAATCCCATTTGTAGAAGATTTGCAGTTCCGATACACGTTAAATACATTCTATAATCGGATACAAGCTGGCATGAAATACATAATCAAATATTTCATTTCAAACAAACGGTTACATTACAGGTTTACTATGATGAATGAAATTTAATGATCAAGTGATGTGCGAAGAGAGCAATTCGAACAATGTTGGTAACTATGCAGATTACAAGATTTGTCAATGAAACAATCAGTATTACCTGATTACATGACATTGTAATTGAAAATACGGCAAACATGTACTATGTGCATACAGTTTTCTGGAGGTGGCGTAGGTAGATTTTGTTTTTGCATGTTTTTCTCATTCTACACAGAAACGTCACGGAATATGACTTGTAGTTTGAATGATTAATGGCGCCTCCTTCAGAATTTGGTGACCACTCACTGTGCGTTGACATGAAAGTGTTTTTTTTTTCTTCTTCTTCAGCATGTCATATTTTTCGTATTTGTTTCTGATTTGGAAAATGAATGGGACCTCAATGTATGTTTCAGAATAAGCATTTGCCATCAGACCTTCGTCTCCAACATATAAGTCGTGGTGAAACACATCTCAAAACCGGACGCAACGGTCAACCAAGCAGGAACAGTGGTTTTTGTGTTGTTCTTCTTGATTGGCTGGTCCTTGTGAAATTGCATTCGATCACAGTCTACGCTCTGTTAATGTGGCCCTCGTTTGTTAACCTGGCAATGATGTTTATCCCCGTGTTGTTCCAGGGGTGATAATGGATTAGGAAAATGTAGCTTCCTAATCCATTAATCTCCCTTTATCATGATAAAGAAAAGGAAACGAACTAAACCAGTCATATCTTAGTTTTCGTTGTGAAGCTGAAACTGCATCAAAGGTATATTCTCAGTTTAGAAAACTTTAGAAAGTCATAACAAAGAGCTGATGTAAACTGAATATGTTTATTAGGGAGGTATCGGATCATGAAAGGTTATGCTGCATGGAGCCTACAATTTACTCCATTTTCCGATCATATCCCTTTCTCCCGTTCTATGTCTGTTTGTCTCTGTCTCTATCCGTCTCTTGCTGTCTCTCTCACTATCTGTCTCTAAAACTCTCTCCCATCTATTCCAGCCTGCATGTCTACAGTTGTGTCCCCTTTTCTCTCATTCTGTCTCTCATTATCTGTATTGCATTTTCTTCTCTTTTCTCTCTTGTGCCGTGATTGACATGAACCCCTAAAGGATGCATCAGTCCGCCCTTCCAGATGTCCAAACAACCTGTCTAGCCGCGCTCCCAGAAACTGCCGCCCATCCCCTCCCAACACTCACACTTTGCAATGCAAACCAGCTCATTATTTTCATAGTCGTCACGTAATTGTTTTACCCCTGCCGCCGAAGCGTTACTCCTGATGCCGTTGCTGCTGCTCCCTGCTACTGCTGGGGATGGGGCAACTATCCTGACTTAGAAGTTAGGGTGACGAAAAGAAGCGACGGAGCCAGCGGACCCCGTAGGGCATCGCCCTTATATCGCCTTCAAAACTAAGAATGTCATAAAAAACGAGGAGGAAGAACAGTAGCAAAGAAGAGATTAATACCACAAAAAATAAAAAGGAAAAAGGGACGAGAGAAGAGTAAAGGGAAGCGTTCTGTGTTCTCCGTCATGTAATTACAATATGGCGAAGCGGGTAGCTTTAATCAGTCAACAATGATGAATTTCGCTGCTCTCGTGATGACGGTTCGAGAAGATGGATTATTCGCCTCTAATCAGAAGGGTGCTTGTTACGCAGCGAAATGCTGAAGAGAGGGAGAGAGCGAGAAGAGAAAAAAAAATCGGTGCCCCTAGAGCGCTTCCGATACGAAGTTTTGTGAGTAACCAAATACGTTTAAAGTCGGGTCAGGGAATGCACTGCGAAATATTGATATGATCTGTATAGGGTTACATACGATAGTACTTTTGGCGATGTAAAGGAAACGACTTGATACCCAAGAAAAATCAAAGTCATTCGAAATTGATTCGAGGCCTGGCCAGCGTAGGAGGAAAAAAAGGGGGAGATAAAGCTAAGAGAGAAGTCATATTTTGATACGAGTAGAGCCAGTGGCGAGTTTATCATTGCAATCGTTTTAATGGGTAGCGAGTCTCTAACGATTCTTTCACCTCAGTAACACGGGATACAATCGCTCTGAATTGATTTCAGACATGTTTAGAGGCACTTTGTTGGAATCGTTTCACTTTCCTTAGACCTTGCCCCTTTTTGAATTGTTTCAGATGGTTTTGTTCTTTTGCAGCTAGCATCATGCTGAAACTCTAGTATTGAAATATGAAGGATTTTTATTTCATTCAAATCATATTTGTGCTAGTGCACCAGTTTCAGTATTCATAAACACTCTTATACTTGTATATACAACAATAATGTTTTTGCAACAGTCTTTTAATATGGGTATTTTATACCCATAACTTCAAATTCTATCAATTTAACTCATAGTTGTTACAGTCTATTTTACATGTATTATTATTACTACAGTTTGATATCATTTTGTATTTTGATTGGCATAAAACATGTACGGCCAAGCATGTTGTGATATATCCTTTATTGAACTGAATTGAAATGTGCTTCTCAGTGTTACACGAGCACAGTGAAACAATGACTATGGCTTAAGATGATTTTTGTAATAAATACCAATTTCTGGAAATAGAACATATACATGTATTTTAGTATAAAATAACAACTTGAATAGTGTACAAAACGTGAAGCATTCCGTGTACCCTTATCCAAAATAAACCTCAATACCTAAAACTAACAACAACAAAAAGTCTTGTTTAGTATCATCTAACTATATAATAGCTATTGAGTGAATAAAAATTATATTATTTAATAACTAGGTAGATTTTTTTAACAAGTATACAAAGATAACAATTGCACCAGACGCAGCGAATTTAGAAATTAAGAATTATTCCTATATCGTCTGTTCCATCTCATGGATATTAGTAAGTATACCAAACAGATATTGAAATTGAATGTTAAAATGTGTATTGTTTTATTATCTATTTTTTTAGAAGAAAGTTGCAGAATGTTGCGGCAGCAGAAAGGCATTAGTGACAAGAAACAAGCTGGACACGATGGCGGAGGCATTTAGGCATATAGGTATGATTTCAAATAATAATGCATTAGTTTCATGCTGCCCAATAGCTGTAGAAATTAGTAACCTTTATTCATCATTCTGCCACGATTTTAACACATTACTAATTTCTTGATTCAGTTTCATATAAGCGTGTATACCAGTGACGGATTTAGTGGGGTACTTCTTCTGCTTCTTCTTCTTCTTCTTTTTTTTGCTTGTCAGAAATTTGGAAGGACGCAGAGAACCCGAAATGTGTGATACCCCCCCCCTTTTTTTTTTTTTTTTTGCTTTCAGAAAATGTTGTGCCCCTTCCCCCCCCCCCCCCCCCCTCGTTACAGAATCCTGGATCTGCCCCTGGTGTATGCCGATTCTTTTAGACCAATGTAGTATGTCGTTATTCTTCCTCGATCAGCATAATTATTCCATGGTATTATTCATTGACTGAAACTGATATGTTACAGGACTATGTGTAATTACGCGTCCTTCCCCCTCCTTTACACCGACCAAAAAATATTTCCACTGTATTTTATTCAAAAACTGTTTATTAGACAAATAAAATCACTCCTTCCTCACTCCATGTAAGTGACTGATTTGTCGACCTAGGAATGCAAGGACCGACCGTGCTCTTCTTTTTATTCTTCCCCTTTTAAAATTCTTTCCGTCTTTTCTTGCCCAAAACTAGATCATGGCTTTTAATTTCTAGTTTCATTCAGTTCTCTAAAATATCAAAACGCATTAGACCTTACTCAAAATTTTAGATTATCATTATTGTTCGAATAATAATGTCATGGTTATAATTGTATTCATCTTCATCTTTAGCTTTGACATTGTGAAATTAATATGTTCATTACAATTTATTGAAAGAGAGAGTAAGAAGAGCATGAAAATCATGCTCTCGTTCCTTGTCTCCCTTCCTTTTCTGTCCCTTTCACTCCTCTTATGTTTTGTTTATCCGGTTTATGCACAAATATGTTCCCTTTTCAACGATACACTATTTTTGCAATTATAAGTTACAGGGGGCTGCAATCTACAAGCCCAGCTTTTTAGCAGTCCCCTCCGCGACCAACCTAATTTGTTTTTCTATGCCTATTGTACATAACCAATTATTGTAAGTTTCATTGATTTGCTAAGTACGATGTAAACCTATGCATTTTATATTGTTGGAAGTGCAAAGAAATCAGCTGGTTTTCATATTATTTTACTCTCTTGTTCCAATGTATAGTTTGCACATTTATTACAGTGAACAACTGTAAATCTCAATTAAGATTATGCGATGAAAATTAAATTAAGGAATTGCGGTATAAATGAACAAGTCTAGGAAAAATATCAATTTTCAACTTTCAGGAGATTTTTATGGCTAAGTTCGTCGTTCATTTATTCTTTTTTTTTTCCAATTACAATGAATGTGATGAACACAATAATGAATGGTTATATTTTATCATATTATACTGTGTTATCTAAAAGATATGGATTATATACCGGTACAAGTTTTGTTTGTATTGACACGGAAAAATGAAGTAAATCAAATCATGAATATTTTTATTATATTTTAAAAACCTCTCATTACCATATTTTTATTATATTTTAAAAACCTCTCATTACCATATTTTCATTAATACAAGAACTTCAAAAAGTATTTCATTTCCTTTTTGGTTCCCATGTGTTTATTTTGATAATGTCATTTCGAATACCAAGTCCAAGATAAAAAAATAACCCATTTATCAACATCTTGTATGAATATGTTTCAATAAAAAAATTAATGAATTAGCTGAAAACTTGTACTGACTCTCTTTGCGCTTTCCTGAGTGGAGTATTTAAAGAAAATATTAATTTTCTTTATTCTGCGTAGTTGTTGTTAAAGTGATTTGGTAACTTTGTAGAGGCTTGATAAAATCTGAGCTGCCTGGCCTTACATGATATCAGTGTATGAAATATGGTGTAAAAGTGAAGCCCGGGGGGGGGGGGGGGGGGAGCACTTAAAAATCATCATACCCTTCACAAAAGTAAACATATGCTATGCAAGTGACCGGAAATGCCAGACTCTTTTACCCCATAGACTCAGTGTTAGACTAAAGCGTATGGCCATGCGCTTTCGTAAATGTTAGTATTCAGTCATAGATATCTTAATAATAGCATTATATATTTGAAAACATTTATATGGCTGGCTATTTGTTTATCCCTCTGAACATCATTATACAAGACAGATATCAAAATTCAACAATTTATTAAATCAAGCCTCCACAAAGTTACCGAATCCCTTCAAGATATCTCAGTTGGGTGGTATGGGTGCTAAAATCTGACGACATAAATACATATATTGCTTTTCCCAACACAATCCTTATACCTAACACAGGACCTGACAACTGCCAGGTTTCATTTGTGGTAAAATCCTATGTATTGTTATAAGTTTTGCCAACTTTGGCGATGTTTACCACGATATAGCACGATCCCTGACTATCAAACCCGACAGCACTGAAAATCCATTACAGGAGAGACCGAGTTTGTACTGTTTTGTGTTAAAAATCGTGTTAAAATAGTGGGTGAGTGGCAGTTGATATGAAAATCTAAACAAGTGTAATCTTCCTTTTTAATCACTGTGGGAAAAACCCAAATGCACTATATTTTTTTTAACGCATGTGCATTACATTTCTTTTGACTTGTACCCCTTTACCTCCTTCAACCAAAGATACAAGATCCGAAACTGTTCATAGACTTAATTTGAATGCTAAAAATTAATCAACTTTAAAAATTACGGATTGCTTGCCTCTCTGTAGGAGAAAATACCATATCGGCTCCAATATAAGAGATGTTAAACCTGTCGCGCGGCCGCCCCCGATTTGTCCCCGTTTGGGCATTTTCTCCGACTGGAAAGCCTAAATAATTTTATCTTAGCAATTTTTATTTTTATTTTTCTAATCACCATTGGTAACGTAAATAAGCACTATTTTCCATTTGGAGTTTGATATCTGATCATATTTCAGTATCTTCCCAAATCTAGCGGTATACATGTAGTCTGGAGAGCGTTTCAAGTGTCTTGTCAGTGATTTTTACTGACAAATTTGCTCTCAACCAATCAGATGCAAGGATTTCAGTAGCTTATAACAGTTGTCGGTAAAAATCACTGACAAAACGCTTGATGAAACGCTCCTCTGGTTGTGATGTGACCTTTGAACATAATTTGAAATAAAGGGAGAAAATCTAAAAGCCATGTACCTTCTTCGTCGCACGTCCAGCGATACTTAATAAGTGTGCTTTTGATCATATCTATATGCCCTCACATAAATAACAAGACAATTTTTTTGTATGATAAAGAAAATCTCCGCAACAGCAATTAATACCATGCAATATACAGTAATTGTCAACGTCAAGAGTGCATACATATTTTTTTCAAATTTCTTATATTCCTCAACAATCAAAGCAGTGGCATGTGGCTATAGGTATGAACAGAGGGCACGTGCCCCCCCCCCCCCCTTGAGTGGCAAAGTTACCCTGTTATGTTACTGTTGTTGTTGAGATATTTGATCAGAAGATTTTTGGGGAGGACTTGGGCCCCCATTCTCGAGCAGAGAATCTTGGATGACCAATTCTCATATCGAACTGGAAATATAGTTGACAGTGTACCTTGTCATTAACTTGGGAGAAATATTGTGAAAGATGGGCAGAGAAAGAGGGAAATAGAGACAGAGACAGAAACAGAAAGAGTGGGGGAGAGAGAGAGATGGTATTGGAGAGATCGGTGAACAGAGCGAAAGAAAGGGAGAGAGTGAGATGGGGGAGGGAAGAGAGAGAGAGAGAGAGAGAGAGAGATAAATAGAGGGGGGGGGAGAGTGGATGGCAAATCGAATTTTAATGGTAAAATGTAGTACAGGTGCGTATATTGATTACAAAAATAGCATGAGCAATACATTACTACATAGATCAGAAAAGGTGCTATACAAAAAGGGAAAATAAGTATTGCAAGAAGTGTATAGAATACACAATATTAAAACAATAAAACCAGCAGGCAAAGAAAAGAAAAGAATAAATAAATAAATAGGGATTATGACGAACGATATGAGGTGGCAATTTTGTTGCGAGAAGAAAGATTATGGCTACATAGATGAAAATATTGGAAAGATGTCTCGATGTACTCCAGCTAATAAAATTACTTGTGTAAAAAAATCTGAATTTGAACAACGCTAACAACGACATTCAAACAATGGTAATAATAGTCATTGTACCAACAACAGTAGCAGCGATATAGTAGCGATGATGGTGATAGTATGCGATAATAACTATATAGCAGTAAAAAGGAGGGGAGTAACTATATTGTACGCAATGATAGAGGGCAACATTCTCAGTAAATCAGCAGCAAACTGGCGAAAGGGAAAAAATGATTTTAAAAATATTTCATTTTGTACTTGCGAATTTGTAACAAAAATTTAAGTTATATACTAGTAATTATCATGGTCTACAATGTCTAGTATTATGGTGTCGTAAAAATGTAATTGCAAAAAAAAAATCATCAAAGATAAAAAGTGGGGAAGAGATGAATAAAGATGAAGTTAAACTGTCGTAAAGATTTTCTTTCTCATCCTCGACGATGGTGACGCACTGCTCAGTGATAGAAAGTTGATGATTGAGGGTTTCAGTATGGTACCGGTAATCAAGTTTAAGTGGTGAATAAAAATGTCAATGAAAAGGAAATATAGCAAAATATGTATCGATAATTTAGGTATAAGCAAGTATAATATATAAACGTTTAGCAAGTTGATTTTTCCCGTTCCTATTATCAAAAGCTGATCTTAGCACTTTCCACTGGGAAAGCGTTTACACTAGTTTTCCCCCAAGAAACTCGAAGCGAGCTTTGTATATAATATTTTAATACGGTTAAAGAGTTCGTAACATTTATACTTTTCTAATTTCAATTTGGCGTAGCCATCGATCATACAACTGTCTTTAAATTTCAATATGCCATCCTTCTTTCAAATTGCTAAAATATATACTAACTTCTTGGTAAAAACAAGTGACTATAAGCCTGAAATGATTGTACCGTCCGGCCGTGTCTCGGTAGCTCAGTGGTAGAGCATTGGTACGTTAAGCCAGTGGCCCGGGTTCGATTCCCGGTCGAGGCGCTACGATTTTTTCGGGCTTTATTAAAAAAATATTATGAATATACTAACTTCTTTTAACAGTTGTGTAACGATGTAGTTTTATACTTTAAAAAGTAATTGAAATACCTCTGGTAATTAAAAATATATGTATTTCATCATTTAAAACATAGTCCAATAACGTAATTGTAAATAAATTAAATTCCACTTTATAAATTGTTGTTTGATCTAAAATTTCGTTTTTAACTAAAATTTATTTTCAACTTACTGCCATCTTTAGTGGACGGTTGTGTTTCATAAATTCCCATGTTTATTTCCAGTTAATATATTTTCACTGAATAGCCTTCTACTGTTCTATCAGTGTCTATTTTCTTAATTGATATGGAAAGTAACGTTATGTTTACTCCAATACAACATTGCGTGCGCCCGCTACGGTGCGCAAGCTTTCTTGATGAAAAGATCCGAGGTCATCCTTCATTGAATACCTCGTTCCCCTCGAGCTGTTTTTCAACTGTCCACCACCAATCGAACTACATTAAACGTCTGAATAGCAAGGTACACCTTGGTCTATCAAAATATGGATCGAAAACCACCCTTAGACCAGGGAACTGCCACAAGACTCCAACTTCAACAGTAGAACCAAACCCATCAGATCGATAGTCTTTGTGCCGTACGGTTGGACTTGCAGGAAAGACAGCAGAACAATGGCATGACCAATTAATTTGAATAGGACCGTTATGTATCATTCTGAGTGACAGAAGTCGCATTTACAAAAGTTTAGTGTCGTCTTGGCTTTGGTTGATATTCTTTTTTACTTTATTATGATAAGAAATATTACAGTGCTTTCTTTAATCATATATTTTGTATGCAGTAGCTTCCCGAGTAGCTTACAATTAACCAATGTATATTAGTTATTACATACTGATTAAATCATAATCACCATCATGATCATCATCACAACTATCATCATAATCATCATCAGTATCATTAACATCATCAATATAATTACCACCACCACTAGCTACCACCATCATCATCATCATTTATCATTATCATCATTATCATTATCTTCATCGTCACCACCATCATTATCATCATCATCATCATCATCGTCGTCGTCATTACCATAAACATCATCGCCATCAATATCAACATCTTCAACAATATCAACATCTTCACATTAATGTCACTCTCCTCCTCCTCCTCCTCCACATCATCATCATCATCATTATCATCATCTTCATCATCACAATCATCGCATACATTTTTCCCATTATCGCTGTCATGTGCATTATCGTTGTCGTTAGGGTACTATTATGAACCTTTTTGCTTATTAATCTATTTTGCTAATCAAGCAATTGTCATTAGAATTCCATGTAGATAATCTGTAATTCATGGTCACGAGAGAAGGAAGCTTTATTAGCATCCAAACTCATGAATTGTCATCCCTCCACTACGGTACCCCTGCGTCTCAAAATGGAATCGCCCAACGCTGCGGTGTCCCTGTACAACGTTGCTATGGAGAGGTCACGCCACGTGAAAGAAGAGGGCAGATCGTTTAGTCAATAGGGATATTTCTAGTACTATTGATCCGTCCCATTCACTATTGTATGCCCAAACAATTTTGTTTGTTGTCAAAGAATACAAAGCACCGAAGAGCGGAGAAAATCCTCAACACGAAGACCCGAATTAGAGTGCTCACACATTGCTGAGAGATAGTTTTTAAGGTTTTACTTGACAAACGGATATTATTTTTTAGCCCAGCAGTTGAACGAGTTTTGTGTTTAAAGGAACTAGACTTTACCGTGTAATCTTTTGCTTGATACGAGGAAATATATCATCCCTCGTCGAAGAACCCCGGGTAGTTGATCTTTTTAGGAGAGAAAGTGAATTTCTGCTCCTTATTTGGATCGGGAGACATACCAAAGTTGAGCTGGAAAGACCTCTTCAGAGCTCGGTATATGAAATGCCAGTATACTAGACTTGTCTAGTAAATCGACTTGCCAATATTCGTTATGTTCCAACAGGGGCATTTTCACTACCGACTACAGATATAAAAACCGGTAAGTTTGTAAAGGCTCAATACATAGGCCCCTATATACATTGTGTTATTAATATGAGTTGCAATTTCAAAGTATATTCTAACTTTATGTTATAACTTACACGTCCATGAACATGATGAAAGAAGATCTAAATGTCATTAAAAATGGACTATGAACAATTCATTTGACGGTAATGCAGACCTACATCGGGAGATAGTTTTAATGTGCTGCTAATTTGTTAACTTTATCATTTTTTTAAAATTACGTTATGGCCTATTGCGCTTCAAATCATTGCATAGAAATGAAAAATAACAATTACATTATTAAAATAATCTAAAATTATCATATGTATATGTTTCAAATTTGATGAGTGCAGTAGGAATACATTTCATCGTAACTATTGCTGTTATCATCATTGTCGCCATTTCTTGGAATTATTATCATTATCACCTTTATATTTGTATCTTTTGTTTTAAAACTACGATGGGTATTAAATATTTCGTCAATGTTACGATTGGATGTATACTGCATCTTCCCCCAGGGAGTATCATAATTATTGACAGATGACAATAATAGGCCACAGTAATCTTCACTATAAACAGACTTTGATCACATTGGCTTTAACCCTAATGAACTTTGGATAATTGCCTTTTGATATGGCTGCAATACATTCTATCACTAAATGAAGTACATAATGAGTGTACATTGTAAATACGTGCATGTCACACCTTTTATGAGTGTTAAAAGCAAATAGTTATAAGTATGTCAAGGGTTTTTGATTTACAGTGTTATTTCCGTGCGATGACAACAACTCAAAAATTTTGACATTGTTGTCTATAATCTATACTTGTCGCCTTACCAGGTAATTGATAATCATTACATGTATGATAAAAAAACATCAACTATCAGACAATAATTGTCTAATATTGATAATAAGTAGTCCATGTAAAGTTTAGACGAATGTTGAGGGACGTTTTATTACAGTGGGTGCCAAAGAAGCGATGAAAATGTTTGCTTAGATCATAGTTCCAATAATGACACTGAATCATATTTCAATAATGAATTGGGTAGTGAAAAGACACGATACATGATAACATCATTCATAAAAAAGGTGTGACATGCACGTCTGTACAATGTGCACTCATGCTGTACACATTGTACTGCATTCAATGATAGAATGTACATGTACTTCAGTCATATCAAAAATATTAAATAATAATGATAATGATAATTCAATATTTATGAAGGGCACAATAAGCGTTCATTTCTCTATGCGCTGTACTTACAAAAGTAAAACGTAATAATTATATACTACTTAATACTAACTAAATATTATACCAAAAAAATACAAATACATGTTTTATACTGATTAATAAATAATCTACAAACACCTAAAACAAACAAACAAAACCAAAAAACAAAATCTGTAGACAAAAGAGACAAAGCTTAAACATATTCAACAATTCTTCATTCAATTTCTATCTCTATGTACAGGACGCCAAGTGTAATTCCACATCTCCTTCGACACTCTATTCCGAGCCTTTCATGATGACGTGACGTATAAACAATTGAACAACAAAAATGGGAGATAGTACGGGAGGTGAAAAGGAAGGCAATACGTCTGAAGATGCTCAGAAGATTGAGAAGGCCCACTATGATGGAAAAGAAAAGGCCGACTCCAGCGAAGGGGAAATAGAGAAGGTGGATGGAGGTGACATTACGCAGCGAGATGAAAATGGCAGGGGAGAAAATGTGGGTGATTCAAACTCGAACGCTGACATCGGCGAAGTGGATGAGACGGCCGAGCCTGCCGGAGAAAATAGGGGAGAAGTGGACGAGAACGCTGAAGAAAAGGAGGAAGATGTCGATGGTTGCAAGCGGGAAGATGAGAGTAACTTAGATGAGGATAACCCTAATCAACTACACGACGAATTAGTAGAAGAAGAAATTCAGCACGGCAACGAAAAAGAGGACGATTCAATTGCGCAAATAGAGGCCGTTATTGAGGCTAACAAGAATGGGCCTGTCGGAGATAATGAAGAAAAATTAAAGGATGAAGGAGACGTTGGCCAATGCGAAGGAGACCAAGATGCAGGACTTTTAGAAAATGATGATGACGTTGGGGATAGCATCAGTGTAAGTGGATCTCCACGGGATGCAGGAGACGACAACGAGGATGGTCATCATAAAAACACTGATCTGACGGCCAATGACAAGGCAGGCGATAAGGAAATCGAAACAAATGGGGAATACAGGAGATCGAGTATGAAGTCCGCCAAAAGCATCAAGAAATCCAAGACGGTCCGCGTCCGGTCCTCGAAAACGGTATCCAGCATCGAAGTCGACATGACGCGCATCATCCGTAACGAAGACGACAACGACTTCGATGATGACGATGATGCAGTGACCCGCGTTACATGTGGCAAGAGTGTTGACTTCTCTATACCCGTGGACGAAGTCGATGAGGAACTCCAAAGGGTAATTGATCGACCAGGGTCAGGGGGGACGTCGATGATGGATAACGAAGACATGATGGGTCTCGGTAGAGCTGCTACCATGAATACACCCGTCACCAATGACGACAGAGAAAGGTAAGTGTTTACCAGGGTGCAACACCTGTACACTGTATGTATATAGCACTTTTTGAGGGCATGCATAGGGACTGCACTCAGAGTGCTATTGAATGCACACAGCGTGCTATTTCAGCACTTTCACGGGAGCTGGACCGGCTCCTTAAACTGCTAAACATTCATTAAAAAAATGATTTTGGCGAGCCTCGAACCAGGGTCCGCTGACCGAGAATTGCTGGGATTACCGCTAGACTAACTCACATCGTACGATTTAGAGCAGATCATATTGTTACATAGTGAATTTACGACACCACATAGTTCATGTTATCTATTTGACCCCCATGACTAAACTGGATTGCAAGAAGCATTCGTTAGTCCATCGGTAACGTCAGCGCCTCTCAATCAGCGGAACCTGTTTCGAGGCTCGCCACGGTCACATTTTTTTTGGCTGGTAAATTAGCACACTACAAGTGCTATAAACAGCATTTCAGGTGCAGTCACTATACATGCCCCTAAAAGTAGCACTTTAGTTTTTACAGTGTATGTATCCATAAAACATCTTTCTAAATAAAAGTCTCCAAAAAATAGTTAATCTAATCTTGTATACCCAAGCAATTTTCATCCTTTGATTTTGTTCTTGTAATCGTAGACTGTGTTTTTGTTCTATTTGTATGTCGTTGCTTGTTATCACGTACATTATTATGAAATATTTTATATTTATTTGTCGTCTGTCGGGAGCCAGAGGGGTGCTAACTCTGTGTTAAAGAACATGAGGTAACTCCCTTCTGGTTCTCAACATACGTTATGCTCTTAGTTCATGATAATAATGTTGATGTATCACTATATGCTTTTATACAAATGTGAACCTTAAAACGATTGTTATGCCTGTTCAGTTGTGCATGACAATAAATTCAATTCAATTCAAATAAACTTTCAGAGGTTATCTAATCTGTTACATAACTTATGAATGTAACAAAATAATTAAAAAAGGACCGTTGGAAGACTTCAAATTGTTGGATATCGTGTGCACAATAAGACTAGCTCATAAGTATGAAATAAAAACTTTTAATATGTAAAGTGAAAAACCGTGTGTTTTTTTTCTCGTAGCGGATTAGTTGATTGAATATATAAAACTAAAGAAAGAAAGTGAAGTAGGGGTGGCATTATATATGACGTAAAGAAAAAAATGACTCGGCGAAACTGAATAAGGTGACAGACTGACAGTTATGTAGCTTGACACTCCATTGTTTTGATAACAATAATATTCGTGCGTAGTCAACTACTGGCATTAATTATCATTTTTACGAAAACTGAACTTAAATTACTACCTCTCAAATTCAACCTTTTTTCCAACAGTTTTATCTACCCCCGTAGTATCCGAACCCCGTCACGCGATGGCATGTACCAGCACGCAGTCAATCTCATCCAAAACCGATGTCGAAGTCAGAGCTACAGTACCCGATCTCAACCACAGGCTCGACGTCGGGAGGCAGTAAGACCACCGCCGAGGAGTGCAGCCAGTCTTCCAGAGACCATCCCCACTACTCTACTTGGAGGGGTAAGACAAGAATGAAAAGTTTAATAGGAGGGAAGGTAACTTCAGAAGAGTTTAATAATTCAGGAATGAATCCGATGACCGGGCCGACAATATTATGTAAACCGTTTAGAGACCTTTGTATTAAGCGCTGTATACAATTCCAGATTTTTTCCTATAGTATAATCTTCATCACAAAGAGCTATGTTCCCCCTTTTACAAATACAAATTAATAAAAATGGATATTATGTTACATTATAGGGTCGGATTTGATATCAATGAGTACAGATTTTAACAACTGTTGCATTGCTTATGTGCATACGAGTTTCAAAATAATAATAATAATAATAATAATAATAATAACAATAACAATAATAATAATTGACTCTTATATAGCACCTTACTAATTACAATACTTACCGCATTATTACCCCGTTTACTGGATTCAATTGCGATTCTGCAAATTACAGAGCACTTTCTCCACTCCTCTGGGGAGCATTCCAGCCAGTAACCTGTTTCCAAGCGCGCACATGCATGCTAATCCAACCACAATGATGACGTTCGCATCCTCCCACCGAGTACCCATTTAAAGATCACATTACAAGAAAATTCCATCAAATTAAATATTGGCTTAATACTTTTTATTGCATATATGGCATAAATTAAACAAGGATATCCAAATTCAACACTTGGAAACATTTGAAGTAATGATTATTATCAATTATAAAACGGTAAAATACAGCCCTCGATATAGCAGCTGAAGAGCTCCTCGAACGCTGCTGAGATGTGTGACGACACACCAGGGGCCAGTCCTGTCTAAGCAGACGATGTCCCATAACATCTTACACATTTTTCAGTGCCTGTTTTGTCATCTCCTCTTCACTTATTTCTCTTACTTGACTAGCGTCAGTCTTAATGTTAGTCTGTTGCCTCACTCTTAACTTCGTGTATGGTATTATTTTGATGAAAAATGCAGGAAATAAAGGAATAATAAATAAAGGAATCAGTCACTTGTAAAGAAAATAAGACGCCATTGTATTTTCAGCTGCTTGCACCGGGGCATGTTCGGCGTTTCAAGAGGGAACGAATACCATCCATGCTATTATTCGGAGGGCTTTTCAATTTGAAAATGGGGTTTATTTCATTGATCATTGACCCTTCTTCTGTGTATTTACAATCAAACGGTTTTAGTTATCAGAATCATTTTCACTTTCCCTTTTAGAATGGTGTGAAATAAGGTCATGTTAAATATACAAAACTCTTTATAATTTGATAAATAATTGCATTGCAATTACGTTCATTCATTATAGGACGTCGTCTGCTTAAGCAGGATCGATCCCTAGTGTGACGACATCAAAACATCGCTATATTTCTGGCGAATCCTCGGATATTCCAGATGCTTAGAAGAGCTTTTATTTATGTTGTTTTTATAATCATCAGATACGCAGTTGACATAAAACTTATACGATTGCCATCTGTAAGCTTCCCAGTTTCTAGTGATAACAATAATTGCCATATTTGTGATTTTCTTGTAATGTGATCTTTAACACCTCAAATTGGGAAGAATTTGTCCATTCTTATTGTGAATGCATTTACTTATTTATGTGCATAGTATATGATCAGATATCATTTTATTCGAATCAAATATAATAATGTGCAAATGGTTTGCTTCTGATTATGATGTCAAAGCTTTTTGGTCATTTTCTTTGTCAATTTCACGGTGTATGACTTCTTTCCAATGCAGGTTCCAATGTTTAACCTCCCTAATGTGGTGAAACATATAAACGAAGACCCTTTCAACGACCAGCCAAATTCCTATTTCTACATTGCTCAGACAAAACCTGTACCTATGAAACCTATGAAGGTAAATATTAGCTGCAGCTCTCTGTCTTTCGTTTATATTTCTAGCACGGTGAAACAATGAGTAAAGGGAAGTAGAAGAGGTATTAAACGGGATTTCTTCATCATAGGGGCATCCATGTCTATATATTATGTGTAACTGATGTGTAGATTATATCACATTTGTATACATGAAAGAGAATGCGTACAGACAGGTGCAAATTGCAAGTCATTTTTTATGAACTTCAAGAAACGACTTAACATACAGACCCAACAAACCGTTACCAAATCAGATCATATCACTTTGACTATCATTCATTCGCCCGTTGGCCAATTTTTCTGTCTGACTGTGTATCTCTTTTCAATTATTCTTGTTTTGTATGTGGAAATTATTATACAGTGTACAAATCAGATCCTAAAAGAATCGCGTATACATGACTTTTATATCAATCTTTTTTATTTCAGGTGTGGAAGGGTTACCGTGGCAACGTATATTTCGAACCTATGGTGTGTCGGAGAGCTCCATTTTCTTTTCCTTCATCGAATCCCAAACCCAAGCAAAGAGCGGACTCGTCTCATCTGCCAGTAATCCCAAAATCTGCAGATATGACAGCAAACAGGGACTTAAACAATGCTACAGAAAATTCTGCCCGTTTCACCTCGCACTCGGCAACGACAACCCGATCGGCGGCGCCAAACGGACGTCGGACCGCTGTGAGTGGAACTAAGAGCGCGATGTCGACACGTAGTAGCGGACGACAGCTTTCCATCTTGGATAAGACTTCGGTCTTGAGTCGAATGGATTATAACGCGGCCGAGGATATCAAATGGATTAGTTGTATCGAGTCGACAGGGACGTTACAGATTGGGCCGTCGGGCGATAAGTTGACGGGACGAGCTTACAAAGCGTATAGGAATGGGGACAAGCATCCCAAGTTGCGGATTCGGCGCGGACTCGTCAGTCATAATTTGGCGGGAAACAGCAAGAACTCTCCCAAGTTTGGCGTGAGCGGGGGTCGCATTAACGAAGACCTGACGACAAACCACAATGCTAATCCGACAAACAGGACTAAACAGAGAACGTTGGTTCAGGAAAATCACAGTGTTAGCCATTCTTACCCAACCGATAACTACCATTGCGTCGATTCAATGACTGCTTTGCAACAAATTATGAAAAGGAATGACGGACATGGTCGATCGAAATTGGTGCACATTTTACCGTCAGCATTCGGCGAAAGTGTCTCGGGGACTCTCAGAGCCAAAGGAAAGTGATTATAAAATTTCATGACTTTGGAGAGAGATTTTGTAAGAACGTATAATAAAGGTTAATTGCGTGATAAACGAAGAACACGATAAAAACTACTTTCGAAAAATAAACTCAAGGGCAATTTCAAAGGCCTATTGTAGTGCCCATAGAAATCAGGTTCGGATTATGTAATACACGATTGTAATGTTGGCACATTTCTAAAGGTGACAGGCATGGCCATTGAAATTGTCTTGAGTTTATTTTTCGAAAGTAGTTTTTATCGTGTTGAAGTGCTTTCAGCGTGTAATATTAGCTTTTTAACAAATATACTAGACAATTATCATTTCAAGATTGGAGATTTTCAAAACAATAGTCACAACATCTGTTCTTATTGCTTTACGCGTTAATAATAATATCAACTGGCTCCTTGGTATGTTAAATGGGAAGTCCACCCTGATTTTAAGTTTTTTTTTTCTAAAAGCAGATTCCGTTTCTCTCATTTTTCTGCTTTTAAAAGTAACTTAATGTCAGGCCAGGGTGGTCTTCCCCTTTTTAAATATGCGTTCTAGTTATAAATGTCAGATAATTTGTTTATAAAGTAAGCCTTCCATATTCTACCAGCTGTTTATCAATACATATATATTATATGCTGCTTTCAATTTCAAATTTACTTTCTGCATATAAACATTTGCAAAGACATTACCAAATATTTATGATTTCCATATTTTTTATCCTGCAATGCAAAAACGTTGCAGCTGAAAACGCATTTTTGTCATATATATCAATAACTCGCAATGCATGTTTTATGGATATTAAAGAGTTTGGTTAAAGGGAAATTTAATACAGGGGTAGTCAAAACCACGTCCAGGGTTTCGTTTTTCCTCGGGCTAGTTGAATCGATTGATGAACACAACCTAACAATTAATCATTTAAAACTGCTCTTACACACTAAGATAAGTATGATTAATATAGAGAGGTCATTTTATAATTAAAATGGATTTAGTTGCAATAAGTCCCAAATCGCTTTTGCATGCATTCAGATGGTTTATTATCATAATAACTATATCAATTATTGCAAGAAAATTAATTTAAAAAAAAAAGAAAATAAATGCCTTCTCCTCCTTCTATTTCTTATTTCTTTTCATCCAAATTTTCAAAAAAGTGAGCTTCTTGAAAGGTGAAATTTTTCAGATCAATATTTGTTTATCCGCCCTCTGGAATCTTAAGAAAGGGAATAATATATTTTCACCTGGGGATTAATGTGACTAACTGAAATGTTTCTCAAACAAGATTTTTATTTTTTATTTTTTACAATTGACCAATTGCCATCATCTTTTAAATACAAATATTTTAAAATTATTGTCGAATGTTCGTACTGTGTGGGTACTTGTGCAATATTACATGAAATCTATAGTCAATATTGTAATTGCCGATGTCACGTGACCATGATTCATTGATGCGCCCAACAAAGTTAAGAGAAATTGATAGAATAATAATCATTCGTTTATCGGCCCTTCAGGCATATCATACCCGTTGTATTCTATCACTGCCCAATTGACAATTCTGCTCCTGCTTCTGCTTCATACAATCGAGCAACTGGATGTGCATTTATAATTTTTAAAGGGAAAAAAAGGGTTTTGCGTGGTATATGGCTTTATCATGTGCATTGTTTTGTAATAAAACATCTATACCTTGACTTTGTCTATTGTTTCTATTATAAATTCTATTTTATAGCAAATTTAATTATTGACGTATTTCATATATTATACCATTTTCACCCCTTTCTCTTATTACAATTTACATCTTCTGCTCTTGTCCGCCTTGTTCTTAAAGTGATTTGGTAACTTTGTGGAGGCTCGATAAAGTCTGAGCTGCCTGGCCGTACATGCTATCAGTGTATGTAAGATGGTGTAAAAATGAAGCCCAGGGGGAAAAAAAGCACTTCAAAATCATCATGTGCTTCACAAAAGTAAACATATGCAAGTGACGCTTTCGTAAATGGGAGTATACAGTCATAGATATCTTAATAATATACATTTGAAACCTTTCTATGCCTGGCTATTTATTTATCCTTCTGAACATCATTATACAAGACAGATATCAAAATTGAACAATTTACTAAATCAAGCCTCCACAAAGTTACCGAATCCCTTTAATCTCTCCTGCTTCTTCTATCTCCATCTCATTTGCATTTCTTCCTCTCATTTTCATATTCTTAATAACGTGGGCCATATTCTTAATAACGTGGGCCATATTCTTACAAAACTGGCTACAAAACCACAATATTTCAGATTCAGGACAATTGACAAGTAATCTGTTCTAATATGAACTCTTAATTTTTGAGTACGTCTCGTTTTCTGTTGCTGTTTGCCTTTTTCTCTACTTTCTGTTTTTAGCGCCCCTAAATATTTGATATTATGATTATTATGATTCTCACCGTAAAGTCAAGAACTATCATGAAACCATAGTATTCAGTTCTTACGAAAAAGACCGAGGAGCTATATTTTGCAATGTTTTCTTTCTTTTTTATTTCCAAACTAGAAGTCTACAACGATTACTTCACACATCAATCAATGGAATTAATCTCAGAAAGGCACTAGAAAACAATGAAAGAAAGAACATTACATCCATATAAGAATAAGTCATGACAGAAATTGAGAATAATTTCACATTATTTTCACTTCGATCCAAGATGTCTTGATTTGATTGCTACATCACATTTCAATCATCTTGAATAATTTTTCACAAAAACTTTCTGGGTTTGCATAGTTTCTCAGAAACTAGCTTTCCGTTACAACATTGTAAAGAGTTTAACATTCAATAGGAAAAAGATGGAAAAAAGGATATTTTGTTTCCTAGATAGCACATCAAAACACCATATATTCTCAACACATTTACATCAAAATGATATCGCTTCAGTCTGTTACACACTAAATTTGTGTGCATGAAAGAAAGTTTCTTATTCCATATACAATATTGGTCCATTTGAAGTACTGCTGGATAATGCCAGTAAACAGAACTCAAAGTTGGTCACATGTTAACAACTCTGATGAAATGTAGGTGTATTATATTTCAAACAGGGATATTTAGTCTAAGAGTACCCTCAATTCGGGCTAGGTTCAGAAATGCGAACATGCATCTTTGCTGTCATCTAGGGTCCGTTTACATAAGATTGC
Organism: Heliocidaris erythrogramma; assembly: GCA_025617745.1. Classification (NCBI taxonomy): domain Eukaryota; kingdom Metazoa; phylum Echinodermata; class Echinoidea; order Camarodonta; family Echinometridae; genus Heliocidaris; species Heliocidaris erythrogramma. Next base: position 13,327,950 of record CM046867.1, on the reverse strand, counting down.
CAATGTGGAACGATAGATGCAGTCAATATATCATTATACAAAGCTGATGTATGCCACCTCTAACACAAAAATGATCTACCAAGATCTGCTCTTTGATTCAACTCTCCAGAAACTGATTAAATATCTATACCCTTCCAGAATGTCATCATCTCGTTTAAGTTGCCAGTCATGTACCCTATGTATACCCAACTCTATACATAGGAATGAACTGTACTTAATTATTTTTTTAATAAAAATACATATAAATGCTTGAAATGGCACTGAGTTACAAAATTACCCATAGGACAATGATCTTCTAAGCTCAAAAACCCTGTTTTACAGTTTACCAATCAGGTCCTATTATGTGAAAGTACTTTTAACAATTTGAATTGTTATTACAACATGAAAATATATTACTTCACATACAACATGAAAAGATATTACTTCACATACAACATTAAGACATGTTACTTCAGTCTCAAAAAGGTAATGCTGCTATCACGTAATAACAGGCAGTTCTCTGCATTAAAAATGAGCTCTTGAAATATAAATTCATCAAAGTTTTGTCTGAAAATAATAAAGAGAGAAAAAGTATAAGACAAAAACAGAAAAAAAACATTATTCCCTAAACATATCAAGGTGCAACGAATCAGTGCATGCCCAATGCATGAAATATTTCAAGACATTTATTGCCATGGATTTCTCATATTCAATTTCTGAAGAAAAAATCTCCACTCTACATAGAAAATTAAATTTTGAATAGATTATAAAGTATAATATACAACTTTCGCATATTACACAGCAAACTAATGCAAAAAGGAGAGAAAAGTCAAAACTGGAAAATTCTACCACAAATATATTTGCAGCATGCATACCTTCAAAAGGTGACAGACACAAAGATAATCATACACAAATAACCTAAATTTACATTTTTCCTGTACATACAATTTCAAATACACACAAATCAGACATGAAACGGGGAGAAACATTCATGAATACGAACAATATCTTTGGATACTTTCCTCTTTTCATTTTTGAATCAAATGACACAAGTATTTATGACTTGGAACATAAAAAACAACTAGTTATAACTCCTTTAAACAAGGATTCGATAGCAAATTTTTGAAACCCAACTAATATATATACAAAATGTTTCATGCACATTATATTACAAAGCAAGCTCTAAAGGCCAGTTCTAATGGACGGAGAATTCCAGCAGTATTATTCAATGTTCTCTTTTTGTGTGTTATTTTGATTTCATGCCATCTATTCCAAACTATACAGGAATGTGCTCATTATGTACAATTCTGTGATTTCAGTCCCCGCAAATTGATTGATCCAGTAAATAACGCAATAAAAATTCAAATTTCACCAAACCTGCTGTGCTGCAATTCATTATATAACAACCTTCTCATCATTCTTTAAGCAACCCAGTCTCCCATTTCAAAGTCAAGATAACCATTCATCTCTGAGCCATATAAATGGTCTAGATTCTCAACTAATTCGGGGGTAAAACATGGCTCTAAGTTAGATAGGAATGTTCATGTCTCCATCATCTTCAAAAGTGAATGCATTACTGTTGAGCTATTTCAATTTTGTCAAACTCATTCTGACAATAGAACACATCAATTACAGATTCCTTCATGCCATTTTGTTAGTCATATCTACAAATTTATCATCATATTTTTTCTTGCAATTCAAATGGAACAGAAAGGACTAGTCAACTAGGAAGAATGAAATGAAGAGAATTTAAACACAAGACTATGTAAAACATTGAACATTTTCACAAGATTCTATCTTCGAGAATGAATTCAAAATAGTATTTCATATAATATTAGAAAAACTGTCCACTTAATAAGTATATACTATACAGGAGAAAGCCATAGTATCACTAAATAATCTCTTCTTTTGGCATGAACAATAAAATTCTTGAAAGAACACTTTATTTTGCATCACACACACAGAAAAAGACCTTCCCTACCACAAGGCATTACCACTGCTCAACACATAACAAATTTCATCTGTAACATGTCTGACTCCATGACCTCCTTCATTTTTTAAAGTTTCTATTCATCTACAAACACTGGAATGTGTTCATCATCATTTGTATTCCCCTGTTAACCACATGGCCTGTAGCACAGCCTGGTCGATGGCATTTCACTTCTTCAGTTTCACATCAAGTTCATTCTGATCCTGAAAAGGAAATTTAAAAAAAAAAATGATAGAAAAAATAGATTGGCAAGGAGCTCAGAATATGTGATTGCATGGTAGATATGTTCTCTATGTTCTTTGGCGAATATGCAGTTTTCAGTTTCATCTACTGAACAAGAATGACTCCAAATGAAATATGTTTGATGAGCAGCTCTCCTTATTCATTATGACAGTGAAAATGATAGAAATCAGTCTGTAGACAGTTGTGGCACAGTTCACGTTGATTCAGGATGAAATGATGATATTTCTAGTTTGATGCAGAATGTATTTCCTCGTTCATACTCGATTAATAAATGGCTCCTCAGATGGAAAAAACAAAAGATGGAGAATGAAAGTTAATCAATGACTCACCTATTTCTTCAGGATTGCCTCCAATGATACCATTCTCCACCGGGGCTCCTTCTGGAGCTCTCAAGGCCATGGGGTCTCCAGCCAGCTGAGCTTCTCCTTCTACCATGGTCTCCAGGACTCCCTGGACTCCATCTGCGTTGCTCTGCTCCTTCAGCATCTGATTCTCCAGGGAATTCTGTGGACACACAGATAGAGGGATTTGAACACATGCTTGAATGTCTAAACTCGGCCAAAATATTTGAAACTTCCACTTAAACAATGAGAAACCTCTCATTTGTTTGAAGCATTACAATACATAAATCACAGAATCATAGTAGAATGTAAGGATGCTTTGGGATTTACTATATATTTCAACCCCTTCCAAGCCATACGCAGCAAATCATGCCCAACAGTGTGGAAGTTTGACTATAATCATCTATTTTTTTCTTTAAAAAAATAATCATTAAAATAAATAAAATATGAAAGACAACAAGAAAAAAGCAAAACAAACTCAGGAACAAAAGTTGTGAAGGCTATAATTCCCATGAAAGATATTTAATGCAAAACACAACAAAGAAAATGTAAAAAAGAAAATTAAAAGCCCATGTTTGATTTGAGAAATTCCTATATGAACGTTGCTTCGAAAGCTTGCTACAACTGAAGGGGTATGCACGTTTCCATGTTAGTTCACTATAAACATATAATTGAGCTAGGTAATATGTGGTTCTATTGAAATCTTCCAAAGAGCACATACCTGTGTAATGACAGTGAGCTTTGAAGGCAGATCATCAATAGTGAGTTCCTCATTGTTGTTCTCCCCCATCGTGGCCTCTGGGGTAGCCACTGGGGAAGCCACTGGGGAAGCCGCTGGGGAAGCTGCTGGGGAAGCCGCTGGGGAAGCCTCTGAGGTTTCCTCAGACACTGGAGCTGGAGCAGGAGCTGGAGCAGGAGCAGGAGCCGGAGCAGGATCCTTCTCTAGGCTCTCCTGCCTGGAGACATTCTCCTTCTGGCTCGCATCCGATTCCACAGGGACCTCTGTACTCATTGTTGCATCATCCTGGAACAGGAGAAGCAGGGCAAGATGACAAAGACATATGATGCGTCTTGATGAACAGAGGAGTTCATAATCAAAGGAAAGTAAATCATCTAAACACCCTTTGGACAGAATTCACAAAGGAGGTTTATCTATAAAAAGCAACTTATTTAAAGGGAAGGTCAAGTTCTGGGAAAGGTAAAATAGAATTTGCGAGCTTTCTCATTCTTATTATGTTAGTTTGGAAGATTATCATATATAGATATATGTAAATATGTCCCCTGAAAAGGACTGCTCTTCAAATGCCCTCACATTCAAAATATGACAAGAAACAGCTGAAATGTTTGGGCCGAACATTTGTGTGTAGTGCCATATACACATTTCTGTGTGCAGTGCATGTGACTCTCAGCAGGACTGAGTCAAGTTCTTATCATTTTGGTGACTCCAAAACCTTAAACCATACACCAATTCTTATCTGCTATATAATCAACCTTTCCCAATTGCTTTGAGACAGTTTCTTTCAAAATTCAATCTCATGACCAGAACTCAACTTTATCTTTAAATTCCAAAACGGCAGTACGCTTGTGGCTTCATGTCCAAAGAATGAGCAGTAAATGATTATTTCACACCGAGGTATAGCGGTCTTAACCATGGCTTAGACCAAATGTTGAATTTAGACCTCCTTTGTGAAATAGGGGCTGTGTGTCCTGATTGATTATAATGAGTTAATCAGAAATAGAGAAGTCTTTAACAAGTCAAGTTATTTCACACATTTAAAACTCTCCATTATCATTCGCTTCAAACTGTACGTGGATACAAAGGAATGGAAGAAGAGGCTGAGGGACATAAGCACTAAGAAAAGAAGATGGGAAACTCACCACACTATCGATTTCTCCATCAGCATTAGCAGCTCCAATGCTAGTGATTGTCTCCTCCACAGCTTCTCCTAGATTGTCCGAGTCATCTTCCTCTTCACCACTACCAATGCTGATGAGTAAAAGAAAGGAAGTGCAAATGCCATGTTATAAGGCAACTCACATATCTCACATCACTGAGGATTGCCAGAGTAGCAGTTCAGGGATATACGGATGAATAAATGATTAAATCTACAAAACTCTATAACATTGCTGTTTTAGATGAATGAGTCACAAATGTTCAGCAATTTATGTACTGCAGATATTCAGGCAATCCGAAATGCCAAACAAATGCATATATAGCTAAAACTTATCACGGAGGACTACTTCAAATTCATATTTCAGCTGCAAATCACTATTCTTTTATTTCTAACTAGTAAAATGAGAAATTTGATATGGACGGTCAAAAGTAAAAAATGAATCCCCCCCCCCCCCCCCCAATGTGTCATGACTTACTATGTAACTCCTTTTGATTCACTCATGGAGAGTTCAATCTGTAAATGGTCCACACCCTGTGGCTCACTGTCTCTGTCAGGGATGAATGGAAATAAATGATAAATTATAGCATGTACAATTTGAATGGTGGCATATTCTATTTAATAGATACCGTTATTCATAAAATGTGTGTTGATTTCAAAGAGGAATGTTTACATCTCATTTAATAACATTAATATAATCCCAATCTTCCTTTAAAATATTTTTCCTTACTTTTACTAGAAATTGTAAAATTATCTCTTTTAATAAAGCAATACAGCAGCAAATCAAACATCCGAATCCAGTAAGCATGACATTGCGACAAAGAAGAACAAAACGAATGACCTGAAAATACTCACTCTTCTCTATCACTGATCTCAACTTGTGTGGCCAACATGTCATCTCTGGTCTGAAAGACAAACAAATCAAGTAGATACAAATGATAATACAATGCCCAGATTATTCATATATAGCATGTTCTTTCAGAGGAAGCCATAATGTTGGTAAAAGGCACATACAACAAAAATTAGTACAAGAAATACAAGTATGATATAGCCCACTTAGCATAGCAATCAGTGATCACTATGATTAGTCCAATCATTTCATTATGGTTGAGGTTTTTTGAAATTATTATGATCAAGTATGTTTGTAAAAAAATGACAATGAAGAACCCTGTGTTAACAGTGACCTGTGTGGTCAGGTGATCAAGGTTATCTATAACTGATGAACACAGCCGTCTCTATTAAGAACGAAACAATGAAATACATAACGCAAGGAAAAATAACATCGCAGAAAGGCAAGGTATTCAAAATATTAAGAAAAAAAAAATTATAGGAAGGAACAAAAAGGTGATTTAACCAATGGTACAGGTATCTAAATGAAACATTATCCAACTTACATTTCCAAGTTCTTCCTCTTCAAACCTTGAAGCAACCGCCATAGCACTCTCTAGTTCGTCTTCCATCATACCACTGCCAGACCCACCCTGCTGCTGCTGCTGCTGCCTACCCTGTGGGTGTCTCTGCTGGACAGTATCTTCTTCATCTGATGAGGACTCGTCAGAACTGCTTTCTCCTGTGATCAATGCCATAGATTGTTAGTAGTACATCGTTTGAAAGCAATTGAGAAATAGCATGGCTCATATACAGATGAGCAGGATTAGTAATACATGTACTTCCTTCACTTATTATCATACCTTGTGAATCATACATAAGTTTCTTTATCTTAATGTTGACAATAATCAAATTTGTCTGTATACTTCACCCTGAATACTCCATAGAAAATTTGTCAATTATCATTAATATTTCAGATTTTTGAGCTTCAAGAGCTAACAACTCAAAGAATTTCATTGTAATCTTCGTTACAATCATCAAATCTAAAAAATAATTAAATAAACTTGCATAACTGGTGACATTAAATTTGGAAAAAATTTGGAAATTCATGCATTTGTAATTGTTTCATGTAAAAGAAAGTTGGCAGTTATGCGCTGAATGTTTTTCACTACGAATAGAATTAGGGATGTAAAATTCTGCCTGATGGATTGCTCTACATTGGCTTACAATTCATTGCACTGTGTATTACATGAAGTGAAATTACTACATTGAAGATAAATTGTAAACAAGAAACATCCATTACCTTCTCCTGCCGTCTGATCTTGAGCAGTACCAGTCTCAGTACCTGTTTCCGTCTGCTCCTCTTCATCATCCTCCTCCTCCTCATCGTCATCATCCTCGTCATCGTCGTCCTCTTCATCTCGCTTGGCTGCCTCTTGTTTGAGCTTGTTACCTGCTGTATCAAGGTCCTGCATGAGCCTGAAGAAAGCCAGCTCATTGAAGAGGATCTCAGAGATGTCTACCAATAGGTCCTCTCCACATTCACGCATCCTGAAAGGGATGAAAATATGTCATGTTGGAAACGGTTCTCTTGGGAAACTAAACAACATCACCATCTTCTTACCTACTAGTGTCAAAATTATAAACAGAATCATTCCTAAGAAATATCTTATTTTTTCATTCAGAACTCTCATTTTGCCACCTAAGAACAATGGATTTATCTCATGAATTTACTCATAAAATTTCACAGAAATATGTCCTTTTTTTGTAACGGTGTACTGACTGTATTTCGCTGAACAAGAAAACTGAGATATGGATCTAATGTAAGCGCATAACATACAGATCAAAACAGATATAGCAGAGTATGTGAAATATCTATTCAACATTGTGCCATATTTCAGTCATTACCGAATTCTACCAAACTATCCAATGACAAATGGAATTTGGTGTATCCCAGGTAAAGACACAATGAGTAGTACAAAAAAAATCTTTAAAATGAAATCATTGAAAATCATTGAAAACAAATAGAAAGCACATAACCAACTCACTTTCTACCAGAGAACTTTGCCAGTGAGTCTTCGAGAATAGAGCCCAACTGCCTGTTGAAGAAGCGGACAAACTCCCTGCTCTCATCCTTCTGCCTTGCCAGACCTAGCACCAGACGTCTGATATAGGCAAGCAGCTGTGGGGAGCAGACATCGTCCATGTGCTCCTTGAGGTAAGGGATCACCTCCTGCATGATGCCTTTGATCTGTAAGTCAAGCTGACGGGTGTCGATGCGAGGGTACTGTAGAGGACAGAAAGGAAAAATATCTATTTAAGATCTGTGGATGGACACTTTCCGTTGGATATCCTAAATAAAGTAGTACGACTGATTTTTTTTTTTGGGTAAGATTGATCATAAGGACTGTATCAAGTAAATCATCCAGAAGGATGGGAACCTGGGAGTCTGACGGGTGGTGATCACCTCATATCTCACATCTGACTTTCAAAAAGCTCCAAAAAAAATAATTTTCAAAACCACTAACAATTACACATATTTCACTATAAATCATGCCAAAAAATGTTCCTTTGGTTTCAGCTAAATCAGAATTTCATTAAAAGAATTTCTGATCAAAAGAAAGGCATTAGAAAATATTTCCTGTTTCTATGTCTTTTTAATTCAAAGGTAGCATGAATTCAACACAACAATGACAATGTCCAAGATTATCTGGCTAGGGTCTATGGAAAATGCATCTTACACTGATATCAAATTTTATTTAACAGGTTCAAAATGCTATGACTTTACTCACAGGCAGGTCAGAGAAGGAGCTTTCACTGCCCATATCCTGAGCTGAGCTATTACTAGTCATGTCTGAGGCAGACATGGCAGCTCGGTCCTTGGCATTCTCCAGTGAGCTGATCCCTGAAGCAGCCTCGGCCTCTGCCTTCATCCTCTCATATTCTCTCATCCGCTGCAAGAACATACAAATCAGAAAATAGTGATTGAATAATGAGGGAGCTTATTTTAAAGGTAAGGTATACAGTAAGTTTGTGAAGGTTTAATTAAGCATTAAGTTTGAATATATCATCAGTTTAATTCATCTAATATGTATCAATCATTAAGCTTATCCCAAATACAATAGAAATGTTCAAGACTGGTTTAAGTGGAGAACAGAAACAGAAGCGTTGAACTAACAGAAATAAAGAGAATCCTATATAGACTCACTACAATGAAATGCAAATTAGTAAACCCAATCTCAAAATCTCAAGAGGATCAATAGCCCAATATATTTGTCAAGGAAACTTCTCTCTGATACTGTAAAAGTGGAAATTTTCACGTCGGCCAAGTGAGGTGAATTTCCCGTGTTTTTAATTTTCGCCAACGCGCTAGGCTCATGGGCCAAAGAATACATAAACAAAAATATTTGCGTGTTTTTATTTTCACGGAAATTTCATGCCGGATGAAATGCGCAAAAATTTCCACATCGCGAAATATTCCGCGTTTACAGTATTCTAACCTTTAAGGCTTTGTCAAGATGAATAACAGTGTCCCCGAGGTCTTCGTTGGCGAAACCAAACTCTGCTCGTCCAAGGGAAGGTGGTGTAGAGAGAGTACTGGCAGAGTCTACATTCTCAATGTAATCATACTGATCATCCTCCAGCAAGGCATAGGATGATTCATGGGGCTTCTGCAGGCTGGCACCAAACAGACGGGCCTAGCGAATAAAAAGATAAGTAGATGGTAATTAGAGATGTTGGACAGCAGCTGTAGATGTAATAGTACTCACAGTCATAGAAGTGAATCCTACCAATACCACCATGTTTGGAAACGGGTATCACAAATAAAATTATCTTTCACAACTTTTCTTTTGCAAGTTTTTACTCAGAACACCTTTTTGTCTTCCAAAAAAAATGTTCATTTCGACAAAAACAGTGTTCGGTGATACCTAACTTAACTGGATGAATGCATCTTCAATCTCAAGAAGGAAGACAAGTTCTTCTTTGTCCGATGAGGACAGGTGATACTGCCTAAAGCACTGGAAGGGTACACCTCCCAATTTCTTGCTTGGGTCCTACGCATTCTTTCACAAGAGACACAATCGTCCCTAGATGCATCTTTACATTTTCATTTTGGGCTTCTCAGTTGACAACTTCACAGACATCATTTCAGTATAAACTATTTCTCAACAACATATATGTAAATAGATTCATATCATGAGCGCATACTAGGAACTAAATTGTGAAAGCAAAAGGGAGGAAGAGCTCAAGATTCTTACCTTGATTTCTTCTTCATCTGATGTAATGAAACTCTCACTTGGAGTTTGCTCCGATCCAGCAAAGTTCATCCAGGCTGGCATTGGCTGCACATACAAAAAGGTGTAAAAATACGTAATTACATTTTTGTGCTGTTGAAAATACATGAACAAAATACAACAGAAAAAAGATCAGAAGTATTCATTCTATATTTGATTTATAAACATTACTTGAGAGATTAGCTGTGCATGGTCATTTTCAGTGCAGTGACAAATGGATGACTGGCATGGTTAAATAATGAGACAGAAGTTGACTTTTTTTTTTTCTTTTCTGTAAAAATTTCAAGATTTATAGTAAATTAATTCAGAAATGCAAGTACTATAAAGAGAAACTAGAGCACATTATTCATATTAGTCAATACTTTACAGGTATTTCTATTTCATTCCACATTCTAAACACTTACCCTCTCTGATGGTAGTGTGGCAGCCTCAGAAGCTGATGCATTTGTGTTGTCATCAGTGAGGTACTTGGAGACAAGGTCTTGCAGGGCATACAGCGCCCTCTGGCGGAGGTAGTCTGAATTGAGCATCTGGAGCTCACGGAACAGCTCAATGAGGAAGTGCGGCCTTGTCTCGTTTTGTGAGATGAGGGATGCCACTTCCGAGTAGATGGACTCACGTAGAGCTTCAAAGAGAGAGAATTCACTCCCTGCATCGGACTCACTGAGGGGTTAAAGACGGAAATATAAATCAATTACGAACAAAGAATTTGATGAATAACAGTCACTCTGTCTACAGGAACTAGGCGGTTCATGTATTAAGCATATGGAAATGAGAAAATTGAGTAGCTGGCAGGCTAAAATTGGTTTCATCCAATTTTCTAAAATGAGAGAGACTGTAGATGACAAAAAAGTTATTCACAGAATTCAATAATGAAATCTTCTCTGATGCACCTGCTTCAAACACTGAGTGTAATTTGTTTTTCACAGACATGTATCAATCAGATATATTAATTTGTATCTGGTGATCGACTGCTACTGTCATCATCTGAAAGACGCAAGTAATTTTCGAACCAGGGTCCCTCAAAGTCAATTTATAGGCAAAAAGAGAGAGAAGAGCGAGAAGAGATACAGATGACCATACTAGCTGCTAAACCAAATTTGCAAACCACCTTTTCTTCCGCGGTTTAAAAATGATACTGTAAGTCAATGAATACCATTCATCTCCAGGATAACAACCAATCTTCATCACTGCAAAACAAGGTCTTGACTTACAGTTCACTTGTCTGTGACCGGACTGATCTATCAGTGTCATGCTGTATCTGCTGTGTCTGCTGTGTCTGCTGCAGCTTCTGCTGCTGCTGCTGCTGCTGACCTCTGTCCTTTGACCTTGCTCCATCGTTGCCCCTATCACTCTCATCACCAGGCATACTAGACATGGAGACAGTGCTGGTAACGCTGGCTGTGTCCAGGAAGGCGGTTCCGCTAATGGAGGAACTCAGGCCAGTGCCCATCTTGGGTCCTAGGAGCTTGGCGAGGCGTGAGCTGGGCTTGGTGGACTGGCTGGATAGCTGCGCTCTTGCCTGGGCAGTGCTGCTTGGCATTGGGTGTTTGCCTGGAGAGAAAGGACATAGTGAAATTATCACTTTCTAATTCCCATAAATGTCTACAATGTAGACTTCAACGTCCCAATCGGCCGATAACATTGATAACTATTATGGTCTCCATATACATAATTTACAATACTTTATTCTTCTTGGAAAAGACTGGACCACTACAAATTTAAAGTTTACTTAATTCTGTAGTTTTTATCATGATTGGTATATTTGGAATCATCTGGTACATCAAGAAAGAAGATTATTACTAAAGTTCTTATTAAAGCAAATATAATTTCTCATGAAATGAAATGTGACTTTCATTCCCCTTAGAGGCGGATTTGCAACAAGTTATCCTGATGCACAGACTAATCTTAGATGAGCGATGGCTTTCTATGTACCAAAGGTCAGATTCCGTAGAACAAGTCCTAATAAAATAGCAGAAATAGTTATCTTACCTCTTTCTCTGTTGGATGATGTATTTGATCTTTGACTACCCAACTCCTCTCTGAGTCTCCTCTGCTGGTCCCTTTAAGAATCATAAGAGAAAACAGAAAATGTCATCAACTGAAGATACATTTAACCACTACAGCATGAATGCATCTATAGCAGTAGCCATCAAGAAAAGACCCAAGCCCCATTAAGTCATTGTCCATTATCAATGACATAACCCTACAATAAAACTGCCCAGTATTATCCAGTGATGTACATGTAGTTGAGGCTGGGGTTCTCAGACCAAACTGGGAAGGGAGGAAGATTTCTTTTTTATTACAATCATTTAGCATCAAGTCTTGGTTTTGAGTAGGAAACCAGTCTTGACTACATCATTAGCATTGTCCAGTTAAGAAAGACAGACTTGAAAACTCACGTTCTTCTCAGTAGGCTAGTAATATCAAGTGGAGGCACAGTAATCTCTTCCCTGGACTCTGTAGGTTCCCTTGCCAGCAGATCATTGATGTCTCCAATCCCGCTGTCCAGTGTATACCCTCCCATCATCCTCATCTGCTTGCCCCCGATTGTGGCACCGTTCAGGTAGGCAGCCTCAAACTCATCATCATCGTTGCTGACTTGAGCTGTGTTGGGTGGGACATGGTAGGAGGCCGCATCACCGTACCTCTGTTGCTGGGGCTGGCGGGCGTACGGGTTGTAGGTGTCCCTTTGGCCAGCGCCGCCCTCGTTCAGGTCGTTGGTGGCGTAGGGGTTTGCATAGGACGAGGGGTAGTTGCCTGGACCCGGTTGGGCAAAGCCTGGTGGGAAAGTAGGAGTCACGTTGAAAGGCATGCCTATCGATGTGTGAACAAAAAAAAAAGGTAATAAAAAAGGTAAATAAATCCCACTCTTGTTTTTTTTAAAGCAACAACCCCTCTTTTCCCTAGCATTCTACTTCAGGATGCACATTTATACACTCATAGGAAATTTTCTTATGACATAACAGGAATAAAACCCAGGCAAACTGGTGAAAAGGAATTCCCACAGGTATCGTAACATTCTGTACCTAATCATCTCTTAATGATATGGAACTCTCTATAAAATTGAAACATAATGTATTGCAGACTTCATCCATTTTAAATCTCATCAATAGGTAAACGATAATAAATGACACTTCACTTAAGGAATAAATAAAAGTATGAATACAGCAGCAAAGTATTATAGAACATTTGTGGATTAAACAGAATATTAGACTTACCAGGATTATATGGAGGAGGTCTGTACATGCTATCAGGTCCCATACCAGAGGATCTCCCAAAGGGTGGAGATTGACCAGGGTATCCCACGCCCCAGGGTCCGGTTTGATTCCTGTACATGGGTGGGCCATTGTTATTGGCGTTGGTATTTGAAGCTACCATGCCTCCTCCTACATCGAAGGAAGCTTCCGAGTTCCTCTCCTCCAGCTGGCTGCGCAGTCTCTGGATCTGACCCTGCTGCTGATAGAGCTGGTTGTAGGCACTGTTCAGGTTCAGCATCAGCTGCTGGTGCTGCATGCGCAGGTTGTAGCTCTGGACGAGGTCGTCCAGTTGAGATTCTCCGGGTGGAACAAAGGGGCTGGGACCTGATGAAGGGGCAGGCTGCAAACCACCGTGACCGGCTGTCATCCAAGAACAAAAAAAATATTACATTTGTTTGTCAAGTGATAACAAGGTATCATACAGAGTTTCAAATCCTCATTCTATGAGTGTCAATCTATAAACCTCTGTTTGCCTATACTTGTTTGTATTTCTTTCCTTTAAACCAAAGTAAAACTTTAATCATCCATAATTACAAAAGCGGTCTAATTGCTGAATCCTGAGAATGTGATATAACTACATATATATTTTTTTTCTCTACCTCGGTAGGTCAAAAGTTGGGGAGCATTTAAACAGGGCTGTGATTTATATAACATTATTTATGGTAGAAAACTAACCAAACAATAATATTATCTGCAAAAAGAGGTTCCTTAAAGATAAAGTAGAGTTCTGGTCATGCAATTACATTGTGAAAGAAACTGTCTCAAAGGAACTGGTAAAGGTTCACCATATCTACATAGGAATTGTTTTAAACTGCGTTGTTTTGGAATCATCAAAATAGATAAGAAATTGACCCAATCTCGCTGAAAAGCATATGTACTGCACACAGAAATGGGTATATGGGACTACACACACAAGTGGCATGAATGTTGGGCCCGAACATTTCAGCTATTTCTAGTCATATTTCGAATATAAGAGCATTTGAAGAGCAATCCTTTCCAAGGGATGTTTCTACTATGATGTTCTTCCAAACTGACATAAAAGGAATGAGAAAGCTCACAAATTATTTTTCACCTTTCCCAGAACTCAAGATTCCCTTTAATTACATATCCCTAAACAAACTGAACTTCCTCTGGCTCTCTAGGCAATATGTATCATTTTCATTTGTGTTTTTAATAGTCAGCGTGATTCTATGGACAGAAGGGCGTACCATTGAGAGATCCAGAGAGTAGATTGCTCATCGATTGCTGATCTGAGATCAGAGACTGACACATGCCCATGCTATTTGAGAGCTGTCTCTGGAGCTGCTGGATGTGGCCCTGCAGAGCTTGGACAGTGGGGTCCAGCAGAGAAGGATCCTCAAAGCCATCAGACACGAGCTCCTCAGCTGAACGGATGTTCTCTTGCCTGAAGAGAATAGAACAAAATGTTAGAACCAATGAAGCTTAGATTTTAGATTGCTGCACACAAATCAATTTCTAATTCAAAATCATAAATTTCATTAGGACAGGATGATATATACAGGGATGCCAGTAGGCTCTATATTAAACAACATCTCTAAAGCTGAGCCAACTACTTATAAATCATAAAACCTATGGTTGAATGATCTCATTTCAATCCCTGGAATTCAATCTTCCTGGAGTTTATGAATTCATGAAAACATGTCAATATTCTGTATTTACATATCTCTGAAACAACAAGAGCCCCAGGGGGCACGACGCTCATCTGAGGTGGATCAATTCACATCTGGTGCAGGGGCCCCTATAAGGCCACCCAGAAAAATTTCATGAACAACTTTCATTCTTCATCTATAGAGGTATCTCTATACACAATACCAAGTCTGAGCTTCCTACCAAGTTCGGTTCAATTCCAATCATGGGTTTTGGAGAAGAAGCTGAAAATGTAAAAAGTTTATGGATAGCGGAAAACTTGCCCACCCCCCCCCCCCCCACCCTAGTATGTTACCCCCACAGACCCCATATAGGGCCACCCAGAAAAAATTCATGAACAACTTTCATTTTTCGTCTATAGAGGTATCTCCATACACAATACCAAGTCTGAGCTATTCCTGGTTCTGGAGAAGAAGATGTTTGAAATTTACATAGCTTTTACAATTGGGGGCCTTTCCCTGGGCCCCCCTGGGGGCCACATGTACCATTTTAGCAACTTTGGGTCCCCTACCCCTAAGGATGATTCCTACCAAGTTTGGTTGAATTCCGATCATGTGTTTTAGAGAAGAAGATCAGAATGTACATTTTGCCTGGCAGCGCCCCCCCCCTCCAGTATGTTACCCCACAGGGCCCCTATAGGGCCACTCAGAGAAATTTCATGAACAACATTCATTCTTCATCTATAGAGGTATCTCCATACACAATACCAAGTCTGAGCTATGCCTGGTTCTGGAGAAGAAGATGTTTGAAATTTACATAGCTTTTACAATTGGGGGCCCTCCCCCTGGGCCCCCTGGGGGCCACATGTACCATTTTAGCAACTTTGGGTCCCCTACCCCTAAGGATGATTCCTACCAAGTTTGGTTGAATTCCGATCATGTGTTTTAGAGAAGAAGATCAGAATGTACATTTTGCCTGGCAGCGCCCCCCCCCCCCTCCAGTATGTTACCCCACAGGGCCCCTATAGGGCCACTCAGAGAAATTTCATGAACAACATTCATTCTTCATCTATAGAGGTATCTCCATACACAATAACAAGTCTGAGCTATGCCTGGTTCTGGAGAAGAAGATGTTTGAAATTTACATAGCTTTTACAATTGGGGGCCCTCCCCCTGGGCCCCCCTGGGGGCCACATGTACCATTTTAGCAACTTTGGGTCCCCTACCCCTAAGGATGATTCCTACCAAGTTTGGTTGAATTCCGATCATGGGTTTTGGAGAAGAAGATGAAAATGTAAAATGTTAACGGACGACGGACGACGCACGACGGACGACGGACAAATTTCCATCGCAATAGCTCACTCGAGCCTTAGGCTCAGGTGAGCTAATAAAAACCATTTCATCTTGACTGATTTTAAATGATTTTCCAGAGATTTTCTTGCTCAAAAGATTTATTCAGTTTCTTAAATTCATTAAACTGAAGTTTATCTAAGTTAAGTACCATATCATCCATGTCAATAATGACCCTGGTTCAATTTGATTACCTTAAGACGTCAGTACTACATACCTGAGATGACTCTGCCTATCTAGAGCTGAGTTGATATTCTTGGGGTACCTAATCCCGTGCCTGGCTGCATCCATAGACGATGTGTCCCCATCCTCCTCCATGGTGACTCTCTTCACCCCTGGGTAGGGATGGGCTTTTCTTCTCCTGCTAGGCTTAGTGCCAGACTCGATGGTGTAGGTATCGGAGGTAACAGTACTCTGCTCCTGTTTCACAACACAAACACACAATGAAAGATAGGTTTTCTAAAAATTCATTGAACTTTTAAAGTGTCGAGTCGTAAAACGAGCACATACAATGTACGTATCGAATCCATCGAAATAGCAAATGAATTGATAGATCTAAACATGTTCTGGTCTAAACTTGCTGATCATTATCTTGAGGCTTTTGAACAGTTTTATATCTTTGTAGCTTTCCGTGGAAGAACAGCTTTACGGTTCTGTATCTCTACATTGACCACAGATGATCATAAATTATAAAGCATGAATCCATAAACACGTTAGTGAATGCACATTAAATATACACCATATAAAAAGCTAATAAAAAAATAGCTTCACAAATTAGGATATTGTCTCTTGAGAGTCGGCAGGGTGGCAACGCTGCATTACAGTATACCAGTTAAAGCCCTCGTGGCAGACAGTTTCAATGGAGTAAGAAAATCCAAAATGTAAATGTCTCACCTCTTCTTCCTCCTCCACCTGTAGCATGCCATCGCTAGGGTAACCATCCTCCAATCCTTCGTCCTCGCTCACCTGGGTTGATCCACCCCACGTTGCAGCTGCCGTGATGTCGGCACTTCGCATGCTCATTCTGCCGGCATCAAGCAATAATTCCCTGTTCATTTCATGAATGTAAAGAGAGAGAGTGGGGGAGAGAAAGGGGGAGGGGTGAGAGAGAGTGGGAGAGAGAGAGAGAGAGAGAGGGAGCGAGGGAGAGATGGAGGGAGAGAGGGAGAGATGGAGGGATGGAGGTGGAGGGAGAGATGGAGGGGGAGAGAGAGATGGGAAAGAGAGGGAGGGAGAGGAAGAGGGAAAGAGAGGGAGAGAGAGTAAGGGAGAGAGAGAGAGACCAAAGAAAAGGGAAGAGAGAAAGATGCAAAGTTTATTTTTAGTTTGTCTCCCATGCAGCACCCAAAAGACATACCAGTGCGATGATTTCCACATTTAATGCACCACAGATACAAGCCAAGAGCAGAATGACAGAAATAAAAAAATTACTATCGGAAAGCAATGGATTTCAAAATACTAATTAAAAAAAAGAAGATTAAAAGCAGCTCTCAAAATATTGTCTAATCATAATTACTTCTAAAACATTCTATTTACGAAAAACAACATTTGACAATATAAACAAAGAGACCATTTTCCGTCACACACAATAACAAGCAGCTCAATGAATAAATGCATATTTAATTTTACATTATAATTTGCATAATAAATATTAAAATATCCCCTTTTGAATAGACAT
This sequence comes from Heliocidaris erythrogramma, assembly GCA_025617745.1. NCBI lineage: Eukaryota > Metazoa > Echinodermata > Echinoidea > Camarodonta > Echinometridae > Heliocidaris > Heliocidaris erythrogramma. The sequence goes on along the minus strand of CM046867.1, from coordinate 13,310,487 downwards.
GCAAAGTACTACAAATACAACAAAATAATTGAACATCTAAAATAACAAGAAACAAAAAAATATAAACAACTCTTTTTTTCCCCTGAGCTACTTAAAAAAAAAAAAAAAATAATAACTACATGTATGAAGGCTCTCATGATGACAATATAACTCAAAATTGTCCAGTACAATGGCAAAAAAGACTTTCAAACTAAATTGCAAACTTTGCAAGCGCAACAACACAATCCAGAACTGCTCTATCATATCGCAGCACTACAAAATGATACACTATATCAGATCATGCACAGATGCCTCTAGGAACATACTGCAAGGTTTTACCTGATCAAAATAGCCATATCTGATCTTAGTCTGGAAGAATCAACATAACAATTGTAAAGTTTAATAGCTGTGTTAACCCATTCAGGACAGGAATTATTCAAGGCTAAAATTATCACATTTTGTTCTTCAAATTGGCAATAATATTTTTTTTTAGTGCTACATGGTTCTAATAATAAGGTAATATCTTTGAAAACAATATACATGGTTAGGGATTTTGTCGAAAAGTTGAAAAAATTGCCAATTTTGATGAAAAAACAATTATTTTGAACATCTCAATGTGTTGCCAATTTAAAGATTTTAAAGCTTTTTCTCATATTCAAAATTCCTGGCATCAAATACACCATGGTCATGCAACAAAAATGGACATAGTGTGTGCAGAAATTTTTGCTCTTTCTCCTCATGCATCAGGTATATTTTTTAGAGCTCTGAATCAAAAGTTATTGAGCCAAACCACAAAATGTGGTCAATTGTCTCGAAAGGGTTAAAAAATCTTTGAACTATGTGCGGCTTCTTGAATTGATAGTCCCAGAGGATTGGTTGGTAGTAGTGTTTAAAGGTAGAGAATGCAAGGATTAGGAAATGCAACAATAACCAAGTATTCCCCTCTTTTTTCCTAGAAAGTTTTGCTAAAAGAGACATTCATTGCACAGAGGCATGTACTAGAAATATTAGGAAAGGAGCTTGTAAGAAGATATTCAGAAGTAAACAGTGCAATATATGTAAGGACTAGAAAAAAAGACATTTCACTAGACACGAGTTCATATTAATTCATGAGTATCAAACGTAAGAAGTTTATTATCAATCTAATTATAAAAATGGTCATTTTCAAAGTAAGAAGGACCAAAATTGAGAAGAAAAACAAAATTACAATCATAACTTACATGTAGCATTAACATTTAGTCAAACTGTGTTTTTACATTATTGTTTACTAAAAGGATGTACATTTTTTTCTAATCACGCAATCACAAGGCTATCCATTTGTTTTCTTACCTGAATAAATCATTGTCGTATTCAGCCAAGTCCGTCTGAAGAGAATACTCGGCATCAGATCCCTCACGTAACCTCTGCAACAAAAGCAGAAAAGAATCAGAAAATTGTCAGCAATTCTTAAAAAAAAACACCCAAAAACATATTTTTATTATGAATTCAGTGGTTTTAAATCATCTTACAGGCCATCAATATATATTGTTAACATACAAAGATGAATATGAATATGTTGGATTGTGGTCTTTACAAAACATCAATTATTGTAAGAAATGTAATAACTAAACGATATTGAATTCTGATAATTATCCATGTACGCACATAATGTGTTTCTGTCAAGAATACATATAGCTCCAAAATGGTTTTGAATATATCGGCCTATTCCTTGATAAACAAATAATACTGTCGTAATACGTGAATTGGGGCTTGAGAAAATTTGACTCAAAGTAAATCCAATGCGGCTCACATTTAACCTGTTCTGATCGAAACTTGTCAAGGTTTAAAGAGAAGGTTGAGTTCTGGGAAAGGTGAAAAATAATTTGTGAGCTTTCTCATTCCTTTTATGTTAGTTTGGAAGAACATCATAGTACTGAAAAGGATTGCTCCTCAGATGCCCTTATATTTGAAATATGACAAGAAATAGCAGAGGTATTCGAGCTGAACATTCATGCCACATGTGTGTGCAGTCCCATATACCCATTCTATGTGCACTGCTTTTCATTTTGATGATTCCAAAACCTCATCAGTATACACCAATTCTTATGTAGCCACGATCAAGCTTTCCCAATTGCTTTGAGACTCAACTCAACTTTGAAACTCAACTTTCGTACAGACAAATTTTGGATATTCCACATTACAAGTCTCCACTGCAACACTGTTATTCACGTTTGTTGAGCTTACCTCTCTGTTGAGTTTGACAATATGAAGTAGGTCTGAGAGCTCACTCTTCTTCTGCCTCAGTTCATCTTGTAGTGCCCGATTTCTCCTCATCTCAGAAAACACCTCCTCACGACTTGGCGTAGCCACAGCTAGAATAGACAAACCAACAAATAGAAATGGCGAAGTTACAGATCTCACTAATAGGAGGTTGTTTAATTCAGACATGCAATAGCTGTGACAGCAATATAAAATGGCTGTAAAATTAAATAAGCATTTCATCAAGTGTCTTGTCAGTGATTTTTACTGACAAATTTGCTCTCAGCCAATCAGATGCAAGGATTTCAGTAGCTTATAACAGTTGTCTGTAAAAATCACTGACAAAACGCTTGATGAAACGCTCCCCTGATTGCCATTTACTATATTGGTTTGAGTGTATCATTTAAAGAAGAGTTTATCATCTATTTTGCTTTACAGAAGTAATTTAAAGCTGGCCTGAGACTGTATACAAGAATTTAATCACCAAAGCCAGTCTGACACATTAAAGAATGAGTGATATTGCCTGTGTGGCATATGGTGTATCAATATATGTAAACTATAAGAGGAGGTATGTATGAAAACTCACATTTGACATTCGTTGATGCATCCCTCTTAGTTGGTGGGATGATGTTGACAGATTTTACCCCAGGTTTGGCAGGCTGCTGCAAAGGAAAAAAAAAAGAATATCATATCATCACATAATAATAAATTACAGAAGAATTTTATTTTTAACTCTCTAAAGCCATCTTATTTCATCAATAATTAAATAATGGTTCAATCTCTAACAGACAACAAACATAATACCTGATTAAATTTTGTAAAGTAACATACAAGTAACATCTTCTGGGCCCCGTTTCATAAAGCTTGTTATCAATAACATGTTACAATATTTGTTATAAGCTACTGAAATCCTTGAATCTGATTGGCCGAGAGCAAATTGGTCATAGAAATGGGGCAATTGTTTTTCATAACAACTTTTATGAAACGGGGCCCTGTTATGTCTATAATAAGAAAAAGCAAATACCACTTTCTAATGATTTTACAGCAGTATTTTCTTATCTATTAATCTATTTTTTCTTTAATTTTTACACAAGATAATGAACGGTTAACATCATAACATTATGCACACTACTTTACAATTCAAACAACCTATGCTGTCACGTGAGAAGGTCATGATTAGTTGTTATCGGACAGTTTCAAGTTTGGGAAGCATACCTTTCTGACAGGAGGGAGGTTATCATTGAGTTCCTTCAGCTGCTGCTGGACACCTAGCAGACGGTGTCTCTCTGCCATGAGACTCTGTAGCTCACGTCTCTGCTGATGCATCTTAGCTTCATAATAGGCTTCCCTGAAAGACACAATACACCACATGGTAGTAATGTTGGTATGTCACATTAAGCAAACAGCTCACATATGGTTCATAGCACAACTAAAGGGCTGGTACACCTCTTAGTAACTCACATGTACATCCAAAGATAATGGCAAGCCTCACATTTTATTTCACTCAAAAGAGATGATTTCACTTAACTTCACTGAATAAAGATGATGCTCCTTACTGAAGAAAATCCACATACACAAACTGGAATACATTACCATTTAATCATATCAGCATTGCAATGTTGACAGTTGAAATAACTCTCGAGCCACATGCTGTAGACTTGTGCTAATCAACATGCATTCCAGAACTCAGCATGTGTTTAAGCGAGTCAACTTATCCTCAGCAGTTTGCAAATGTAATCAATACGTTGACATTCTAATGGTGTGTTGACATTTCAGATTGTCTGCAATATGACTCACGCATTGTGTACATACTCACAGTACAATTGTGTACACAATACAATTTTCATTTGATGGCAATACAGTCCCAAGGACACAGCAATTCAATGGTAACGGTATAGGCTAAAATAAGGTCAGTGAAGGTTGAGATCCACTCATTGCTGTAAACAATGAGAGAAGGTGAAGGAGAAAAGAAAGAACGGGAGAAGAATAAGAAGAAGAGATAGAAGAAAAGGAAGGATGGAAGAACATGAAACTGGAGGAGAAGAAAGAATAAAGACGACAAATTAGAAATGAAGTAGTAAGTAGAAAGAAGGAGAATTTTTGAGGGGAAAAGGTGAACAAAATGATAAGCAACAAGTTCGTGAAATAAGTCATTTCAAGATATTCCAAGCTCAAAAGAAATGCCTTACCTTGTTTCCCTTGCAAAATCTGCAGGAACCTGTTCATCTCTGCCCGGCATCCTATGATCGCCCGTAGCACCTGCCATGGCCAGTTCACTCCCACTCTCCTCCACCGTCTCATCACCCTCTTCCTCCTCTTCTTCCTCCTCTTCTTCTTCTTCCTCATCCTCGTCTTCGTTGTTTGTTTCCGAGTAGTCGGCAGTGAGGCCAGCAGCGAGCTCTGCCAGGTCGTCGGGCAAGGCTGTAGCCACCTCAGGGGTCTGCTGCACCATAGCCACGAGCGATTGGAGCTGATGTAACTTGTGTTTGGCCTCTTGCAGTTTCCTACCGGTGGATAGAAATGAATGAAAAAATGAAAAGTCTGAAAATGTCACATATGGTCTGATGAGAAACAGCGATGATGAATTTACACAGAATCAATGCTTTTCTGTCCCAACGTAGACTAATTGCAACCGCCACAGAGGACCTCACTTTTGTCAAGAAACAAGAGTATGGCCAAGGCAATTTAATGGAACTGCTTGATCTTTTTTTCCTGTCTCAAATGAAAGAAGAATAACCACCATGGCAGAATGAATAAAAATTGAAGATATATTTATTATACTTGCACAAAATCCACAAAATTCTAATAAGAAAATTTAAATCAGGGCCCTGTTTCATATAACTTGTTATCAATAACAAACTGCCCCCATTTCTATGATAAATTTGCTCTAAGCCAATCAGATTCAAAGATTTCAGTAGCTTATAACAATTATTGTAACTTGTTATTGAAAACAAGTTTTATGAAACGGGGCCCAGTGCTGTAAGACTGTTGATCCTACCTGACTTTCTCCTTGATCTCTGGATCATCACCCCATGCAGCCAGGATAGAACTGTGGTTACTCTCCGTCTCTGTCTCGGTCTCAGTCTCCGTCACTGTACTGGTGGTCTGACCTGACCCAACCTGAACGTAAGCACCGTCTCCACCATAAGACATCTGCAATGAATGAATGAACAGCATCAATTATTCATATAATCATACATGCTACCAGAATTCCTTCATCAAACATTTTAGAATCAAGACATTATTACAAGCACAAATAATGACTACCATTATTTGCAATGGAAGGTATTACTCATATATAGATTCATCAACCTTATCCACATTTCCAACAACAAAAACAACAAAGAATGTTCTAATACAATTCAGCAAAAGCATGACAATAGTTCTTGTAGTTTCTGAGGATGCAATACAATGGGGAAGTTGGTTATATACTGGAAATTATAGTATCTTTATATAATTGTACATAAGAAATTCTTTTCTATGTGAATACAGATAATGCCTGATTTCACATGGCCTTCCTTCTCACATGTACAGAAATAGTTTATTTAGTAAGAGACCAGTACCCTTGCCTAATCAGAATAAGCAACAGATGGTAGTTTCAAGCATGATAGAACTTACAAGGTTTGGCCTCATCTGAACAGGCCTTCCAACAGGTTCGCCTCTCTCCAATCTCCTGTGAATAACAAAAATAAGGTTAGCATCTTTATTTTCACCTTGTATACCAATAATAATTATATAATCAACATACAACATTCTCTTTCATGTCAGTTAGGTATTACTGAAGGAACCACCATATAGTTGACAAAAAAATGTTTGTTGTACATGTAGTCTTCAAGGAATAGTTCATAGATTGAGGGACAATACAGACACAAGTAGACAAGGAAATTGAGGAGATAGAAAGAAATAAGGAACAGTGAAAAAGACACAGACATAACAGAATAGAAAGAGAGACAGACAGAGAGAAGGAGAGAGAGAGACAGAGGAAAGGGGAGAAAGGGAGAGATAGAGACAGACACAGAGAGAGACAGACACAGAGAGACAGACAGACAGAGAGACAGACAGACAGAGAGAGACAGACAGAGAGAGACAGACAAAGAGAGACAGACAAAGAGAGAGTATGGGGAATTTTGAAACATGCATGTATGGTTTTCAGTACATACCTAAGATTACTCATGAGCACCGGATCTTCAAAATTGGCCCCTAGTCCCAACTGCTGTATTTGCTGTTTGCGTTGCGAATCTTCCCCTTGGTCATCTAAGAACTGACTTGTATCCTGATATTGCTGTACTAGGTCTCGGAGCTCTGTTAGCCTCTCTCTTACGTCATGTAATTTTCTGAAAAGAAAAATAAATTCCAGTTTAGTCCTCCCATTATTACTTAATTTGACAAAACAAGTACTTTTGGTGAAGCATTTCCACTCTTGTGTTTCCTTAAAAAGAAACCGGACTGCATAGGACACTAGACAACCATATAGGTTGAACCTAAGGCAGCATGGCTGGGATCAGAAGAATACAAGAACATCCACTTTTTCTTACCTAAGGCTATTATCAGCTCCATTGGTGAGAGTCACTTCATTTTCATCTGACGTCTCATCAGGTGCTTGACATGGCACCATCAAACCACTGTATTCATTGGCATTAGAAGTGGTAGATGCTACACTCGATGTGTCACCTCCTGTAAGAATAAAAACACAAGAGCCTGGTTAAATTTTGTACTCCAGTGACATAACAATATTCTACTAAAATAATTAATTTTCTATGTTTTCAAATTACTACTACCATTTCATTACGAAAGGGGGGAAGCATTTCAAGAAAAACAACAATTTTAATGTACATCATATTTATGAGATGGATTTTATTGATGAAACAAAGTATTGCATCAACAATGCAAAATGTATTTTCACAAGAAGTACTTTCAGATCTTTTTTTGCAAACAAAAACATGGGTACAAAACTATCGATGATGAACTAGTATTGCAAGGGAAAAAAACGGGGGATAAGCATGATACAAAACAAGCTGTTTTATTATTCTCCTCCTCTTTTTCCCTTCTCCGTCTCCCTCTCTTTCTTACCCTTATTCATTATTACTAATATTCATAATTATCATTATTCATTACTATTATGATGATAATGATGGCTTACCAATATTTGGCATATCAGGATGAAGAGCATGCAGCTGTATGAGAAGCTCATCCATCTGTCTCTTCTTCTGTTGTAAGGCTTCTAATTTATCTCTCAATTCCGCATGCTCTGCTGATATGAGTGGTGGACCAACCTAGCAACATAACAAATAGAATTACTTACTAGATGAATATTACATTTTGCTGATACAAGGTAGAAAATAAAGATCGAAAATAAATACTACACAGGAAATCTAATAATAATTAAAGTGGAAATAGCTCATATACTTGGAAAAGAACTTCAAAGAATTAAAGAGGGAAAACAGGACATATAGTTGGAAAATATCTCTCTAAAACTTACTACATGAACAGACAAAAGCTCAAAACATATTTTTGTCTAACAGAAAGTACACTACAAAATATTGAGATGGCATATTTCAATAAGATACATTTAACTTCTTTCCAGATAGAAAAATACACAGATCTTTCCATGACCTGATAATATACATTTTCAGGACAATAGTTGGTTTTACCTATATGGCATGTCAAGAGACCCCAAAATATTGGAGACACATGTGCTCTGTTAAACATAAATCCTGGAACTCCAGAAACAGAGCAGTGACTGGACCTGAAATCAGGCAAAAGCCTGTAAAATGGCATCTCTTGGCATCTCCTGATACATTGCCTGGATCAACTGCCTCAATCTGTCAGTATAGCAAGCAAAGAGAACCAAGTCTACTTGTCATTCTTACCTCACTCTGGTGCATCCAATCCAGAGCCCTAGCCTGCTGGATCTCCCCCGATCTTGTGTCTCTCTGCTCAGCAAGCATATGCATGAGAGTCCTACGCCTCTCCTGGAGGTCTTCCGCTGTCAGAGGAACACCTGTTGCAAACCGACCAGCTGTTGTCGTTACCGGCGTGGTGTCCTCCGTCACAGAGGTGGCGGTGGTAGTGGTTGCTTGAGTACTTGTTACAGATACTGTGGGATTGAAATTTAATTACATGCATTTAAGAGTAGCTATTCAATAGTCTTTCCAATTCACAATGCATAAATTAGCAGGATTAAAATGCTGGCATTGCAATTCTACTTCATCATCTCACCAATAGGACAAGCAGGATAAGTGTTAGTGCATTATTCTGACAAAATGAATATATAAAATTTACAAAAATTTACAAACCTAATTCCTTTATAATGCACACTGCCAAATAAGAATACTTGTTTTTGATCATCTAGTACTTTAATGAAAACTTAAGTCATATGGAATGTCTCTCTTCACTGTCTATATGCACTTTAATTTTTTGACTGACCAAACATTTGGAAAAATATGGAGGACTGAGTTTCTTTACAACTTACTTGTTTCTTCTGCTTTTTCCTGCTCTGAGTTTGTCAATCTGCTCTCAATCTGAGACTGTAGGGTCATCAGTGCTGCTTGTCTGTTTTGAAGTGTCCTCAGCTAATTAGAACACAGAGAAATTATAAAATGATATTCGTTACAGTACTCTAGACCAATATTACATTTCACATAAAAATAGGGGACCACAATAAGCTCTTCATAGATTATTATGAAGCAAAATTTCAATGCAATGATGAATCCCTATTCTATCAATTGGGATTCATTATCGGCAAAAAAAATATGTATTTTCTTTTTACAATGCTGAATTATTGATTTAAAAATTTTCAACTCACCTCCTCCTGCTGTTTCAACATTTTACGTAATAGATCATGTTGTTTTCTCAACCCTTCAAGGGTCGCTATCTGTTCTGAGACATTTTGCTTTGTCTGCTGGCCCTGCATTTGGAAGATTGAAATAAAATCAAACATTAAGAAACAGAAATTACCATGAGAAATAAAAGCAATAAATCATTCCACAAACCTATAAATCGATTTTTTTATCAACATTTCATAAATACCCAACATTTACTCTCCTTTGTAAAATACCACTTTCAAACCATGCAAGTACATTTAGCTCATCAGTAGAATCTACTTACGGGTATATTGTAACTCCACACTCATGAAAACATATGGATCTATTCAAAGTATTGTATCAAATATGATTCACAATGAGTACTATGCATAATGCAAAACATGACACACTGAATAATGGTCATACAAATGGGATACTCCGGGAGTACTATTAAAAATGCATCACAAAACGGGCACTTTATGCTTGACTGATTCAACCACAATGCGGCTACCTTCAACAGATGGAATACAGTCATAGTCATTCATGCATGAAACCTCATATCCTGAAGGAAATGGTGTGGAACCTTTGTATTACTGGTAACACCAATGTATGAATACTAACACCTTCAATGAAAAACAGCTACATGTACTGCACAATAGCTGGCAGCAGGACCTGGCAGTATTCATAACACAGACACCACACTGGGTCCTGAATTTTATAATCTGAAAGATGGGTGTATTTATATTTCTATTCCCAAAAATAAATAGATAAAAAATCTTATGTCATAAAATGACATGAGAACAAAATAGACAAGAACTTAAGCAGATATTGAACTTGATACAACTGAATACATGTTGCATACAAAACTGGAAGTTCAATTTCCACACAAAGATTATATATCAATTGTTTAAAAAAAATTATCCCTTGACAGATATGCTAATTTTTATGGAGTGTCAACTTGCATATTTTCAACTTGTGCATTTAATACACTCATCATCTGGAAATTGCATTTCCATTTTTATAAATTCAACATATATTGCACGAATGCAGATTTCTTGGACCATAACCTACCAGTCTAAATACACTGAATGTATTGATTTGGGTTACCATAGACACATTCCACTTGTAAATTCAATATAATTATTAGGATTTCCTTCATTATTTGGCAACTAGGTCAATGCAAAAATGACTCTACATCTGATATGCAGAACATGTTTGTTTTTGTTTTTTTAAGAGGAGGGGGAGGGGGTGGAATTATCAAAACTCAATGTACATTCCATTTATATTACATTTAATAAAATGTGCTGTTGTTAATATGTGGAAGATTTTCATCATGCAAACAACTTTCATTCCGCCAGATCCCTCTCTACCTGTAAATACACAAGTTCATAATCTAAGATGTTAGTTTCTATAAAGGCAAGATGAAATCTGGTTCAAGTTCCATGCTACGGTGCTTCATTACTCACAAAACATAGACTCAACACAGACAAGAGTACCTGTACCAACCAGGGCCCTGTTTCATAAAACTTGTTGTCAATAACAATTGCTACAGATCTATGACAAATTTGCTCTGAGGCAATCAAATTCAATGATTTCAGTAGCTTATAACAATTATTGTAACTTTTTATTGATAACAAGTTTTATGAAACAGGGCCCAGAACAAGTTCCAGAAACAATGGCACACTGCAAGCATTGTAAATACTGGACAGGAAAGTCATGCAAATACAAGTCACCTCCATCCAAGAAAACTTTTGATTATATTAATTTCATTACATATTTTCACCAATGTGCTTTTTTTTATATGAAAGATAATGTGCAAGCAATAAGGTGAATTGACTGCAAAAGAAACAGTGAATCTACCCTTGGACCGAAACCAGGGATGAGGTGCTTTCCAGAATGCCATGGAATACAAAAGAGTCTTTGTTTCAAGGAAAAATGTAGAAAACTGATCTAAGGATCTGCAGTTACGAGTTGCCATTGTTTATTGAAAATTGTTGATACGACAGATCGGCAAAGCAAACAAACAGACAGACTTAACCAGACAGAAGGAAGCTACAAGAACGGGTAGTTGAAGAGCATGCGAACATGTCTGACAGAAGAGAGTGAATCAAATGGCAGGTTTTCTTTTCTTGAAAGTATCTAAATATTTGTTCTTGGCCAAAAAGTATTCAAAGATTCCCAATCACCAACTCCAAATTTGTAAAACCACACACACATCTTGATACCTCTTAGTTTAATTCCTGCATCTAAAACAAAGAAACTTGTATCCTTCAATGAATAACGGTTTCAATAATGGACCACTCTGTTTTCCGTTTATTTTTGTGACTGCAGTGTTGAAGTGCAAAATGAACAGCAAATGATTTTTTGAATTGTTTTTCTTTTAGCTAAATATTCAATGAATATTCAGTTAGGCATGGTAAAATACAAAATACAATATATATTTGTACTGCAGCCTCATGAGTTGACATCAGAGTTCCAACTATGGACTTATATCATGAGAAAGCACCGTTAATCCCTGGAGGCCGGCCCCAAAGGTACACTGGTTGCGTACCTCCAGCAGGCTGTATGAAGAATTGGAAGACATTTGGGAAGACTTGCTATCATCCTGTCCTTCATTCCTGGATAGGTTAATCCTTTCCATGGCAGCGCTCATATTTTCTTTATCTCCATCATGGTACTTCTGCAGCATGGAGCTGTACTGTTCATGAAGTTCCTGTGTGTCAAGGCCAAAAGAACCGGAGGCTTGGCTACTGACCGACCGGATGTCATCCAGCTCGGAATCGCTGATGTCGTTGTCGCTTGCGCATGAGTGATTGCCAAGGTGGCTTTCAATTCGGGGACGGGTGCGAGCAGTGAAAGTACCCTCCTAAAAATACAATGCAGGTTATCATTTATCAGCTCAGGAATTTACCACACCAGCAAGCTCTTGAATTAGCTCAAGCATCATGCAAGGCTATGGGATGGAAGTAAAGCAAAATTGGATAGTTGGAAGCAGAAACTCAATCTTGTTTATGTCAAACTTACTGAAGCCAGGTAAGAACCCAGTCATCAATGATCTTCAAGAGACATATGGGCTTAGCTTGTAAGTTTGACATTAACAAGATTTATTTTCTGAACGATTGCCTAATATTCTAGTGTCAGCAACTGATAATAAGCATATATAACTTTGCAATATGGAACAAGTTCAAGTGAGCAACTACATCGGTTACATATATGTCAAGTATATGAAATAATTTGGCACTTACAGTAGTTGCCTCTGAAATGTCAGAGCGGGCATCTAAGTTGATGGATGCTGATTCTGCAGCAGATGTGGCAAAGGATTCTCCAGAGTTCTGACTACTCCTACCATTGACAGCTGCCTCCAAGCCGTTCAGGTTATTACTGGTGACCGATGATTCCATCCCTGAGACGGAGCCAGCCAAGCTGATCTCCTCGGCCAGCATGCGCTCCAGCAAGGCCAGGTAACCCTTCTCTTGCTCCTGGAGGTGCTCCTGGAGCCGGCCTAGCTTACCCACCTGGTCGTCCTTCTCAGGACTGTCGATGGACTTCTGGAGGGTAGACATCATGGCATTGGCCTGCTTCACATAATCCTGAGAGGACAAAGTTAGGAGATGGTTGAGTTCATGCAACATTTGTTAGCATTCAAAAAAAAAATAATACAAGTTTGCACACACACACAAAAAAAAAAAAATTTGCAAATGGATGACTCAATAAGTGATACTAATATTTCAAAAGAACTTTTTTGTTGTTGTCAATATGGGAGACCGACAACCTTTGATCTCAAATTCAACATTCTCTCTTTGAAATGAAATTTATAGAAAATCAATTCCTACTTAAAAATTGAGGATTTAATATTTCAAAAGAACTTTTTGTTGTAAATAAGGGAGACCGAAACCCTTTGATCTGCAATGCAACATTCTATCTTTGAAATGAAATTTATAGAAAATCAATTCAGAAAAATGTAAAAATTAAGGATTTAGAACAGCAAAGACGTTTTTTGTCTCAATTGGATCAGTAATGGTCACTTACCCTTATTTGCATGAGTCTGGCTACAATCTTGTTGCGGTCAGGCTGAAAGAAAAGAAACAGCATTTATTGGCTAATAAATTCTTCCTTTTTGGCATTTCAAAACATGATTTCAGAGGACAAACAAACAAACAACAACAAGAATCTTCACACAGCAGCTGATATGCTGAGAGGAACTATGTGTCCTATCAAATAAAATATGCTTGATGTCAGCATAATGTAGGAAAAGAGATGCCAAAGTGCTAATAAATAAGCCAGTTCGTAATTAGTAAGTGCTCCAATTGACACTGAAATGACCCCTTTTTGTACGTGCATGCGGATTTGTTTTGGTGAACGCGCTACTTGTTTAACAAGTAAAATCATACTTTATCATTGTATTTGTTACAAATGACTTTTATCTGCACATGCGCAAATTGTAATTACGAACTGGCATATTGTTCTGTACCACTTTACTCATATTTCCTATCTAGTCAAACTTCAAGATGTCTATATAACATAGAAATCATAAACTGTCCTTTTGTTCATATACTAGCTAAGGAATATTGTAGGGTAATTCACCTTCTCATTGACAAAGATTGTGTCGAATATGGAGGGAGGCCTCCCGGTGCCACTTTGAATGGATGCCAAATCGTCAACTAGTCTGGCATTGTTCACTCTATTGGCAATGCTCACAGAGCCCAAAGCTTGGCTGTCTGTGCTTTGCTGTGAATGTACAAACAAGCGAGAAATCATTAATGAAAATGAAAATGAAAATGTTTTTACATTTAAGTGCAACAAAAAACTGCTTTTATCAAGGCTAATATACAGAGATGTGAGAGCATCTGTGACAGAAAGTCTGAAATAATATTAAATGTCTGAAAAAATGTGCTTTTCAATGCATTCAAACTGCACTAAAAAGTCTGAAAATGGGGGTTTTGTGAAGAGCAAAAAAGTCTGAAATCAGATTAACCTCTCAACTCTCACATCCCTGAAAATAGTAAGGCTAAAAATTGAAGGCCAAAAGTAGAAAAATATAAAGACAGGATAAGCAGTGTCTATAAAATAAGAACACTTACGAAAAAGACAAGAAGTGCCATGTAAAAAGAAAGAAAATAATAAATTACAAAACTACATATTTATAATTTGACTGTATTGTTCTTTGTCTGTAGATGTCACTGGGGTCATGAAAAGAAGTGGCTCATTTCTTCAGAATGGATAATATTGTGAAAGTACAGTATGAGCTCAAAGTTTCCCACATAAGCATGTATTTTTGAGGGTTGTCTTTTTTTCTGAAAAGGAGCATACATGCAAAGATTCTCATCATCGTTTAAAACAACACTAGTTACTTTCTAAGTTGGTATATGTTTGTAAAGCGCTGTGTTATAGTTTTGTAAGAGCGCTATAAAAATGCTGATATTGTATTGTATTGTATTGTATTGTAAACGTATTACTCCAAATTGAAGTTATGGATATCACTGAGCGGGGATGCTTACATCTTCAATATCACTGTAAGTCAGCTGTTGACGAAGATTCTCCAGCTCTTCTCTATCTATAAGGGAACTGACATGCTGTGTTCTTGGGTAGGTGGCTGGTGTGCGACGGCGGGAGGGACCATTACTCATCATAACAGCACCTTGTGTATCCTGTTACAATAGGGAATAGAATGAACAAAAAATGAGTTATCATTGGCAATTTCTCTTAAAGGTATTTTAACACTTTTTGGAGAGCATTTTGTAGACATACTGGTGTGAAAAATCCCAATTTGCCAAATTCCATTTTTGAGACAATTATTTAAACAGATGCTTGTTCTCACTGTCTATCCCAATGCCCTAAACACATCAGATGGAAATTGTGTCACAGCCACTAAATATGATAAATGGTAACACATCACAGTTAACATAAATATCCATTATTTCGAAAATCATTACATTATATAAAGATAATAAGACTTTCATTTTAGTTTTTGTTCGTTTGTTTGTTTTTGTTAAAAGAATCATTTAATATCTACATGAGGTCAGCTGATTTTCAATATAAATATAATGGGTAAACAGATATCCTCAATATAGACCGAGGTGTTCAGTTTCGGACAGCACTTAGAATTTGCATGATATTCTTCCATTGCATCCATAGACTACTTACTGCCTGCCCAACTATGTTTTGTTCCCTCTCCTTGTTCTTGGACTTCTTACTGCGAACAACTGCCGATGGTTGCTCAGCAAACGTGGAACTTGGTTTCCAATTGTACTGAAATGAAAAGAAATTACACATTCAAGATTCAAGTCTTCATTTCACCCATCAATAGGAAAGTAATAAATTAAAGTAATAAATAAAAGTGATAATTGCAGATTGAAGTCATACATGAAAAACATACTGAGTAGCAGAAAAACACTGCAATCTATTGAAAGCCTGCCATACAATAACAATGCCTGTATTTCTGACAACCAACTATTATTTGAAGGATTTTAATGTACGCTATTTCTTTCAGATTAACTTAAACTACACCATAGTTACTCCAACTGGGCCCCGTTGCATAAAACTTACCATTAATGGTAACTCTGCTATCAATGGCAACTACCATGGTAACATTACTCAACAGCCAATCAAAATCAAGGTTTCCATTGGAGTTACCATTCATGGCGGAGTTACCATTCATGGCAAAGTTATCGTTAATGGTAAGTTTTATGCAACGGGGCTCTGAATTCTCTTATTTCAATCAAATCCCTCATGAACAGCTAAAAACCCATTGTGAACTTCCCCTAATGTAGTCGTCCAATGCACAAATAAAACACAACCTATAATACACACCCAATCGCTAGAAATAGTGAAGCAAAGGGCATCCTCAAAATGAATACAGAGTGAAAGTATTAGAAAGAACCTTTTCTTTAATGTCACATAAACTTGTACAATATAAAATCAATGATGGAAAATTACTTTATTTGCATGCTGTATTAGTATATTACAATTATTTCCACATCAACCTGCCAGACCTCTCACTACATTAACTTCTGAATGTCCAAATGTCATAAATTCTATATATAATATAATTCACAACTCAATTTTTAAGGTATACTGGCATCATAGAAGATCTATTGAAATTCTTGTTCATGCTTTGACTACATCTCATGTAGATAAGTGTAATGCATTTTGAAAGGGAATTTATCCTGGGTTCAGACGATTCAAAACACAGCAGCAACAGGTGTTTGTTCAAGATATTCCATTATTTCAATTATGAACGAGCTTAAAGATCAGTTCTGGGCTCCGCTGCATAAAACTTAACATTAATGGTAACGCTGCTGTCAATGATAACTACCATGGTAACATCACTCAACAGCCAATCAAAATCAAAGTTTTGATGGGACTTACCACTGACGGCAAAGTTACCGTTGATGTTAAGTTTTATGCAATGGGGCCCTGGTCATACAATTACATTGTGAAAGAAACGCTCTCAAAGCTATTGGGGAAGGTTGATATATGTCTACATAAGAGTTGGTTGTTACTGTGAGGTTTTGGAATCATCTAATCTATGGGAAATTGACCTGATCTCGCTAAAAAAAAAATTGCACTGCACACAGAATTGGGTATATGGGACTGTACACACGTGGCATGAATTTTTAGCCCGAACACTTTAGCTACTTCTAATCATATTTAGATAATGAGGGCATTTGAAAAGCGATACTTTTCAGGGGACATTTCTGCTATGATGTTCTTCCAAACTGGCATAAAAGGAATGAGAAAGCTCACAAATTATCTTTCACCTTTCCCAGAACTCAACCTTCTTTTTCAATTCAAGATGCATTGTGTGCTTTAAACTAACTTCAAATACTCACATAATTATTTGGCTTGCTCTCCTCCTTCTCACCACCAATAAGGTTGAAGAGGAAGCGATCATCCAAGGGCTGGGTGAAGTTGTACCTGGGTACAGCATTAACCCGAGGCTCAGACATCACACTCCGCTGGAACTTGGGAGCCTTGCTGGCTGCCATGCTGCTGGGACAGAGAAGACAGAGAACTGCAATATCACTTGAAAAGACATCATACACCGGAATTACTACTACCAAACTCATTGGTGAACAGATATAGTGAAGAAAACAAATATACATACATGTAGATCTATCGGATTTTTAACGATGCAATTGGTGACCCCCCTGCTAGGATTTGGGAACATGCTGTTCTTATGCATATATCTATAAGGTATTAAACAGGGTAGGAGTAGAGACATATGGCTAATATGGAAGATGCTCTCCCATTTGAGAGACTGTCTCACATTATCAGAGACCTACATGTACCTAACAAAAGGACACTAGAGAAAACAC
Source organism: Heliocidaris erythrogramma (assembly GCA_025617745.1). Lineage (NCBI taxonomy): Eukaryota > Metazoa > Echinodermata > Echinoidea > Camarodonta > Echinometridae > Heliocidaris > Heliocidaris erythrogramma. The sequence continues at coordinate 13,293,149 of CM046867.1, read as the reverse complement.
CAACAACAAAATAGTTTTACCTGTCAATTTAATGCCTCTGTGAGATCAGAAACCTATTTGTTAAGTGTGCGGATCACAAAAAAAAGTAAATATAAAAATAATAAATAAATATTAATGTATAAAAAAATAGACGGTGAATTAAAAGATGTGCAAAAAGTGACACTGAAGCATGAGCAATCTCTTTATCACATTTTACGACTGGGTATATAATATCTACGACTTTTTAAAAATCCTTTTCCCGAAAAAAATCATGAAATTTACACTTTTGGGGGGTTTTACACACAAAAAATAAAAAGCAGGCGGCCTCCAAAAAGGAATCGGGCGGGGACGCTAAACATGTATTTTTTTTTATTTGGCCTAATAAGGAGTCCTAAAATTGGATTCTGTCTTAAAGTGGACAAAAACAATCCTTTTTATTTAACTTTTAAAGGTAGACCTAGGGTGCGTGCGCCGGTATTCGGTCACTTAAAAAGAAATCGCCGCTAATATGAATACCTATCTCTTTAAATTGACAATCTACCATCAAAAGAACCGCAAAATTGTCCTTTAAATAATTATCAAAATAATTTAAAACATGGAAACTTACCCCAAAAAATATCGCCGACAGAAGAAGGAGAAGTTTTCCGCCCAGTATTCGGTCGGCGCCGTCCACAATTCGGTCACGCGATAGTGCGCTGCATCTCGGGAGAGTTATATAACCATTTTTGTCACATTTCTGCGTTTTTAGGCATTTTCTGTGGCTTCTATATATTCATACTTAAATGTATGAGAATTTTTATCCATTAAAATCCACAAATCGAAGCTCTAGGGTCAGAAATAATGCACAAAATGTATTTCTAAAAAGAGCAAAGCGCGTCAGCAAAGCGTAAAGCGCGTCGGCGAAGCGCAAAGCGACAAGTTGCACACAAAGCGCGTTGGCGCAAGGCACTCAATGTTGCCTGACCGAATACTGGAAGAACGCCATCTCACTGGCAGGGGTGAGGTATATATTCTCTTGCTCATCGCTGAGATCGCCATTTGCAAATTCGCTGCGATAGATGGAAGACCCGGAAGCTCCTCTTCACACACATACTAAATTCATTGCACCTGCACACATAGTTATTTCACCATAGGCGTCTACATATGGCTATGCGTGTTAACTCACGCGCTAACGGAACCCGGAAGTGCGGAAACTTGGGTAACACTGACCAGTTTCGAGGGTATTTGGAGATCTTTTCCAGGGCGTCCGACCTGAATTGCTTTCAACATTAGAGGTACCTTGTTCATGTGTCTGTTATGTATAGGTTTCGAGCCTCAAAAATTATTCATGAGTTCTTCACAGCTGTTCAAAGAGCTGCGTGACCGAATTCTGGAATATGACCGAATACCGGGCCGCGCACCCTATGTGTTGTTAGAGGAAACCACCATCCAGTTCCACTCCCCACAGACATGACAGAAGTGCTTCATTGCATCACACGCATTGCCATTACTAGTTTCCTCTTCCCCTACTATGGCTAGAGTGCCCAACACGTCTGTGCAGTGCCCTTGGCCTCATCTGAGCACACCCGTAACTATTCTATAGTATTAGAATTTCTAATCAAACAAAGCACAAAACGAAAACAAACTTCTCATCTTTATCATAGCGATAAGTAGATGTGGATATATTCATGCAAAAAACAAGTCAAAAACTAGGCCTAGACAAAATATTGAAAAACGGTCTTATTCTGTTGTTAGGGATACCAATACGAAAATCTAACTTTTAAATTAAGCTAAATTAAGAGTTAAAACCTATCCCTGATGAAAGGCAATGTCAACACAAAACAAACTCACCAATTTGCTGTCTCAGAAATGGTCTTCAAAGAGAGATATTTTGCTGTAAAGTTGGTAACTCCGGCTACGCCAAATTGAGCCTTTCGCCTTGACAAAAACTGCAACGTCATGCTGATATCGTTACGTTGGCAATTAGAAAGGCCGAAAAGGTCAAAAAGTTACCTAATTACAATAACAATAGCGAACCTGCGCGATATGAAATTCAAATTCCCCGCCCCAGCGAGCTCAATTTCGGTAGCTAGTCTTGGAAAAATGCGTAAACAGTATTTTAAAATTCTGTATTGTGAGACCGAGCACAAAATGGAAGATTTCGAGCTCAAACGATTAAAAAGAAAAAAATTAGACGATCCATTCCAATAATCAGGCCCTAGACCTAAATTTTTAGTAAATATCTGAAATCTTACTGGCCTTATCTGTGGTTTCTCACCATTTTCTTGTCTTGTCGTCATTCGCTCACGCTCAGTCTGACACCGGGCCGTCGTGCATATCTAGCTGCCTAGCACATGCACAGTACAGAGTTCAATAGGCACTGAACTTAGCGTTTCGCATTCGCTCGATAGAGTCAGCTTGTCTTGCCGATTTTATGTAGGTCGGTAAATTATGATTGTAAGCATTCTTAAAAATATTTTATGACAAAAGAGAAGTATAAAATAATAATATTCACAAGTATAGATATATATTATTGCTTAAATTGTTTTATTATTAACTTATTTTTAAATTAAAAAAAATAATATTACTAGGTAAAAGAATGCAGTCAGCAAAACCGGCAACGCCGAAAACGAAAAGCATGTACCCGTAACAAGGATAAGACATTTTGGCAATGGGTCTTTCTACCCCGTTTTGGACCTAGAGGTCTATTTCATGATTGATTGTCTTGTTGCCGTTTTGGACCCTTTTTCATGATTCATTGTTTAATGTTTAAAAATATAAGATGAAAGTCAAAAGTTTAATATTCATCAAAAAAAAAGACGACTTGCAACTAAAAAGCTGATGTTTGTTTTCACAAAGTTTGTACAAAATTGATCACATCATAATGAAAACAATAAAATCAGAAACAATTAACACCAGTTTTCAAGAGTCTGTTTAAACTCAAGACTACCAGCATCTTTACTCTAAGATTATACAGATTATAAGATTATACGATGTAAACCGAGCGGGAAACCGAGTCATGAAACAGAGAGTTCTTTGTTCTCCCAAATTACATGTTTTGGTCATTCTGGAATGCATGATTGTTGAAATGATGCTTGCTGAAAGGTCTGATTATATACATACTGTAGCATATATATTTTTGGACGTGGTGGAACAGCTACAAAGGCCCATTTCGGTAAGAATATATAATATCTATCTCTAGCTCTATATAGTTTGGTAGAATATGATAATACTTAATAGGTGTAGACAAAGATAGAGTTGTGCCATCGTCATGATCGTCATGATCGTGCATGCTGCAATGATAGTGCAGGATAGTTGAGTTCTTTGTCCTTCATGAAAGAATTACATTACTATAAATTTTTAGTGTTTTAATTCGGCAAGTATTGGTGCAATGATCATTGATGTAAAGAATCATTTGTTGATGGAGTTTCATGTTTGATATATTGAGTAAATTTATGTTTTAGGAAAGAGACAATTTCTCATTGTTATTAACTGATATATTTATTCAAGCTTATCTTTTATGATTGAAATAATTTAGTAGTCTGTTGCGTCTTTTTAATATTTTATATAGACCGAATTTCTTAAACATACTTGAAACAGTTACTATTTATTGAATTGAAAAGTACATAATTAATGTGGTTTATTTTTCTCAGATATGATTAATATTTTCTTATATTATATCGTTATATATATATTTCACATTTTTAGTTATAGGCTTTTACATGCTAACAGGATGAAACATTTATTAGTTGGACAAAAAAAAAAAAAAGATTTCAAAAGGCTGCCACAAAATGTTTTTCTTTTAATTATGTGTATATTCAATAAAAATATAATCACAATATTTACAAACGTTTAAAAAGATTGGCATGAACAGAACAAGATCAAACATAAATCAAAGAAAAAATATATATAAAGAAAGGAAAAACATATAAAGAAAGGAAGAGCATGACCTGCACAAAGTTATAGTTATTATACAGGTATAATCATGTGAAAGTCCCTTGCATTCTGCAGCTCATTTTCAAAGTGTAAACTGATGCAAAGGAATGTTGCATCCTTGAGTTCGAAACAATGAAAGCTCTATGGACCTTATCTGTCCTAAATTTGTTGACCTCTGCGTGTTTGTAGAGCGAATGCAAAACACATGTCTCTCTTTTCCTCTCTCTCCCAAAATACCCTACGCTCATCCAGATTATATCCGTACGTGCTGCACAATAATTTTGTTCAGAGATCGACGGCGAAGAATGGACAGGCAGCACATGCATTATGCATCTCTCTCTCTCTCTCTCTGGCCTACGCTTCCATCCACGTGCGCAGTCTGACTGTTGTGAATACAGTATACAGCCAGCCACACACAATCTTCCACTATACAATGGGTTCAAGAATCGGCTATCAAAGGTCAGGACTGGGTAAGATTAGACTTATTATTCAGTCATATTTACTAAATTATCCTTTTGAACACTTCTAATACTCATAGGGTTAGTATTGCACTCTATGGACGATCTTGATGCCTGTGTGCACTGATATGAGAAATAGGGTCTTCGTGTGAGACTAGGCTACATGATTTCCCTCGCGTGTCACGTAAGAAGCTCATCAATATTCATGTTTCCACCCCGATATAAACTAGATATTTCGCAATAACGTTGCAATAATTATCTTTATTCATGAGTTAGAGACCTGGTCGGCGCGAAAATATGACGTCATATTTCACAGTTTTCCCTCTATTTTTGAGATGGCTATAGCTATGGAGCTCAAACCAAAGTACGTTTGACTTAAAAATCATCTTCTATCTATACCTTTATGTCAATAAAGTAAAAGTGTAAAATAAGGAGCAAATCCTCTATTTTCTTTATATTTTCAAGTCTATAGGGGTACCATACATTGACATCTCGTGAATTATTCCCTATCAAAAGTTCTTTGACTGAAGCTATCACCCTTATTTTTTGTGCCTACTTGTTGCCAGTTAGAAGATTTTTAGTGATCAAACTTGCAGGCGCCCTCATTTCGTTACGCATTGCGATGTGTGTACGTTTTTCGTGAGCTGCTATGGAAATTATTGGATTCAAAACCGCCAAATTCTGCAACATCGTAACTCAAACGAGTAAGTTCTGTTAAAGATCGTAATTACAGGGATCGATGTTTTGGTGTGTGTCATTGTCTTTGTTTCAGTGATGAAATCAAAGACGGGTTTTAAAAAATAATTTTGTAGTCATCAATTATCACTGATTATTTTCCAAGGCCTAGGGCGACGACGAGCGCGTATCGGAAGCAAAGCGTAGCCAACGCACCCTCGACGTGTTGGTGTCCCTACTGTTGTGTCGGTGCGGAGTGTATGGTCATGATGGTCGTTTCCTCAACCATCATGACCATGATCAGATGATAATGCCGGTTTCCTTTACCAGTAGATCTACCATGGCATGAAAAAGTCCTGATAAACTAAAGGCTAAGCGAAAGTTAGGTGGCTGGACCAGCAAGAGCGGGCTTCTGACTTTGTCCCCACTTGTCGAGGGGCAGGGGCCGCCGCGAGTCCCGACGGACATAGTCTCATGACCCTAGCCCCCTGGCCTAGCCTAGGCCTAGCCTAAGCCTAAGGCTAAGGCCAGGGCAAGGCTCTCGTAGGATGCGACTGATTTGGAAATGGAATATTAACATCGACTGCAATTAAAGGATTTTTGCCGGTATTATGACAATTATGCAAATAGAATAATGACATATTTTCAGCCTCACATTCATGATAGGACTTCTAATATTACGTTATGGTATTTTCAAACATTACAATGCACTGAAAAAACGTAAAACATAATGTCATGTTTGACCTTTCCCCGTCTGTAATTTTAACAAGATGGCGCTATGCCACCGCTTGCAAACACCATGACAACCATCCACTTAAATTTCATGTTCTGCAAAATCCCAGCCTTAACGAATTTCAATAATCAAACGAAATGCAAGTAAAATATACCTTCTCAAAAGCTGAAGGTGTTTCTCAGCTGGAAATGCCTCTGTTATGTCCCAGGAGCTGCAAACCACAGCTTTATAAGCACTCTCACTGAGATACACACAGTCTAGGTTTGGCTGCCATTTTGTACTCGTCGAAGGAAAAAATCGAAAATCTAAACATTGCGCATGCACTTTATAGTATCAGTTCGCCTATCAATGCAAATTTACATAAAAAGCAATAGAATTTTGGAATGAATTTCCCTCGCCAAATTTATGTAGAAACACATTTGATTTATCTCTGTCAGCTTCATATAGTTTATTTAACCTATTTTGCTTATATTGTTGAAACAAATCATGACAAGTATGAAACTACTTGATAAGCGAATAGTCACAATATCTTAAAGCAGTGATGAGGCGTACTGGCGCGCGTCTAATCTTCTATTCTATTGGCCAGCGCCTGTAACCGTAACTATTTACTTATCACGAATGAGTCCTTCCGGATAGCCGATAACCCCTGAAATTTAAAGTAAAACTGAAAGAAAAGTGAATTGGTAGGTATGAAATTGTGTTTAACAAACAATTTAGTTACCATTTTTCTACATCAAATGCCCCATTTTCTGCGTTATTCAGTCATTTATTCATTTTCATAATAAGCTTCGTCGAGCATTTTCCATCAAGTCGGTGAGAGCACAGCTCATTCACAGGACAAGGCGATTACCTAGGCCGGTAGTCTCGGCCGAAATACATGTGCCTCTCCGGCAGCTTCTATACATAATACTGATACGTATAGTTAAACTTAGTCTGAGTATTTAGACATGTTAGAGTAGGCCTAACGTCCATGCGCATTGAGTCGCCACCCGGCGGCCTTAAACTTCCTATACTGCTAAATTAAACTTTATTCTTGATTTAAATCTTGATTTAATATGAAAACATCAATGTATCCCCTAAAATATCTCAAAAGCATGATTCATGAAAATTCTCCATTTTAAAGAGAATGACGTCACTATATACGTACTTCCGGGAAGGCGACACAATAGGTGGCTGCTGTTGAGTTGCGCCCATCGATCTCTACCTGTAGTTACAAATCCAATACTGCGCGCATGCGCACACCACACAGGCACGTCCTACACGTGTGCCAGATCTACGCAGACTCGCCACCTTCTTGTAGAGAGTTCTACGTTAAAGCGCCACCCCCTTCTATTTTTTTAGATCACACCACCCCCTCTTTTAAAATGGTACCAGCTTGATCAGTATATTTTAATCTTCATCTCGATAGCAAATTTAGTCAACTTCCGTCATCATATTGGGCTACAACTATTGTTGAGTAGGGAAGTCTCGTCTTTGTCGCCCGAGCTCCATCCACCGGCTATTGCAAGAGTGTGTGTGCTAGTTAAACTTTGATCGCGCCCAACTCTTATTCATGCGCCGGATCTTACAAGAGACTTCCAACGGCGGAAGAATATATTTTGACCTATTCAATGTAGCCACAACAAAGTCTGAAGCGATGCAGATAATTTTTAGAGGACGAGTTCGGACCATAAGTGACAGGTGAGTGGCGAGTTAACAACGGTGGCGAGTCAATGCGCATGGACGTTAGACCGAAAATTCTGTCTCTCGTTCGTTAGCTCTTCACTTAGAGACAGAAACGCTCCATTCACTCGCCTGTGCAAACCGAATACGCATTGACTTACACACTATACAGTCAGTTTGAATACGGCTGGAAGATTTTCAAACGGAGAAAACCTTGGACATGTTCATGTTGGACCCTGAATTACCTGAAAAAGGAGCATAAAATTAAAAGGAAGGCAGTGTATACAGGTAAAGCCACACGCGTGTGTCTTTACCATCCAGCCACACGCGTGTGGTTGTATCCGAACCACGTATGGCTGGATACAGCCACACGCCGGCATATATCACCACGTATTGTAAGTATATCACCGTCATCACAATCAAAATAACCTCATTTTTTCATTTGTGACCCGCTGCCTCAAAACCTACAATAAGTCGCACGGACCACAACGTGAGGCGCCGGGTCACATTTAATTCTTACATTCTAAGCCACTTGAATCGTTTCAATTTCATTCTCACCGTCTTCTCTCCTGGATTTTCTAGTCTTGACAAAGGTTCGTCTGTTTAACAGCAGATTTTCACACTTTTTCTACTTATGTCATGTCCATTCTGGCTTGCTTTCGCGACGGCTCTAGATCTGTCAGTCTGCGTAAATGATGTGCATGTATTATACTGTGTATACGGTGCAGGCATAAATGGCCACAAGTCATGCACGCACACATCAGGCATGTACGTACCAATACATACACATTATTTACGCAGACTGACAGAGCCGTCGCGAAAGCAAGCCAGAATGGACATGACATAACTAGAAAAAGTGTGAAAAAGTGACGAACCTTTGTAACAAGACTAGAAAATCCAGGAGAGAAGACGGTGAGAATGAAATTGCAACGATTCAAGGAAATTAAAGTGGCGTAGAATGTAAGAATTAAATGAAAAATTAGGTTATTTTGATTGTGATGATGGTGATATACATGTACACGTGTTAATGCCGGCGTGTGGCTGTATCCAGCCATACGTGGTTCGGATACAACCACATGCGTGTGGCTGGATGGTAAAGACACACGCGTGTGGCTGTATACACTGCCTAAAAGGAATAACAGTCAAATTGATAAGTTGAACTTGTTCGTTTAAAGTATAGTATAGAGCCTAGTCCTAATCTATTTAATTTACACAAATATTTTTAAAACTCCTAATATCCTCCTTTTTAACAACGACATGCCTACTGTCATTTGTCTCTCGGCTGTCAGTGAGTTTGCACAGGCGAGTGAATGGAGCGTTTCTGTCTCTAAGTGAAGGGCCGACCCTATCCAAATAAGAGGCTAACGAACGAGAGACAGAAAATTTCGGTCTAAGTTAAACTTAGATACCTAGAGAAGATACTGAACGCAGGCACTACGCCTCCAGTCCGAGTCTATATTCAGTTTCAAGTTCTTTTTCCTTTTCAAGATGGCTGGTGCAGGCGATTCATAATCGTACTTAATGGGCTCATTTTTCCAGCACCTATACAAAGCTACTTCAAAATTGTGCACACTTTGGGCAGTAATGCCTAAGTATATGCCGTTGTAAAGATTATTCCATCCATGGTAGTTTTACATATTCGTACATATTAGAAAGAATTTTTGTAACTTTGAGTTTTGGTCCTAGGAATAAACAATTTTTTAGTATGTCCTCTTGTCTGATCTCTGGTCCAGGATTGTAATTCAACTTCAAGATTTGGTGTTACTGATCGGAATCATATTTATTAAAAATCTTGTACGTTTCAATCATATCGCCTTGAGCCCTCATGTCATGCCTTAGACCGAAAATTCTGTCTCTCGTTCGTTAGCTCTTCACTTAGAGACAGAAACGCTCCATTCACTCGCCTGTGCAAACCGAATACACATTGACTTACACACTATACAGTTTGAATACGGCTGGAAGATTTTCAAACGGAGAAAACCTTGGACCCTGAATTACCTGAAAAAGGAGCATTAAAAGGAATAACAGTCAAATTGGTAATAAATGAAGAAGCTTACTAGAAGGAATTTTTAATTTGTAAACAAATTTTTAGGCTTTTACTCCCAGTGTTAAAGATCGTATGCTCGATCTGTAATGAAAATCACAAGTCAGAAAAAATTGGAACCAGCGGGATTCGAACCTGTCATCTACTGCTTGCCGGGCAGCGACTTAACCACCAGTAAGTTGAACATGTTCGTTTAAGTATAGAGCCTAGGCCTAATCTATTTAATTTACACAAATATTTTTAAAAATCGTAATATTCACATTTTAACAACAACATGCCTACTGTCTCTCGGCGGTCAGTGAGTTTGCACAGGCGAGTGAATGGAGCGTTTCTGAAGAGCCGACCCTATCCAAATAAGAGGCTAACGAACGAGAGACAGAATTTTCGGTCTAGTCATGCCTGTGCCCTGTAAGCTAAGGTAGGGATATTCAACTTCCTCAATCTTAAACAGGAGTATGACTAGACTATGTCTATTAGTATTACTATGTAACTCCAGGGAGCTCCCTGAAGTTAATGACTATGTTACCTGTAGGCCTAGTAGTGTTGCCTGTTGGTAATGTTTGACTTTGATGAATGAGATTGGAAGATAAACTTAAAGGTTGAACAAAGGAGGTAATTGCATGTAAATACCTGTATTTTTAATTTGTATCCTGTTATAATTATAATCAATGAATATCCTGTATTTATTGATTCCCATTACCAATTATCATGATTATTATTAATATAAATAGTACAGAATATTTATTGATCCCAATTAAGTTGGATACCCTTACTACCCTTAGCTTAGCGTTTTGATGATTTAGTTTTCCTGCCCTATTCCTGTCGGTATCTTGGAGCACTCATAGGCCCTTGCCTATGTGGGACTGTGTCCAACATTCACTGTTGCAGCAGTCAAAAGCAGACAACAAAATTGCTCTAAACAATTTAATTTTCTTAAATTTGCTAGATTACCTGATTCAGGGACTCTTCAACTCTTACTTTGCCACAAATGTAGGGATTCAGACTTGAAAGTGAATTTTTAAATAATTATTTTCCTCTACTGTATGAATGATCTAGCCTGGAAAAGGGCCTGCTGATACGCACAGAAGCTATTGAAGCCTATTCACCCGTAAAAGCTAGTCTGGAGTACAAGGTTATCTTCAGATAAGCTTGTACATGTATAAGTGTCTTGGGGGATCAATTAATTATATTATTTTTAACCTTCCTGTACAGTCAGTATTATTATAAATTTATATGTTCTTAATTTGTAAACAAATCTTTCGGCATATTACTCCCAGTGTTAAAGATCGTGTGCTCGATCTGTAATGAAAACACTGGGAGTAATATGCCGAAAGATTTGTTTACAAATTAAAAATTCCTCCCCAGTCAAGCTTCTTCGTTTATATGTTCTTCTTTGTAATTCTACAATGTATGTACTTCGGTTTGGCAAATAGTATTAGTAATGATGATGATGATAACAGTGTTTTCTAAAATTCAATGGGAAAAACTGACATAGAGTTGGATAATTGATTCTACGTGTATTATTTTTTATTTATTTTTTAAATTGATGCCTGTTATGTTGCTTGTTGGCTTTAGCCGTACCTTTGTAGGAGAGGGCATTGCATTAAAGATAATGCTGAGTTCTGTTCTCTTCAAGTGATTACATTGTGAAAGAAAGAAGCTATTGGGAAAAGGTTTATTATGTAGTAATAAGAATTAGTGTATACTGTGAGGATTTGAAATCCTCAAAATGACCAAAAATTAACTCTAATCTTGCCTTAGTCACATGCACTGCAAACAAAAATGTGTATATCATATGGGATTACACACACAGGTGGCATGAAAGTTTGGTCCAAGGAATGCAAAGAGAAATCGTTTTCAAGAGACATTTCTTGTGTGATATTCTTTCAAACTTAACTAACATACAAAAAATTAGAAACTTCACAAATTATTTTGTTGTCTTTAGCAGAGGTCAACCTTCTCTTTAACCCCTTCCATGCCACCAAACTTTTGAGCAAAAATGAATTATCAAGTGTTAAATATTAACTTTCAGAGAGTATTTTCTCGAGCAAACTGGGCAAAGTTATATTGCATAAGAATAGACATTATACTGATGGCACAGGTTTCTGTATGAGGAAGAATTTTCAAGCCATTCAGAGGATAAACAAAATGTTCAACACTCAAATTTTGGGCGGGATTTGCCGCCCACGGCATGCTAGGGGTTAATCACAGCTGTTATCTTACCATATCTCTTTTCTTCTCTTTTCATCTTTCCTTCAGACACAGAGACCTCAGAGACTGGATATTAGGAATCACGCGTACTAGGAGGCATCAGCTCTTTGAAAGTGGTAGAGATGTCAGGAAATTACTATTTTGTTATAGTTGGTCACCATGACAACCCAGTATTTGAGCTCGAGCACAGTAGCCAATCAAGAGCTGCCGAAGCTAAGGTAAATGCACTATTCTGCTATGGTACCATGTGTTTACCCTGTACGCCTGCGATTCAACCCCAAGCTTATTGAATTCATGAGATCGTTCTTCTTGTATCATAGACATAGTTACTGAAACATGATTTACCATACTCAACATATATATAAAATGGGTTAGGTTATTTTTCTTAAAAAACTCATTTTCAATCATTAAGCTAGAACTTAAAGTGTACTGATCACCTAACTTGTGTCCAGCTAGAATGTATAAAATTAACCTGAAAAAAACTTTACCTAGGCTTCTAACAATTAAGGAGTATGAGAAAAATAAAAGATCACATGAAACTCTTGCGCAGAACCATACTCAGAGTTAGGTTCCATGTGGGCCCATATTCTATGCGAGCTTGTGCGGCTACATCGCCTAGTCTCACAAGTCATTGTAATGCATATTGAGAGTGTTTTTCAACTTGCAATACATCTTCATAGAATCATCAATTAAAGCTCACATTTTTAATATAGCGACATTGTACCCTTAACATACAAAGCAAAATACTTTTTGGTCATTGGTACACTTTAAAGTTACACACTATTGAATGATGCAAAGTGTTGCCAATTTAAAGTTTGTTCAAAGCCACCCTAAAGTAGGCTCCTTATGGTAATTTTGTTTTGGGGTAATGTAATTGTTTTTTGCTCGAAATAGGCTCAAAGTAATTCTGAATCGCATTCACTAAACAACACAATTATGAGACTGCTTGTAATGTATTTGGGTACTTGACTTCTAGCTCTCTGGGGGGTGTTTCATAAAGAAAGCTATTCATAAAGTTATGTTCTTGGGTGCTATACTAATCAGATTCTCAATCATTTAGCACAAGAACTGATCACCAGTCGTGCGTAAGGTCGTGCGAAATTTATGAACAGCTTTATGAACACCCCCCCCCCCCCCCCCCCCCCCCCCCCCAGATCTGTTTTCTTGGCTTATATATTGCAAACTTTCTACCAAATTGTTTGGGTGATATTATTTACTTTTTTTTTACATTTAATATAAATTATATTTTATTTTCTGTGAGAATTCATTTTCTGTCGTTTTAAAAACTAATGATTACCTTTAAGCCTTACATTTTATCATTCATATTTGTGTAATACAGAAAGATGACCATAGACACCTGAATCAATTCATTGCTCATGCAGCGTTGGATATGGTAGATGAACACATGTGGACAACACAAAACATGTAAGTATCATTCTTTATCATCTCATTTGATTAGAATCCTGCTGGGTGCTGTATCATTCTGTTATTTTGAAAACCAGTTAGCTTTCCACAAAACTGGGCCATGTCTTCAGTTAACCTTTAACCTCAGTAGAATGGGGACATGATATGCAGTTAACTTTGCATAGGTCAAATCTGTTGGGACCACAAAAAAGTGTTCGACGTATGCAAAATCCAACTTAGGAAATTACAGAACACATATTTTGCATAGTTTGGTAAAAAAAGTTGATTTGAGTTTGACTTATGCAACTTCAAGTTATGCAAGGTTAACTGTAGTTATTCAAATGTTATCGGAAGTACAAAACTCATTATAAAGAGCTCTGATATAACAAGGTAATTTTGCTTGTCCCTGGTCTGGTCTTTATGTTCTTTGGGGATTTTTTTACCCTGATATAAGGAGATTCCTGATATAACAAGGTAATTTTCATGGTCCCAGGGTCCTCATTATAGCGAGTCTCCACTGTATAAGATGATTCTTTTTTCTTTGTATAATATCCATCCAGGTATCTCAAGACAGTAGACAAGTTCAATGAATGGTTCGTTTCAGCGTTTGTCACAGCAGGAAATATCCTTTTCAACCTGTTCATCCTCCTTACCCCTCTAATTTGCATAATGAATAGTTTCCAGTGCAAAAACTGCATCAAGAGCATGTAGAACACACTGTTTCCTGGTGCAACAAAAGATAAGTTATTTTATCTGATGATAGAAAATATTGATGCAAGTTTGAGTTGAGTGACTGAAAATTGAAGTTGAAATGATGAAATTACTGCTTTTCTGTAATAATAAATAATAATACATTGCATATTTACAGCGCTTAATACAAAAGTTCCTAAGCGCTTTACAGAGTAAATTTATTAAAATATACAGAAGTACTCAAACTAAATTTATGAAGTATTAACAATAATTCATTTGAAAAATTTACATTATTAATCTAAAAATTACCACACATAGCCTTATACATATTTTTATCTTTGTTCATTGTTATTCTTATTTAGCCGGATAAGTTCCCTTTCGTGCGTTTAAACGGTTAAACCGATTTTGTCACAGCATTAGCTGATATGTGTATTGTCTGTGCATGGGATTTGGGACCTGCAAATATATTCCACAGTGTGGAATGAAATGGGATATTGTACCAGTAGGTGTTTGTGATGACAAAGTATCTCATCAGATTCTTACTACGAATTGACCAAGTCTTAGTATTCCTTGACTAAACGTGTATTAACGGATGAGATTTCTTGTACTACATGACATCAAGAATGAAGACGGGATCAAGAACTTCTTCTCTGAAGTCTATGAAATATTCATCAAGGTGAGTTAGACATCTGCCAGGTTTGGAGATTAATTATGGTCTGAAGGGAAAAAAATATGAATCGTGGGAGCGATGAGTGATTTAGCTCAGGAAAAAAAATTAAAGGGCCTTAACAAAAAAAGAAAAGAAAGAAAAGTATATTGCCATGAGGAAATCTTTCTAGAAATCCAACAGTGTTCCTGTAAACAAAACTGACATTGTAACGGATATGAATGTATGTTCAAGTATTAAAGCCTCTCTTTTGATCTACATGCATTCTTTAATTGATTCGTTGAACGAAGAACCTTTTTTTTTAATGCAAGCTATTCTTAAAGTAATATGATCTTGTTCTTGTTTTCATTGATTTATTTAAACTCATATTTATGTCAAGTGCATTTATGAGTTTCATTGTCTCACCTGCAAGAAATAGTGTGAAATAGGCACTGCTTTCTGACAGGAGCTTATGTTGACAGCTAAGTTAACCCTTTGCCTAAGGGAACCTGGGGAGCGTTTCATCAAGCGTTTTGTCAGTGATTTTTACTTACAAATTTGCTCTCAGCCAATCGGATGCAAGGATTTCAGTAGCTTATAACAGTTGTTGGTAAAAATCACAGACAGTAAGCTTGATGAAACGCTCTCCTGTACTAAGCCTATGAGAATTCAGTAGTCAACTGGTTAATCTCCTAATGACAAGGGGGGGGGGGGGGGGGGGGTAAGGGGAGCCAGTAAACAAATTCTCTCCCCACACGTTGATGACTGCATTAAAAAAATGTATATATACAGTGTGTATATATATATATTCTGACTTGGAAATACCTGTTCAATAATTGCTTTCTCTTAATTTCTTGTGAAACTTTGTGGTATTTTTATCGAAATAAAATTATAGAATTGTAATCATATGATTTTATTCTCTTTTCCTCTCTCTCTCTCTTTTCCCAGTTTTCAATGAATCCATTCTATGAACCTAGCGGTCCAATCAAGTCAACAGCCTTTGAGAAGAGGATACAACAGCTTGCTAAAAGATTCCTTACTAGCTGAGTCACATTGAAGATACCATAATTGTTTTATAGATGTAGTACTCGTATCAGTGTTGTATAAAGAGCATTTATGTACCCCCTGTCAAGAAAAGGCTTTAATGCTGATTTTTTTTCAATTCAGCTTATTCCCCCCTCCCCCCCCCCCCTTGCTTTGGAAATTGAAGTCATATGATACATATTTGTGTTGCCAAATGGTATTGAAGGAATGGTACTGTGGAACCTTGTTATAACAAACTCCTTGGGACCAAGGAAATTACCTCTATATCGACACCTTGTTATATCAGGGCTAAAAAACGATAGAATACAAAGAAGTGATACTGGTAAAATTACCTTGTTAAAACAAGAGTTTGTTATAACAGTGTTCTTTATAACGAGGTTCAACTGTATAAGCTAGCATGGGCTGCCTTAGGTTGCACACTAAGCCCTGTATGATGTACATGTAGGTCCAAGCCCATCAGAAGTACATGATATATGGAATTTTTTTAATGGATTTGTTTCATTACATCCAGAAGGCCTATAGCCATTGTGTCAATAGAAGGCATTATAAATTCAAGGAGTGTTGCATATTTTTTAAAGAATAGGATAACAACTGCCAATTGTCAATGCTGCTTAGTTATGAATGCACCAATGCTATTTTGGATCTATCTGAGGAAGTGACAATAATCGATTTTTTTTTTTAAATACATGTAGTAAAGTCTATTTTATTTCATGTTAGTTATAGTGGCCCATTGTTTCTCAGGTGCTTTTTGAAGACAGTATCCGGGGAGTAATGTAGAATAATATTAATGTTACATAAAAACGTATCAACATATGAAAAGTATAGCGCCATCACGCAACTACCCAAAACATGAGAAAGGTGTCGAGAGATAACATGTATGAATGGATATGAATGTTTTCATAAAGTGCAATATTTTGTCGACGACATTACTGTGAAAACAAAGTCTAAATGGGCCGTTTTCGTAATGCATTCAAATTTAATGCTTACCTCTTTGTCAAACTCCTAGTAATGAACGATTACATCCACCTGTTACAAGCCATTTTATTTCAAGTCAGAATGCAAATTGCATACAATAATTGTTGCTAGGTTGGGCAAGCCAAAATATTTGTGCAACCTAACATCATTTAATACATGCAATTCACAATCTGACTATTGAAAAAGAATTGCTTTTTACAGGTGAATGTAATAGTCTGTCACTAGGCAAACGTGTATGAATTGAATAAATTACGAAAATGGCCTATTGGCTGCATTGTATAATACATGTATATTGTAAATAAAGAATATTAAAATATACCCTAATGAATATCAGCAGAATTTTATTTCATGTCTTCTGAGGACAAAGGAGGATACAGTATTGTAAGTGAGAGAGAGACAAAGGAGTGCCAAAGACAAAACTACTAATAACCATGTTTTTGAATATAAAGATGGGAAGAAATGTAAAAAATAGTAATACGTGTGAGAGGTATAAAGAGGGGGAGTGTGTAGGTGGGTGAATTCAAAGAAAAAGCGTTACGAAACGAAATGTAAAGAGAGTTCAAGCATTGGGAAGGTAGTTTCTCATGCTTCAGAATTAAGCCTCATACTTCGAAGGTGGAGGGACTTAGAGCGGAGTGTATATATGGTGCTAAGAAAGATTGATAAATGTTTATTTTCAAAGGGAGCAAAATAAAGAGAGTAGTTCATGTGGAAGTAAGAGATAAGAGAAACTCGTGAACAGAAGAAAGAAGGAATTTTATGTGTACCCTTGAAACGGATTGAACATGAACACGAGTCAATAAATTGGGGAAAAAAACATTCAGAAAAGATGCTTTTTCCCCATATTTTCTTTGTAATGAATAAAAGAAAATGTGAATAATTGGTCTGCTTTATGATTCGAGAAGTATACCATATAAAAAATAAGAATTATGTCCATGTTCATCCCGTTTTATAGGGTATGTGGAGGCGTCATATGAATGTTTTTCAAAAGCTTTTAAAACAGAGAAACGGAGATAGAGGTCTGATAAAGTGAGAAGAAGGTTATATGAGAAAAAGAGCAGGAATAAGAAGGGAGAAGGTTGGACAGACGGAGGCTACACACATCTATGACTAAACCCAAGCTGGTATATATGCCCTCACCCTCATTGCCCCCCCCCCCCCCAAAAAAAAAAAAACAAAAAAAAACAACCCAAACAATCCCCCTTCAGAATACCGGTAGCTTCCTTGCTTGTCACATATGTTCATATTTGTGCGTGCCAACCCATCCTCCAGCCCCGACAAGAGAATCCTGGATCCGAGGCTGGGGGGGGGGGGGGGGGAGGGGAGACCATGAAGATCAATTTAAGAACATGCGCGTAGGCTGAAAGCCTGAGGGGCGTTAACTCTGTTAAACAGGATAGGTTAACTGTGTTAATGCCTTTCCGACTCTTAATTTAGCATATAAATTTTCAGAATACCACTTGGTTAACGACTACGGAATTCTTTCATTTCCATAGTTTCAATACAGGGACCACCGGGGGCCGTATTCTGTTGTTGTTGTTGTTGCAAATTAATGGCACTTTTGTCCCAGTCGCTGTACAAGTCAGAGATTACTGTACCTGGGCCGTATTCTGAAAACGATGTTATCTGTTATGTTAGTAAATTTATGTTAATTGTCATAACAAATCAAAATCAGGACAAGTCATTGGTTAATGATTGCGCCAAGATGGCTGTGCTCGCATTAAGTTAACATAGACATCTGCGCAAGCACCAATGATTAGTGTTACAATTAACATAGTTTTCCTTAGCACAAAAGATAACATAGAATACCGCCCCAGGTTCCCGTGGGCAGTTGATTAATTTAGGAGAAAATGCATGGTAATACAATTTCTTCCTAAAACTTCTCTTTAACACATATGATAGATATACTCCTTTCAAACAAATTTGTGTCGAAACTGCGTGATCTTGCACACATCACAGTCAATTTTGGCGGATCTATAATTTTTTGTAAAACTTTGTCCAGTAAATTAAATGTCATAATTGCTTTTTATCCGTTATGGTCAAAGACACTTTAATTTCGTCTTCAGCATACGAATGTAAGAATCAATTATTTCATCAAATGTCATTCATAGTCATCAAATGCTGAGCCCTGAGCTATATCTTAATGAAATGTTATTGGAGGAAAATAATTCGATATGACTAGAAGGACGGGGAGGGTATTGAACGATTAAAAAGCAGCGCAAGAAATGGAAGAATGTAGACGTACGGGATCATTTTCCCAGAGAGGGATGACGCCTCTTGCCCGAATATCAACTTTACATTCATTTACATGTATATATATATTTTGTGAGCAAAGCGAGAGAGCCCCAAAATAAATACAATATTGTAATTTTTGTCTTTAAAATCCGAATATGATGATATTTGGGCATCTCGCTGCCTCGCTCCATCAACACTGTCGTACTGGTAGGGGGGGCTTGGGGTGGGGCTGCATCCCCCCAAAGTTCCACGCCAACAAAACGGAAACAAAAGAAAAAAAAAGAAAGATAAAAATTGAAATAACCTGCCGGATATAACTCTAGATCTATGACAAAATTACATTTTCATTACAACAGGTTGATATTTTTTGTTTGCTCTCTTCGCTTGCTCGTATGTATTCAGGAATCGTGCGCCGTATGCAGAGGTTCAGCCCCCTCAACATTTTTGTCTCATTACGCCACTGTCCATCACCTCATGAAAATGAGGAGATGGATGCCTGAATATGGGAGAGGGGGAGGACACGTGAAGAGAATACCATAAGAAGACGATGGAAATAAATTTCAACGAGATCGAACAACGTCACAATAAAACTGTCTTATATGCGCAAACATCATATGCGCGCTAAATGCAAAATCACGCGTTGCGATGACGCATAACGACTCTCTTGACAACGTTTGATTCTTGTTTGTTTTATGTTTTTAATACTGCTGACAATATACCGAATAAATCGCTCCTTTTCCGCCTTTCCTACGGAGAAATGCGAGATTAGGACTCAGTTATTTGCTAGGAATCTGTAAGCCTATTTTGACAGAAGAAAAATACTATGGTGTCGAAAGAAGACCAAGGACAGACGATCAAGCAGTTGAGAGGACAGATTTCAGCATTGGCTCGTGAAAATAAGATGCTGCATCACAAGATGAGCCTACTGGAGCAAAATGCGGTGCTGAGGCAAAATGCGATCCTCTCAAACTTTCTCACCTGGATGGAGGATACTGGAATCAATCCAAAAGAAAAGAGTCATCGTCACGAAAGGGATTCCGAATATCCAACGGCCCTGCTCTCTGTTAAACAAGAACCGATTTCAACAGAATTGCCAAGCAGATCACAGGTTCGGGATGATGCTCCGAAGTTTTCTACAGGTTCAACAGGGAAGAAAACTCCAGAAGAGCAAAATTCTTCTTTCAACTCGGAACCAGACAGTGCTAAATTCGACAGATCCTCCAAGAAAGAAGGTCCCTCAGATGTTGGATTGGGTCAAATTTTGGATGAAACAAGGCTTACAGGAAGCCCTGGTATGGTGGATAATCATTCCATAGTGAAAAACTCTAATGGCAATCCTACTGATTTCAAAGTTGTCACGTCAACTCCCGCCAAAAGCCCGTTCAGGACATACGAAAACAGAAGTTTGCCAAAGAATGAACCATTTTATAAGGATCCTCCTGATTCTTACCCTCTGCCTGAAAATGAATCGGCCATTGCAGCGAGTCCAGACGTAAGAGACTACTGGTTGAGAAGACAGGATGAAAACCGTGACCACGCCCAGGTGCGATCCACACCCATCACATCAACGCCTAAAAAGCCAACCAGTTACTCGTGTAAAAGAGGTGCTGATGATTATAGTGTCCTCAAGAACAAAGTAGGTTCATTACTGGAGGAAACAAGACGAGCTGCGAGCACGGAAACGGGAACTTTAGCAGACGATGTCACTGAAAATGTTGATATACGACCGGTGATCACTTCCACACCGGCAAAGACTCCCCAAAAGAGAGTTATGTTTGCAGATGAGACGCTATCAAGGAATCGTGGAGACCCAGTGTCGTCAGTACCTCGTCCATACAATTGTGACCCACTTAATCTTTTCACCCCTGGTAAGAAACCGGCGTCCGACGTATCGAGAAAATTATATGCGGAAGTACCTTCGTCGCCGGCAGATGATGTTGACGGCTTCGTTGATTCTCGAGATGGACAATCATTTCGCCGCCTAACATTGAACGACAGACCCGACTCACGGGCTCGACGACGCAGTGGTACATCGGCAAGACCAATTTCATCCAGAAAAGACGGTATGCATGATGACAGCAAGAACAAAAGCCTAAGGTCGAAGAGCGCACGTGAACAGAATTCGGCAAAACGTGTCCTGTCTTTCGACGCAGACCATAAGAGGTCGCCCCGTCCGTCTGTAAATGTCAATAAATTCTTCGACAGCAGGGAAAATAATTTTTTAAATCATGAACCTGTCAAGTATTCTGAAGACAAGGCGAATTACAAAGACGATCATGCATCTTTTGGCGGAGGGAGTCGAAGCAAAAGGTCACGGTATGAGGGGGTGACGAACTCTTCACCAGGAGTGACATCAATGCCGATGTCTCCATTCCCTTTGAAATCACAGAGGCCGCGGAGCTCTTTGGAGTCTAACATCTCAAAAGATGAGGAGACAATTGAGATACTTGAAAACAAACTTCAAGACATTTACAAGAAGAATCTTGATGACGAGTTTAAGATTACAGAAATTCGGCGCAACGCCGTCAGACGATTCGACAACTGGCGGGATGTTATAGAAAGTGAGATGGCAAATCTCGAAAATGATGGCAGAGAGAGACTGGCTAAAAACATCGACAAGCTCAGTCATTCTCTCCCGGCGTGCTTGAAATGTGATTGTTCGACGGGATTTTATGGCAATTCGAGGTCAGTAGCCATAAGCGAGGGTGAGCTTGAAGACGGATCGACGGGATTTTATGGCAATTCGAGGTCAGTAGCCATAAGCGAGGGTGAGCTTGAAGACGGATCGACGGGATTTTATGGCAATTCGAGGTCAGTAGCCATAAGCGAGGGTGAGCTTGAAGACGGATCAAGTTTAGTGCTAGCAGATCTGGAGGAGAGTCGGAATGATACATTTGATCGGAGCGCCATGGAGACATCCCTCCAAACAGAATCACCGTCACGGAATCGTGACAGGGGTAAATTTATTTTTAACATTTTTCTTCAACCTTAATCGCAATTTCTTCTTCTTCTTCTTCTTTTATTTGATAGCTAGGACAAGATCTCAAAGTCAGAATAGATAATTAGTGTAAGAGTTTCATGTGAGTTACAAGAGCAATGAAGGAAAATTATTGTTAATTATTTCCTTCTGTAGTCCTTCACTGTTTCTGCCTTTGCAAACGTTTCTTATTCTATGAAAATGTGAAAAATGACTGGAGGAAAACAAATGTTATTTTGAATTGAATCGAATCATTGTCGGCTAAACTGCACTTTGTGATAAAATGTATGTTTGGGCATTTTGTATAACAAAAAAGAAGAACAAACAAAATATTCTGACGATTAAAGTCAAATCTAAATTTTCATATGAATATTCATCTTAATTTAAATCTAGTTATACTATAACGCTGTATTGATCACAGAAAGTGAGCTGTCCATAGATTTACAGACGACATCACCGAGCTCTTTATTCATGGCCAGCCCCAGCACCATCATCTTCGGCGAGATTGCCTTCATGTTAGAGCGAGTAGTACTCTCCAGAGTGTTCCGAGGAGGATCAAAGCATTTAACCGGTAAGCACTGGTAACGTTTGATTATTAAATTTTCTTTTGCAACTCTTTTCTGTATACTTCCCGCAAATACATTGTTTTGACCCATTTATAAGGTCTACAGTAGATGTACATTTATATGTTATTTATCTGTAAAAAGTTATAAAAGTTATCTTGGAAAAAAAATTTGAAGACATCAAGATGCTCTAGGGGCATCGTGTAGGATAAACCTTGCTAACATGTGACCCTACCCCCTTTACTTAGGGGGAGGGGGTCAGTTCATGATGTTAGATGGTGTAAATTCTGATATTAAACCTTATCTATCATCTCCGGCCATATTTACTGTCATATCCAGCATAAGGTACACTGGAGCCGTTGTCCTCCCCATTTCGGAGGGGTAACTGCCCCTTAATTTATCATTAATAATTAATAATTTCTGGATACTGCCATTTTTTCTCAGGTTACACTTTGTCCAACATGGAAAAGATGATTCAATGTCACTATGACTATCGCGAGAGACCCATGCTGAAGAGACAGTTAGACGAGGTAAAAGGTGAACTGTATATCTGTGGTTGGAATCACGACTTCCATCCCAGACTCGTTGCCCATCTCATCAAGAAATTCGGGACTTTCCCCTCCAACGTCAAGGCAAAGAGCACAGCTCGAAAGCGAGGTAAAGATGAGAATATAACTGTCTCGTCAGAATAGGTTTGGCTCCTTTCCTTTTTCTTACAAAATGACCATAATTACCTTTGTTTTGATCATCACATCATTATCATAGCGCATGTATCATAGCGCATGTATCAAGGATTTTTTTGTTCCCTGACTGATTTCTTTCATTGTTTCACAATTTCTCCAGCTTTTACAATGCAATGTTTGTTTCTTTCACTCTCTGAATGTATTTTTACCTCAAATGTGCCCCCCTTCTCTCTCTTTCTCACGAATTTCTCCAGTTTTTGATTTGTCTTATTTCTCTCACTCACTCTTTTTCACACAATGTAATATCGCTTTTTCTTTGCTTCTCTCCATATGTGTTTATCATCTCTTTTAACCCTTTTGTGGTTTGGCTCAATAACTTTTGATTCAGAGCTCTAAAAAATATACCAGATGCACGAGGAGAAAGAGCAAAAATTTCTGCGCACTCTATGTCCATTTCTGTTGCATGTCCTTATTGCGTTTGATGCCAGGAATTTTAAAAAGGAGAATAAAGCTTCAAAATCCTTTAGCTTTAAAAAAACACTGTTATAACAAGGTGATTTCACTGGTCCCACTTGTTATGTATTTGATTTCTTTGTTTTTTAGCCCTGATACAAGGTTTCGATATAACAAGGTGATTTTCTTGGTCCAAAGCGATTTTGTTACAACGAGGTTCCACTGTATATTATTTTCAAAGACATCACATCTTATTAGAACCATGTAGCACTAAAAGAAAAAATATTATTGTTGCCAATTTGAAGAACAAAATGTGATCAATTGTCCTTAAATATTTGCTTGTCCATCTCTTCTCTTCCCAATTCTCTATCATCCTCTCCACTCTTTCATCGTTCTTCTATCTCCTCTCATTTTCTCTCCCTACCCATCACCCTCTCTCTCTCTCTCTCTCTCTAGGATGGACTGAACCACAAGCTCTCAAAGAAGAAGTTTTATGGAGGATCCCCAAGAAGTACATTCATGACATGATCATCATTCTTGACTGCCTATTCTACCTTAGCAAGAAATATGAAATCCCTCTCTTTTCTTGGTGAGGTCATAGATCAAAGGGAGCTGGAAGTGATGAGCCATTGAGGATACATGTATATATATGCACCAATGATAGCGGGAAGCAAGCAGAGTCAATTTTAGAGACATACTTTCCACACATGTTAGATATTTTGGCCCTCAAATTCTTTTGAGAACATACTGGTGCTCAGTGCACTTAACTAGAAATGTTGCATAATGATTTTAATAAATGGCAATAAAAATCATGGGTTGTCGTAACTCTTCTGTAAAGGCACTCTAGGAAGTGAGATGTAAGAAGTGGCCTCACATAAAACCAGGGGCGGTATTCTGAAAACTATGTTATCTTCTATGTTTAGGAAAACTATGTTAATTGTCATAACAAACTGAAATTGCGCACAATAAACACTAATCATTGGTGCTTGCGCAGATGTATCTGTTAGCTTTACGCGAACACAGCAAACTTCACGCAATCATTAACCAATGACCTGTCCTGATTTTGATTTGTTATGACAATTAACATCGTTTTACTAACATAAAAGGTAACATGCTATTCAGAATACGGCCCGTGGGGATCTAATATTAACCAAACAGTGCCACAAACCACTTGTTAATCCTGATTTTAAACAGGTTTATTTGTCAAATATCATCATTCTACTTTCATATCAAAGATATTGCACCTGTATTGCTATATTCTATCAGAGAAGCACAGTCCTTCTTATGTAAATATCACAAGAGCAAATATATATATTTAGATGATTTCATTCATAGATGCAGAAAAAGGTTTGGAGTGGTATTCTTTGACGCAATTCATCTTCTATTTTTGGAACAGACACTTTCATTTTCTTAACAAATCTGAAATCATTACACATCTTTGGTTAATGAATGAGCAAAGGCTGGAGTGTTCACAGACAGTTCAGTAAGACACCTATGGAGTATGCAAACAACCAAACACCAACGAAAATATGCGTTATTCAATTTAAAAGTCGTTCAGAAAATAAAATCCTGTCATGAAAGCAAACAATAAAATAATTTTCAGAATACCATCCCTGAGGTACAGTTTGCACAAAGTTTTGATCATTCCAATGCTATCAGATGAAGAATAGAAATGTGTCCTTTATTTGATTAAGATTAAGTTGAATGTTTATCATGAATATTTTCTATTCTTACATAGAGCATTCAGAATGGCACAGCATTTTTGTCATACACTTGCTGCCCCAGTGCCATCCTTCTGTAATTTTTTGGCAAGTTGACAGTTCTATCAGTCAAATATTAAGTACCAAATTTGGCAAGTTACATATACACTGGACATGTACCTCCAAGTGTCAAATCTACAAATTTGTCCCCTTTTTTGTGACTACTACACCTGTTTGAGGATATAATTTCAACTCATCATCAAATAAACAATTTAAGCTTATATACACATGATAAATTTCCTTATTGGCTTACGGCATAAGAAGAACTAGATGAATATTCGACCGCGCGCGGTCGGAATTTATGCCTCCGCCATCACCAGATTGGAAATGTATGGCATACATGTACACTCTAAAAAGGACTGGTCCAACAAAATGACAAATCTTTTCACTTAAAATGCACAGGAGACAGACAAATTTATTTCATTTCATTTTCATATAAAACTAGAAATATTTGATAACAAGGCTAAAAACCAGTAATTTCATGTAATTTTATGTAAATTGACCTCTGTGACCTCTGACCTTTGACCTACTTACCCCAAAATCTAATCAGTTCATCTTTATATGGGTATGCATACTGGTACCAAGTTTGAAGTTCTCACCTCAGATAGTTCTTGAGATATCGCGGTAACGGTGGTAAAAACCACTATTTCCATGTAATTTCATGTAAATTGACCTCTGTGACCTTTGAACTTTGACCTACCTACCCCAAAATCTAATCAGTTCATCTTCGTATACGGTAACATACTAGTACCAAGTTTGAAGTTCTTACCTCAAACAGTTCGAGATATCGTGGTAACGGTGCTAAAAACCAAGAATTTTTATGTAATTTCAGGTAAATTGACCTCTGTGACCTCTGACCTTTGACCTACTTACCCCAAAATCTAATCAGTTCATCTTTCTATGGGGATACATACTGGTACCAAGTTTGAAGTTCTCACCTCAGATAGTTCTTGAGATATCGCGGTAACGGTGGTAAAAACCACTAATTCCATGTAATTTCATGTAAATTGACCTCTGTGACCTCTGACCTTTGACCTACTTACCCCAAAATCTAATCAGTTCATCTTTCTATGGGGATACATACTGGTACCAAGTTTGAAGTTCTCACCTCAGATAGTTCTTGAGATATCGTGGTAACGGTGCTAAAAACCAAGAATTCTTATGTAATTTCATGTAAATTGACCTCTGTGACCTCTGACCTTTGACCTACTTACCCCAAAATCTAATCAGTTCATCTTCGTATGGGGATACATACTGGTACCAAGTTTGAAGTTCTCACCTCAGATAGTTCTTGAGATATCGCGGTAACGGTGCTAAAAACCAGTAATTCCATGTAATTTCATGTAAATTGACCTCTGTGACCTCTGACCTTTGACCTACTTACCCCAAAATCTAATCAGTTCATCTTTCTATGGGGATACATACTGGTACCAAGTTTGAAGTTCTCACCTCAGATAGTTCTTGAGATATCGTGGTAACGGTGCTAAAAACCAAGAATTCTTATGTAATTTCATGTAAATTGACCTCTGTGACCTCTGACCTTTGACCTACTTACCCCAAAATCTAATCAGTTCATCTTCGTATGGGGATACATACTAGTACCAAGTTTGAGGTTCCTACCTCAAATGATTCTTCAGATATCGCGGTAACGAGAAGTGGGACGGACGGACACACGGACGGACGCACGGACGGACGCACGGACGGACGCACGGACGGACGGACGGACAACCCGAAAACATAATGCCTCCGGCACCCACCTTCGGTGGGCGGAGGCATAAAAATAACATAACACAATGTTGATGTCACATGCTACACATGCAGAAAAGAGGGAATAGAACACATGGGCATGAAATTAAAGTGATTTGGTAACTTTGTTGAGGCTTGATAAAATCTGAGCTGCCTGGCCTTACATGCTATCATTGTAAGTAATATGGTGTAAAAATGAAGCCCAGGGGGATAAAAAAGCACTTCAAAATCATCATGTGCTTCACAAAAGTAAACATATGCAAGTGACCGGAAATGCCAGACTCATTTTGCCCTATAGACTCAGTGTTAGACAAAAGTGTATGGCCATACGCTTTCGTAAATGGGAGTATTCAGTCATAGATATCTTAATAATAACATTATACTGTATATTTAAAAACCTTTCTATGCCTGGCTATTTATTTATCCTTCTGAACATCATTATACAAGACAGATATCAAAATTCAACAATTTATTAAATCAAGCCTCCACAAAGTTACCGAATCCCTTTAAGCGAGGTATTATCTTTCTATTTCACACTTTGACTCTATTTCACTGTGACTTTATGGCAGCTCTGTGTATTAATGAAATGCAAAATACCAATGACGTGAATCAGAAATGCACATTTCTTTCATTTAAAAAAAAAAATCTGGCCCAAACCATTTATGGTGGATTTATTGCTTATTTCAATTGTCACATGAGCTAAAAACATTAAACTGGGTTGTCTGAAATGTTTATTATGTAATTACGATTATGTAATTAAGTTGGCAAATGCATTTAGAATAATGAAAACAAATAAGTTTAGGTTTTCCATTGGCTCAATTGAGATTTTTAATCATCATGTTGGCACACAAAGTGTAATATTAGCTAATTCACATCTAGTTTGTGTCTTGAAGATATGTTCCTTAATACATACATTACGTTGGCAGATGAATTGAAATAAAAACTGATTGTAAAGCAATAGATGAATGTGACTCCATGACCAATATGTCTTCGACTTGAATCAGATAATACTGTTATATTTTCATACTGGCAATGCATACTGTATACAAGAACCACATTTGATGTTCATACCTGTGTGGTTCAGTTCTTGAGAAATCATGACAATCTGGGCCCTGTTTCATAAAACTTGTTATCAATAACAAGTTGCACTAACTGTTATAAGCTCCTAAAATCCTTGCATCTGATTGGCTGAGAGCAAATTTGTCATAGAAATGTGGCAGTTGTTACTGATAACAAGTTTTATAAAACATGGTCCAAATAGAAGGAAGGAAAGATGCACAGGCATCCTGAAAAACATAATGCCTCAAGCAGTCTGGCAACAATGGCAGAGATACTTGTTATGAGGCATATAATAGACAAAATTTCACAGACAATGAAATACAATGTAGCTTCTACCTCCCTGTAGCTTACAAAACTGAGCATGTTTTACTCATGACCATTTTATGCCCATGATAATTGAAATTGCTGAAAATTGCATAGAAAAGAATTAAAACTATTGTCACATTTTACCATTTGGCACAAAGTATGATTATTGAATGTATAATGCACTTTACTGATTATATGGCATATTCTCCTGGAACAATTAATTGCTAAACAGCAAATTTAAAAAACTAACTGAATTTTGACTTTAAATCTGGGCCCAACACTAATAATACATGCAATAGTTTTTTTGATTTATATAGCGCCTAATACATCTACGATGTCTCTAAGCGCATCATTACCCCTGTCATCGGATTTAGGCTTACCCAAATACAATGTGTGCACCTTCTCCACTCCTTGGGGTGCATTCCAGCCAGGAGCCTTTTCAAAGATGCTCACAATGCTGAACAAACCACGATGACTTTCGCATCCTACCGGGTACTCATTTAACACCTGGGTGGAGAGGAGCAATGCAGATAAAACACTGTACTAATCCTATCCCCCAAAAAACAATTAAAAAAACCAACTAATTATACATAAACAAGGTCCTTAGAAGAAGTTAAAGGAGAAATGGTACAAGAGCCTTCCTCTCCTTGGGGTAATCCTCAAACTTTTCCTGATACCACCTATGGACCTTGATCGAAGCAGCTGTCTGATTGGAGAACACGAATCCCAGGAGAAAACACCACGTGGTATGGTGACCACCCAGGATGACCGCTATAGAAGCATAGATGAGACACTCTGCTAGGTAGTGAGGACAGGATACATACTCGAACCAGTCTCCATAAGGAATCATATGCCGACTCACATCTGCAGCAGAAGAACAAAAAAGTCATATGTGGAACTAAATTCTCATTAACCCTTTAGAGACGATTTCATCTTGTAGCTAATAGCCTGCATATCGAAGGAACAGTAATGCCTCGCTCACATATACTGCGGTAAACCTCGTGGGAGGGGGGGTGTTTTAAGCATACTTGAGCTTTGCTTCACAATTTTGTATCAAAACACACAAGTGACCATTGTTGTGCGCAACTACCTTTAGTACACATAAAAACATGTGGCAGATCTGAATGAGCCTTAATTGTATTAAAATCATAGGTTAACCACTAAACTGGCAACATTAACCCCTACCATGCCGTGGGCGGCAAATCCCGCCCAAAAGTGTGAATGTTGAACATTTTGTTTAGGCTCTGAATAGCTTGAAAATTCTTCCTCGTACAGAAACCTGTCCCTCCAATATGTTTATTCCTATGCAATAAATCTTTGCCCAGTTTGCTCAAGAAAAGAACCCACTGAAAGTTATGTTTAACTCTTGAAAGTTCATTTTTGACAATTGCTCAAAAATTTGCTGGCATGAAAGGGGTTAAAACAATTAAAAAATCAAAATTACTGTATTCAAATCAACAATGTCTTGTCTATCTATTTTAGATTCAAATATTTAATTCTTATTATAAAAATGGAGCAGTAAAAGATAAAATATCAGTGCTGCCAATTTGAATAAGAGAGGATAGCATGTAGGAATTATCGGTCTACCTTTCTTTGTTGTCCTCAAGCTTGCAAAGATGACATGAGCTGTATGATGATGCCAACTGGCCCAAACAAACATCAATAGACCTGCTATATGATGCCAGCGTAAATTTTCAAAAAGTTGTAATAATGGGATAGGTTCGCCTAGAAATAAAAGAAACATGAAAAGATTAAGGACAATCCCTTGATCATACAATTAATTTTCAGAAAAAATCCACATAAGAAAATACTAACGATTATTAGAATAAAAAGTTGAATTATCACTCCATAATCAAAGGATCAATTAATATTTAATATTTGCCCAATGTTCTACATGCAATATTTTTGAAGGGCACGGTAAATATTCAACTCCGTATATGCTATAGCTTGAAACTCTATACTGCAACATGTATGTGTATTTCATATACATTGTACGTAAGACACAAGTCAACTGGCAGTTCATTTGTTTATCATTAGGTGACGAACTCTAAAGCATTAAAGCATATACATACGAGACTACTTGTGCAGTGCAAATGAACAAAACTGCAAATATTATTTTTTGTTGCAATAATCAGAAGAAAAGGAAAAAACAGTAATCTTCCTCAAATTGGTTGATTCCTTTTCATCTCCACAAACCTTTTAGACTGAGATCGGGTCCCTCTGCCATGACGCTGATACCAACCAGTGAGTAGAATAGAAGACCTGTGATGTAGTGGGTGAGATGAATACTGGAGTTTGAATACACACTGACTGCAAGACATTCGTAGATTCTTCTGTGAGCATGGATCACTATCACTGCCATGGCGATAACAACAGTCAAGAGGTCCACTGCATTGGAAAGGGAAAAGATAAAACAAAACGTTCACTAAAATGGAAGATCGCTATTAATGCGTACCACAGCAGTCAACACATCTACTGGCTACTAACAAATTGAAGAAAAACAGGGACAGCAGAGAGATTTTATTTCTCTCTGACTTTATTATTCATATTGTAATCACGTACAAGTATTTAAAAATAACAAGAGCCCCAGGGGGCACGACGCTCACCTGAGGTGGATCAATTCACATCTGGTGCATGTTCTCTCTAGCACCACCAGAAGATGTTAGAAATTGAAACAACTAGGAGGATGTACATGAGATGATGCTAAGTTCCCCCCCCCCCCCCCCCCCCCCCCCCCCCCCCCCGCCTGGAGAAGAAGATGTTTGAAATTTACATAGCTTTTACAATTGGGGGCCCTCCCCCTGGGCCCCCTGGGGGCCACATGTACCATTTTAGCAACTTTGGGTCCCCTACCCCCCCCCCCCCCCTCCAGTATGTTACCCCCACAGGCCCCCTATAGGGCCACTCAGAGAAATTTCATGAACAACATTCATTCTTCATCTATAAAGGTATCTCCATACACAATACCAAGTCTGAGCTATGCCTGGTTCTGGAGAAGAAGATGTTTGAAATTTACATAGCTTTTACGATTGGGGGCCCTCTCCCTGGGCCCCCCTGGGGACCACATGTACCATTTTAGCAACTTTGGGTCCCCTACCCCTAAGGATGATTCCTACCAAGTTTGGTTGAATTCCGATCATGGGTTTTGGAGAAGAAGATGAAAATGTAAAAAGTTAACGGACGACGCACAACGGACGACGGACAAATTTCCATCGCAATAGCTCACTCGAGCCTTAGGCTCAGGTGAGCTAAAAAGGCACAATACCCTGTCAATCATTATTTCTATCAAGCATGGTAGGATTGGGATCTTGTTCATCAATGTTTGCTGATCAACTCGTGTCACACGTGACACTACATTTGTAGTAAACTCAATCATTCATTTGATCGGTGGCACAATGAGCCTTTACGTAGAAACACATTTTCTTCATTGTCAACACAAATAAGCAATTTTTAATAGTGGACCTGGAACAATGGTTGATCAATGTTTCATGAAGTCAAAATAAAGGTCATTAATCTGAAAAGTGATGCCACATTTCACCAGCCTGACAATGGGATATGTTGAGGGGATACACAGTAAATAAAGTAGGATACTACACTAGCAGAGCAGAATCTTGGAAGGCACATTGAAGGACCTACCTGAAGGAGGTGATACTGGACAGCAAGTCAGCAAGGAGAGCATCGTAGAATACCAGACAGGCAGAGCTGAACCTTGGAAGGTGCATTGAAGAACATTCATCAGGATGAAGCCATTCCAGATGAAAGAAAGGATGTAGAAGTGAACAAACCACCTGTAGAAAGAACAGAAACACTCATAGGTCAGGAGCTATATAAGGCTATGGCCAAATCTACTGCTCGACTTCTTACAAAAAGAACACCAAAATCAATGTAATAAGAACTGAATACTAACATTACTGGACAACTTGACTCAAGGGCTTTCCCGAATATACCTTGCTATAAACATGAATTTTCCAAGATGGAAATGAAGTATTTATTTCTTCTTTTTCCCCTTCTTTAATCTCTATTTTTCCTTGCTAATCCACTCCACTCCTATTTCCGAGCAATAGACTCAGTTTGGACCTTTGTTAAAGGTTATCCCAGATAGTCTTGTTAATGTAGGAGTAAGCAGAAATAAATTGTTAAAGCCACATAGATGTCCCCCCCCCCCCCCTCCCCATTTTGTGGAACTTTTATATTTTTTAAAGTGAAATTCTGTGATCTGGTGCATACTTTATATAGTATTTTAACCTATACCTAAAGGCATTATGAAGAGAGAAATTTATACAGATTTACATGCAAAGAAAATGATATTGATAAACATGGAATACCCAGTTGATGAAATGCCAACCGTGTATTTATTTGGTCTCTGTAATATTATGAGTTGAGGTATAGCCTGAACAAAATTAGCACTCATAATTTTAGTATTCAATGTCAATATAAGCATGCTTGTGTAAAGCACTCCCTACCCTCCACTTCTTACTTAGCACACACATTGCAATATGTAATCTACATGTGTATGTGTTATGTTGCACATGATCACCAGCTCAGCATGGAGGCAGATGTTTTAGCCTCAAGGATTCTTGAATAAACTTCTACTAAACCTCAATCAAGAATATGTGGACTACTTTGAGAACCCACTTATATCTACCTAAGCAACCACACCAAGTAACAACCCACTATTTTTGACAGTCTCCTTCTCTGTTTGACCTAGGTTCTGGATGTAAGTTAGGTAGATCTACTCTTGTTTGCAGATGATGGGAAGATGCAACAAGCATCATCATCATCACTCCAGTTTTGATCCAGGTATATTCCCCGTTGACAGGGGTGGCCGGATTTACCTCACTTTGTAGCAATCTTTCTCACACCCGCCCTCCATCTCGCACGATTCATGGCATCCTCCCTCCTCAAACCAACTCCACTACACTCCTCCTCAACCTGTTTTCTCCATGTTTTCCTCGGTCGTCCTCGCTTCCTCGGGCCCTTCACTTCAAACTCCAGAGCTTTTCTCAAAATGTGCCCGTCCTCCCTTCTCACTCCATTTGCTTTTGCCATCTGAGCCACTGATTCTTCCAGTCCTAACATCTCCAACAGGTCCTTGCTCCTTTTTCTATCCATTAGTTTCACTCCACACATTGCTCTCACCATTGCTCTCTCAGTCCTCGTCAAGATCGCCAGCTCATTCCCACCTAAACACCATGTCTCACTCCCATATAACATCACTGGTCTTACACAGCTGCGATAGACCATTCCCTTCACCTTCAACGAGAACCTTTTTGAGTTCAACAGCTCTCCACATTCCCTGAATGTGATCCAACCAAATCTTGTTCTTGCTGTGACAGCTGCCTCGCAACCACCACCTGCGTTCACTCTATCCCCCAGATAACAAAAGCTACTCACTGTTTCGACCTCATCACACAACTTCTCCATAGGTTCCACGCACCCTCCAGCACACTTCCTACATTTACTACACATAAAATCTCTCCCTAGCCTTGGGGTCACCCTCCTTACTTTGGCACACTTTCCATGGATCCATTTCCTACATTTCAGACACATCACAGAATTTGCCATTAGCCTCTTCCCACATATGCCACATGGATCTATCTTACTCGCAGACATTTCGCCTTCTGCCCCGCTAACTACCACCTTCGTCTTTCCCAGGTTCACCTTCAGCCCCTTGCTCTCAAATGCTTCCTTCCATTTCCAGAACTTCTCTCTCAATCCCTCCATCGTCTGACTCAACAGAACCAAGTCATCCGCGTACAACATCTCAGTCATCAGACCTTCTC
Source organism: Heliocidaris erythrogramma (assembly GCA_025617745.1). NCBI lineage: Eukaryota > Metazoa > Echinodermata > Echinoidea > Camarodonta > Echinometridae > Heliocidaris > Heliocidaris erythrogramma. Next base: position 13,259,148 of record CM046867.1, on the reverse strand, counting down.
TCGCACTCTCCGTAACCACATCAACCACAATTGCAAAGATCAGTGGTGATAGCACCGATCCTTGGTGTACACCAACTTTCACCTCAAACTCTTCAGACAGCCCTAACCCAACTCCAACTCTTGTCTTTGCTCCATCATACAAACTCATCAGTGCTCTTACTATTACCTCTGGTATGCCTCTCTTCCTCATTGCTCACTCCATTACCTTCCTCGGGACCCTGTCAAATGCCTTCTCCAGGTCAACAAAACACATATACAACTTTTTTGCCTTATCTCGGTACTCCTCCTGCAACCTCCTTAGAATGAACACTGCATCTATTGTTCCTTTACCTGGCATAAAGCCAAACTGCATCTCGTCCACTGTCACCATATTACGTATTCTCTTCTCCAGCACACTTTATACAATCTTCATTGCATGCTCTAATAACTTCACTCCCCTATATGCCCCACAATTCATTGCACCCCCTTTTCCCTTAAAATTCGGAACTACAATACTCTGCACCCACTCATCTGGTATTCCTCTACCATCCAGCACAGCCTGACACAACTCCATCATCACATCAATCTCAGTCTCTCCACTCGCCACTATCATTTCAACACTTACCTCCGAGGGTCCAGTAGCCTTTCCTGCCTTCATTTCCCCCAACGCCTTCACCACTTCCTCCCGACTTACTCGCTCAACCGGCCCTTCCACCAAGTCTGCCTCCACTTTCTGATCCCACTCATTCTCCACATTCATAATTCTCTCCATATGCTCTTTCCAGACTTTCCCTCTATCTTTCTCACTAAAATTCAATCTTCCGTCACTACCTACAATGTATCATACATCTTCCTCCTTCAACATGTTTCCCATCTTTTTTCATTGACTTCACAAGCTTAAATACCTTGTTTGGTTTCTCACCTAGCTCTCTTAACTCCTGCTCAGCCTCCTCCTACATTGCCTTTGCAACCACCTTTTTTGCACGATTCTTCATGTTCTTGTACTTAGCTTTGTTCGCCTCACTCCCATCTTCACTCCTCTCCTTGCAAGCTTCCTTCTTTTTTGCTATCGCTTCCTTCACCTCCTCATTCCACCACCACGTATCTCCTTGATCTTTCCTCCCTTTCTTCTTCCCACATACTTCATCACATGCCTTTATTCTTTGCCCATTATGTCCATTGTTGATAGTAAGCACTTCATTATCGCAGCTTTAATCTTTTGTAATATGTGTCCATTGCTTAGTTCTAGTGGTATATTAGTTTTGTGGTTTCTCTTATACGCTTATCTTTGTATTCTTGTTCCTTGATTCTTTATGTTCTCTTCTCATGTAAATGTGTTATATGGACCTCTGCTTCTGCAGCTGAGTCTGGAATAAAGTCTTGAATTGAATTGAACACTCCCTCCTTAAAACACCTCCATAAGTCCGGTGCATCAGCACATACCAGCTTTCCAACATGTCCATTAAAATCACCCATACCCAACACAAGTTCATTCACACTTTGCAGATCCCACTCACTAGCCAATTCATCATAGAACCGTTCTTTCTCTGCACTCATTCTGCCACTCTGTGGACCATACGCACATATTATTCTCATCACCTCTTCCTCAAAAGCCATCACTATTGCCATCACTCTGTCGCTCTTCCTTCATACCTCCACAACCTTCTCACACAACTCCTCTTTCACCAATATTCCCACCCCTCCTGTACCATCACTATTCCCAGACCACATTTTATACCTCCTTCCTTTTACACCCAGAAACCTTGCACCTTGCCCTCTCCACCTCACTTCCTGCACACAACACACATCCACCCTCCTTGTCCTCAATTCCTCACACATCTCCGTACTCCTACCTCTCATACTCCCCACGTTCCACGTTCCCAACCTGACCTCAAACCGCTTATCAGGCTTCCCGTCATTCTGCAAGCAACGCTTGCGCGGCTTGTGGCCAGGGTTTGCACCTTCCTTTTTGTGGTAGGCTGTGGCCGCCCACCCCAACCTTCGGGCTGGTTGGTGCCCATTCCTTGTGACTGCCATTGTGAGGGTTTTTTGGAGCAAGGGTTTTGCAGCCGGATGCCCTTCCTGTCGCCAACCACAGTTGTAAGCGGTGGGCCTAGCCTTTAGTAAATCAATACCTCCTACAAGGCAATAGGTTCCCAACGTTCCCCATACCCAGGGACCTGCTCCGTTTTATGGCGCTGACCAACCCGCCAGTCGCAGAGGTGTGTACAAACGGTGTCTTGTGTGCCTTTTATAGATGTCAACCTGGGACTGGTTGACACCCCACACCACCTCCACAGTCCACCTGGATGTAGTTTAATGTCTTACCCAGCAGAATTTCTTATATCAGTCTTGAGCTTGACAAGTCTATCTCGATCGATTGTCAGGTTTTGATCTGGTCTCGATCTCTGAGCTGACGTACTGCTGATTCAAAATGTATTATACGTACATACTTACGTAGATACGTAAGGCGGTCCGGGTATAGCGCATCGAGTTACATACACAGAATAGTGCGTATGTAACTCTATGGTATAGCGCTGCATGTTATGGGCGCACGTCGCCTGGGGGAGACTTTTACGTTATGTGGACGTGGTTGGCCTGCCGTCCACGCACGTATTATGTTTCTTTCCCAGGTCGGTACTTGACTTGGCACCTGTATCCTTGTACCTTGATCAGTAGTCTTTGTAGACGGGGTGGTGCGTTCCTCAGCGTGGATCAGATCTTACACACACACGTGCGCAAAGTGAGATCGAGGTTTTCGACAAAAGGCGGAAAAAATTTCACAGCTTTCCACAAAAGACGGGAAAACTTCCACAACTTTTTCAGCGCTTCCAAAATTCTTGATTTGGTCGCATAATTTATTCAAATCTATCAGTTTTTATTATTATTTAGTTATTTAAGATTTGTGCATGAGAAATTTCATTATTATTAGCGTGAGAGCGTGAGAATTGGGTGAAATGCGCGAGTCTCACGCTCAATGCGTGAGTGTTGGCAGCCCAGCCCTGTATCATTACCATAATATAATTTAGTATTATTAGGCTAAATTATTAATATCATTATCATAATTTATACTCCAAAACTTCAGCTCAAAAATGAGCTAAAATTTCACCAAATTCTGAAAATAACAATGACAGATATAAAAATCAGTGTTCTCATAACTCAACCAGCTCACAAATAAATATTACTTTATTTTTCTTTATTCCCCAATATTATTAATAAGCAACTTTCTTTCAGTTTCAGCGTGATTGTAAATCCTCTGCACTATCGGAAGCTGTACGATCTCATAGTCATACAATCATGAATAAAAAGAAAACAGTTTGCAAAGACTTGTGATTTCAATCTCGATATACAGTATGAAATTTCATAACCTATAAACGAATCAAGCCTAATAATATAACTTTGCTATTCTAGCCACTCATAGGTACACGCCATTGCCGACTGTGTAGTAACGCAGCCAACACACATCCCATACCTAAACTGCATCACTGTGCATTTTTGGCTATATTTAATTGAAACTGATCTATTGCAGTTTACTTAAATGCAAATAATTATGTTGAATAATAGATGATTAAAACTTACCAGGTTGTTTTGTGACCTTTGAAGAGGGTTTCCTGAAATTTTGGGTCCTTTTTGTCGATAACTGCTATCGAGACTGTCCCGTCAGCATCCAGTTTGTATTTTTCACGATTATGATGAAGGGAGCCCTCAGCGCTCGTAGTAGTACCTGCGCGATCTCCTACGAAGACCTGAAAGGGCCAAACTGACGACGTAAAAAAATAAAAAATATTACGTACGTACGTAATAATTACTACGTACGTACGTAATATTTTTTTTTTTTTACGTCGTCAGTTTGGCCCTTCCAGATCTTCGTAGAATAGCTTGTGTGCGTAACATTCTGCGTACGTATCTACGGTGCGTAACCATGTAGAGCGGCCTCACTAGTGCGCAACATTATTGAGAGCAGTCGTCATCCGTATCACTCACGGGTACATTCCTGTAAAATAGTTGGTATTTTCTGTCGCATGTACTAAAGGTATGGGGGGAAAATAAGATAAATATTTTAAATACCTTGCTTTCAAATTCAGCCCTTAAAAATCTCACTCCTACCTCAAATGGCCGTTAGGAAGAACTTTTGATATTTTCAGCAAAATCCAAAGTCAAAATCTTGTCCAAAACCGGAGAAATCCCCGCCGATTTGTTTCGCGATCGCGTGTTGTTTACATACTGCCGATGTCTTAGACTAAAATCGGCCAATAAAATTTTTGTCCACGAAGAAACTCGGGATCGCAAGCGTACAGCGATCTTTACGATCGCGCACACAGAAAATCGGGACTTTCCGTGTATGCCACATAGAGACCGAATTTTTAAGGACAAAACTCTTTTGGGGAGATGTCAGCGCCCGCGGCGACCAGGAAATGTACACAATGACTCCGATAGCTCGTTTCGCGAGAATCAACAGTAAATTACGGATTTGATTTTCGGAAATATCTTTTCCAACATCGGTGAGTTGAATTTATTGTATTTCTTGGATATTTAGTGGTCGGTTTTTGTAAATTAAATGCCGATTTTGAGTGAATGTTTGTGACTTTTGTGCAGTGGTGTTTTAAAAAGTTGAGGTGTATGACTGCCTACATTATACACACGAAGTATAGGAATGTAGCTATGAGTGATCCGTATGGAGGTGTGGGTAACAAGTACCAAAAAGAGGGCTGTAAATGTAAGTTTTTATAACTTTCTACATTTTGTATCTTAACGAACTGATAACTTAAAATCTAAAGAATGATACTTCAGTATCAGTTTGCCCACAAAAACGTCCATTTCAAACAAAATTACATCTGTATCCCCAATACCCAGTATACACACATGTATATGATCCTAATGGTCAATATGACCATTGCTTGCTGATGTGATTCTAGCCGAAGGTTGAGAATGCGAGTTACAACTTGAATTTCAAGGCATGGGACCGTGATCAAAATTCTCTACAGACATGTCACATACGTACCTCTTTGGCACAAGTAAAAATTGCTGGATATTGCTTCTTTTTCGTGGGTCCAAGAGCTTTCCGTAGACGACAACATCTTTTAGCATAGGTGGTAAACAATTGTATACCGTTTGAGAGTAAGAAAGTAGCACAAATAGAAATGACAAGGTAAATACCAGCCAAGTCCACGACAAAGGGTCCATTTCGACGATGCGACACATTGTATGACGCTTGCATGATCGCATAATATCCCGGTAGCTTGCAATTAATGAGAGGCCGGGGGTATCGGGACGGGACACGCCCCCCCTTTTTTTTTTTAGTTGAAGCTAGGAGCTGAAGGAGGGCAGACCCCTGGGAACGATTTTGTTACTGGGGGTGCTGTGAGCAACAACCCCCCCCCCCCAAAAAAAAAAAGGATCCTGAGCAGCATTTTAGGTTCTCTTTTTAACTCCAAAAATCTCTGACAAGCAATAAAAAAAAAAAAAAAAAAGGTCATCAGCATTTTGCTGGCTACAGCACCCCCAGCATCCTCAGTCTTGTAGGGGGTGCTGGGGTGACAAAAAAGGAGAAGATATTTTTTAAAAGCTTTTTGTTTTTGTTTATATTGTTTGATTTCGGCTTTCTGTTCATTCTTGCGGTATACTCTGATCAGTACAAGACAAAAAGCCTCTGTTCAATGCTAGTATCCGATTTTGTAGTACTAAAAGCTATTATTCAATTCTCTCTCTCTCTCTCACCCTTTGTCTCATCACTTTCTCCTTATCTTAACTTTATTCATTTATCATTGATCATTTATTTCTGCAACATAACTTGATTCAAAATCAGTGATGTAGCTACTGGAGACACATGCCCCTCAGCGAGAGAGAGAGAGAGAGAGAGAGAGAGAGAGAGAAGGAAAGGAGGAAGGGAATATGAAAGAACCCCTCCCATACTCTCCCCCTAAATAATGGCCTTGTTACTTAGTATTTCATCCTTTTAAGAAGATCAGTGCCATCCCCCCCCCCCCCCCCCATATGCTGCCAGTACCCCTAACCACCCAAGCTACACCACTCCTCATGATACAAAACAAAGATCATACACACAACGTCACATCATGACACAAAGAAAAAAAAGTCCAAATAGAGACGTAATCTGTGAATAAATAACATTTAATCGTTATCACCTCCAAATCTGATCAACAAGGTGTATACTAAAATGGGTTATCAAAACTAGTTCTGCCCACATCCCTCATTGCATTGCCCTGCATTTGTATTTGTGCCGTCTTCCAAAACATACAAACTATATGCCAACATGATGGAAATATATACAGAACTACACCATAATTAACCTACACCAACTACTTTCAGTTTCAAACAGGTAGGCATTGGAGCACCCCAGAAAAAAAAATACCCTAGGTAGGTCAAACCAGATTATATTACTCCACACACATTGTTCCACTTGATTTTGCTTTTGCAACAATATACATGTATAAACCCCAAGAAAAACAATCAGGAGTTAGTACTCAAAACAAGACAAATACCAACTAACCAAATGCAATATACCCTTGTAAAGAAGTACTATGGTACCCATGGTAATATGACGGTAATTCAACCAAATTACCATCAAATCATGGTAATTTGGTTGAATTACCGTCATATTACCATGGTACTTTTCTACAAGGGTAGAGCTCAGTGTAAATAAAAATGAAAACATTGAGACCAAGTTTTATCATGTTTGGGATAATTATACTTCATGTAACAGAAGAAAAAGAGAGAGAGAGAAGGGGGGGGGGGATTTTTAAAAATTAACTTAAAAAGATACTTGAAAAAAAGGAACATTTATATGCTTATATGAAGGTACTTGGAAGGTGAAGAAGAACTAAATGGAGAAATGCTATGATAAATGATGGGCAAATCCCAAACGAAAGCCTGATAACCAGCATAAATGTCTGTAAAATTCTTACATGGGCCTAAGAAAAGTACTGCTCGTGGAAATGTAAGGGCACACACATTATAATGCCAAACTGCTATAAGACAATAGTTTCCTCATATTCTTAAATAATTGAAGTAGTACATGTACATAAGCACAGGAAAACAATATATTTGATAGCACATTTTTTTACAATTGGAAAATGACAAACTGGTTGCACAAATTTTAAGTTTTGGATTTAGTTTGATTATTAAAAGCAAAATCTTGAATAATGAACAACATTAATGACCAGTGATGTTCAATTACCTAGAAAGGATTGAATTTGTGAGTAAAAGTCTTGTTTTGTCTAAATGCTAGAACTAGGATTGAGAAGTACTTTTTGCATTTAGTTTCTCAAAGGTTTTTGCATGACAAAGTGCTCTTGCATAAATGTTCACTTCTGGCTGGTGTTTTAATTAACAGACTTTTCACTTTTTCATCTATTAGATGCCTTTGATAACCTCTCCACAAGCAAATAACACGACACCAAAATTGCAATTTTTAAGTGAAGTGATTATACAAATAGGAATAAAAGTACACATGAATCTCTACATTATATTAAAAAGAAGAAAGAGTTTTCATATGACAATACTGACACACACACTTTAAAAAGTTAATTAATAAAACATGATTTGTGTCATAGTCTTCAGTCATGCTGGGTTTTCTTTTTTTTTCGTTATTAGATACTTTCCCTCACAATGAGTCTGGAAAGTAAAGACTAAATTTATTACTTGAACCATAAACCTCATCCAACAAAAAGGCACTGGATATTATGTTAGTCTCTTTCCTCAGACGTGCTTGTAAGGGGAAAGAAGTTCCCATTAGTAAGTAAAGTTAGTAAGTAAAGACTGGAAAATCCTAGAAAATCAGACAGCCTTGAGTTGAGACCATGCATCACCCCATCATATGCTAAATTAGAAGTTGTGAGGGTTGATTGAATCACCTTTTGTAGTAGTACTGTTCACATTTATCATTGCACAGTGAATAATAATACATCATGACATCCCAGTTGACAGAGGGCTCACAAGACCAAGACCCTGTTTCATAAAGCTTGTTATCATGAACAAGTTGCAATAATTGTTAAAAGCTACTGAAATCCTTGCATTTGATTGGCTGAGAGCAAATTTGTCACAGAAATGTAACAGTTAACAAGTTTTATGAAACAGGGCCCAGTGGTGGATTTTTTTTTTTTTGTGGGGGGGGGGGGGGGGGGGGGGGGGGAGGGGGTGGGAGAGGGCACAATAGGCATGTGTCCTCCCCCTTTTGAAACCCAACTGGCATACCTTAAATACAGAACAACAACAGCAACAAAATGTTCATTGTGTACTTTTCTGCATTGTGCCCCCCTTCTTTTACAAAATCCTGGATCCACCCAAGGGCCTGTGAGACCGATTGTTCATTTTATTCGGCCTTCTGATGACCGATGAGATCATTCATGCTACAGAAGGCCCACAAGATTGAAACCTCATGAGAGTCCAAACTTTTTGGTCTTGTGGACTATTCGTCTCCTGCGCCTTTGGTCTTGTAGACATACTGCGAACTGGGATGTTACCTAATACATTGTGACATCACACACACACACGCAAGTAAGGGTGCACTTGGTTGAAAGTTTAAAAAAAGTTACAAACAACAGGTTTATAATCACTCTTACTTGCAGTTCTCTACATAGTACTTTCTGTATTTAACTAAGAACATATTCCTGATATAGAGTGCAGCTATAAATATATGCAGAACCCAATGGCACTCGCTGGATTTACTATATACTTTAGTTGCAAAATATCTGAGCCTACTTATGTAGTTTTAATTAACTAAAAGCCTGCTAAACTCCTATTGAGTGTACATGGTTTTCGACTGGCATACTCTTATATATCAGGGATGGAAACAAGTGAAAATAGCGACAAACAAGACCATGTTCTTCCGTACAATATTCTATCCCTTTACATCAAAAGCCATTATCTTTAAAATGTTCAAGAACAGGTTACTTGTCGTTTTTACAAAGGTTCATAATTCCGAAGTTTAGTTTTTCTGAACGGTTCATATTTCCGAAGGTTCGTTACTCTGAAGGTTCGTAATTCCAAAAATGAAATAGGGTTCATATTTCCGAAGGTTCGTCATACCGAAAAATTAAGTAGGGCTCTATTGCATTTTCAGAATTATGAACCTTCGGAGTAATGCACCAAATGTTCAGAATTATGAACCCTATTTCATTTTCGGATGAACCCCCTGCTATGTGAAATTTGTGTTTCGGAATTACGAACCTTCGGAATTATGAACATTCAGAAAAACGAGTACCCCCCCCCTCAAGAATACACAAAGATAATGATTTATTCAAAAGAAAAGGCTTGCATGAACAATGACTGCTTTCAAGTCAAGATAGACTGAAAATTGTACACTTAACTGAATTCACTGACATCCTCTCACCATTGAGAATGATTCTGCCATGAAGACTTTAGTCAACATAGATGCATACATGTACGAGGTTTGAAACAACTGTTTAGGGGCAGACTGGTCATGCTCAGTCATAATAAAACTTGAAGTGAAATAATACTTCTTGGTGACTCGTATCTTGGAGATAACCCCATCAAACTACTTCTAGCACAATAATAGCTCATAGTCACAGAGAGATAAGGTAATGAAGAGAACTAGCGGTGCAAAGAAGTACAAAAAACATAAATCCAAAGCCAATAAATGAATATCATATTCAACTTTAGTACTAACTTGCAAATCATAGTACATTAGAAAAAAAAAATATGTTTGTAATCATATAAGTATACTTCACACAAGTTTTAACAAAACATCCATTTGAAGTCCATTAAGATATTCTCTACATGGAATGTGGTGCTTGGAACATTCTCGTTTCCCCAAATTTACACAGATCCAGATTTGAACAATTTAAAAAAACGATGTAACCACAAGTTAGATTCCACAATTTAAGTAGTTGATAAAACAATTTGTCTGCATGACAAAGCATTACAAGTATCATCACGAATACAAAGGACCTTTTCACACGACAAGGTACTATTTTAACATCTAGATTTTTTTTCCATTATGGTCATATTAAACAATTCAAAATGAGATTACACAAAAACAGTCCAAAGTGTTATGGCCAACATGATTACCCCCAAAAAAGTACAAAACAAAACAAAATGGAATATTTAAGGGAAATATTTCTTTAAAAAAAAGAAGTAAATATATATTCCTAGCTTCATGCCCCATTCTCTATGAGTGTTTGGCAAACGGGCAGAAAACAAAGAATAGCACAGGTTGGGGAAATTCCTCTTGAATTATTTAGTTAATTGAATCTTACTGATTCACCTTTTTAATTTTTTTAATGATTTAAAAAAAATTTAACCATTAAAAAAATTGCATGAAGAAATGTCCAATAGTACCTGTAACATGAACCCAGTTCCCTAAAAAAAAAAAAAATATTATCATACAATTTAAGATTTTGCCAATTAATAACATTGTTAAGATATTTTAAAGTTCTAGTCACAGGCACATGGTTTTCTTACAATCATAAAATACTGAATAATTGAGCTTGTTAATTGTGTATTCTAAATAAATTGACTTCTTCTTAATATTTTGAGGGTCCATTTTTGATATCCTGCCACACCAAGAATTTCAATTCACAAAATTACTAAGGAACGTTAGTCAGTATATTTTCTAAAATTATCTAAGAATCACCCTATTTGGGATGTGTGTATTGGGGGGGGGGGGGGGGGAGAAGTATGTATTATTATGTCATAAGTGTGATTTCTTGCATGGTCTAACATTTTTACAGACAGGTTCTTTATTGATACACCAATATAAGTCAAGATGATATGCAAAATGGAAATAACCCTTGTAGTACAATCTCACTTCCATTCTCCATCTTAGTGAGTCTGAAATCTTTATTCGGCAGTACTTAAAGTGACAGTAAATTGAAGCTCCTAATGGCGCCATCTTTCAACAGGATTTGATAAGTGTCTGTGCCTCTAATTTTGCCATCATGCCCCATTCTAGTTTGTAGAAGCTTAGAATGTATCTGTAGGCAATTTTCCACATGTGCAACATCAAAAATAATAGAAATATAAAATGTACCTATTTACCAAACAGCCGTTTGTCGAAAATCAAAATAAAATGCAATTAATTTTCAAATTATAATTCTTAATTTAGCAGTTATTGTAAGGTGGCACTATTCAAGTTTTGCCAGTTTAATGCCATTTTAAAAGCCAATTTTTCAGAATTCTCTCATGAAAATAATCAGATGAAATCCAGATGGGTGTTAACTTTATCTGAAGAGATATTAGTTAACCCACTTCAGGCTCTCACCAAACAATGTCTTCATGAAACCATGAGCTCACAGTACAGCAATAATTGATCATCCGCTCGGGTCTTATAAAGCCTACGATTATTACTTCTTTTATACTTTTCATATGGAGAAGAGTGAAATTATTCCATGCAATGTCTATCATAAAAATACAAACAGCAGTTTGTAAATTCCTCAAATTTTGGCCACATTTGTATTGGATGACATTTGCAAGTCATCTGGATGTGCATGTATACTGTTTTCATTATTTTGGCATAATTTTTTCCTTAAACTTTGGCTTAAAACACCCTTTTTACATATTATATACTGTAGTATTTTATTTCATAAATGTATTTACATAGATCTTAATGAAGTGTAATGATGATCAACTATTTATTTCTTATCAAGCAAGAGTATGCTTGTAGGTAAAAGCAACCAGAGGGACCTACAACTATAAGTCTTATCTGAGGGACATGGTAATGAGGATCGATGCCTTACCAAACTACACTAGCACAACACCTCCTGGTTACAAGACCACTGCTCTTCCACTGAGCTTTCAGGGGAGCGTTTCATCAAGCGTTTTGTCAGTGATTTTTACCGACAACTGTTATAAGCTACTGAAATCCTTGCATCTGATTGGCTGAGAGCAAATTTGTCAGCAAAAATCACTGACAAAACGCTTGATGAAATGCTCCCCAGGACTCCTCATGTAGCCTTCTGCAAAATATTGCCAAACGGTGTAGTCTTCACTACTGCACTGGCTTTGCTTTGCAATAGAAACGTGCAGCTGTTGCATAGACCACATCTTAAACCTGAGAAGTTTTATCCTCTAATTATTGTACAAAATCTTTTAATGTTAGGATCAGAAGTTCAGAACAATTCCAAATTCTTTTAAACTGAAGAATTACATCTCTTTTGCCACTGGCCCAGAATTGCACACCTTACCCAATGCGATATATTTCATTTTATAATAAAAAAAGCACATTTTAAAGTGTACAAATCACCTGAAAAAATAATTTGTGTACAAATAGAAAGTATAAAATAAACCACAAAGAACATTATCTGGCATTCTATAGGTTAACAGTTGAAGAGTATGAAGGAAATAAAGGATAACATCGTCAAGATAAGGGCTCGCGCGGATCCAAACTTGGAGTTCGGTTCCGCACAAGCCCTTATCTTGGCGAGCGTACGGGTGCATCAAGTTGTTTACGCAAGAGTCGCTTTTATGCTTATAGAGAGTGCAATTTAAATTCCAATATCTCTTCATAGTATTAATATTTGAAGCCCATATTTTGAATATAACAACATGGAACCTTTAACATACAGAACAAAATATTTTAGGGTGATTGGTATACCCTTTAACTACTACTTAAGGATAAACCAAGAGAAGTGAATGAGCGATGTTCATAGTACATATATGAGAGCACAGTGCATAAGTTTTATTTTTAACACACATAAATTCTTATGCATACCAACGTTCCCTAAATAGGAATACATGTAGTTCTCACAATGAGTATGCATAGATTCACTATACAATACAAAAAACAGGGGTTGCATCAATATGTCTGGACCCATGTCAAACAGGGATCCATTTCATAATCTTATTTTCAGTATCTAGAAAATGATAGAACACACACATACACATTATCTACAATGAGTCCACACATACAGTATACTGGCTTGCACTGCAATGTTTATCAGAGAGTCTAAATGAGTGATGCAGTATGCTAAGCAGAACTATTTTTTTAAAAGTTAAGTGAACCTACTAATAAATGCAACAAAAGATTTTTGAAGAAGTCACATCTACTTAGCACATCTATTTGATCAAAAAATCAAATTGATAGGAGCACAGTACAATAGGAGTACTATTCCAACATGAAGGTAGGGAATAACATTTTGAGGGTCATACAAATCTCTGACTCTTATACTAGTATTTTATATCTCTATAAAAAATAATGACCTTCATTGGACAACATGAATAAACAAGGGCACTTTTTCTATGAGACAAAAATAATGTAATATTTCTCTTTCCATTAAAAATACCAAATGTCAGGTAAAATTAGATCTCTGTATAAAATACTATAAAACTCTGTTGCACAATGATCCCATCATATCCTCCACACTTCTACTTTCTCTGCTACCACACACCAGTTAGCGTGATCATAGTAGCTCTTTACGATGTGAAGGTTCTCAGTGTTTCTTTCGATCAAGTCCGTCAGCTCACCCTCCTTGAAGACATGGTAGTATCGCAGGTACAGGGAAGCGTCCGTAGGGTTCTTGGCATTGGTTTTGTCTTCTTCTTTCTGCACCTGTCTGAGGGACAGGTCATCTGATTTAGTTCTTTCTTGCTGATGGATGCACCTCAGGTTGGGGTTACTGGCTGGCCGCCGCTTCCGGAACTCGCTTTTGGAGCCGACGCTGCGCTGGGTGTGCCGTCCAGGGTCATGAGGCTCCAATGGGTCGTCCTGGTTGAGGGAAAGACTTTCGGAGGACGGTTTCCTTGACAATGCCAGTGGGCTCTCAGGGAACTTGAAATCTTTGGGCATGAGCTTCTCCAGCATACTGAGGGAGTGGGAACGAGTTGGAAGGTCCGGTGCAGGGTGCTGCTCTTTGTTGACTTGGGACTGTTTGGTTGGATTGATAGGGTAGGTAGTCAGACTTTCATCTGAGGAGGATACAGAATCAAGTGAGGACTCGATGTCCCTCTCCGACCCTGACTGAGACAGATGACTCCTTCTCTTTAAGGACTTGAAGATCTCTCCCTTGGCAGAGGTGAAGTTCAATCCAACCACCGGCCTTTTGCTCGTCTTTCCTTCAGATTTATATAACAGTTCTAAAGACTTAGTGATAACTCCATTCAATGGGTTAAAACTCTTATCTTTGGTCTCCTCAGAACGGAGATTGAGTTTGAGTTGTTGCTTTCGCCAATTCAGCAGCTTCTTTGTGGCCTCTGAGCATTCCCCATTCACACTGCCATTGCTAACAAACCCTGAGGTATCACTACTCCATGCTGATGCCTTCAATTCGCTTCCCTTGAGATTTTTGACATCTATTGCACCTTCTGAGTTGTGTGAAAAAGAAGACAGATTTCTCCTATTAGCACCAAATTTTTCTAAGGAAGTTCGAGGAGAGCTGGTTCTTTCAAACTCTCTTTCATCCAATGACTGAGAGCTTAACAGTGGTGATGTTCGCTTTTTGGTATTTCGAGGAGATTTCAAATGCTTGGGTAGAATACTGTCACAACTGCCAGAGCCATTAAGCATAAGGTGGGAATGGCACTGTCTGCTCCTCAGGGCTTGACCATTAACAGTACCCTTGTGTCCATTATCAAAGAAACCCATAGAGCCATCCTTATTAATGATACACCACTGGTTCTTGGTGCCCTCATCAATGTCGTCATCATCATCCCCAAAGACACTATTGACATCACCTTGAATCATATCATCCTCACTTCTGAATGAGGATGTTGGTGAGAAGGTTGCAGGAAACACCTGGAGGAATCCATCCCACATCGTCCCTCCCCTCTCTCCTTCCTCCACACTGCTACTCCTGCTCATCAGTCGTCTTCCCATCCCACTGTCAGACTGGCACCTGATCTTGGTGACCCTCGGTTTAGCACTCAGCATAACGCTCTCCTCGCAGCTGTAGCACTTCCGTAGAACCCTGGACTCCTCTGACCTCAACTGGTCCCTGCGGTTTGGAAACTTCTCTCGGAGCCAGTCCCTCTCTGTCGTATGCCTCTGGAGCGTCTTTGTTTTCCTGGATCGCATGCCTCCATTCTGGGCGGTTGCAATGGCTGGATGAACTCTCATCTTTGATAGTTTGGCATCTGTCCTCCAGTTGAGTGCCTTGTCTGGCTTCTTTTTTGTCTTCTCATCATCATCATCACTAGCTGAACTACTGCTGTGGTTATTATGCACCATGCTATTCTGTTTTCCTGTGTCAAATGATACAAGACAAAAGAAAACTTAATATATTCAATATACTAGTAATCTCCATTTCATAGACAACAGAAATTTTCTTTAATGGCAAAGTCATTTACATCAAAAATAATTTAAAATTACAAGTATTTCTAAGCAGTGAGTATGCAATTTAGAAAGCTATTGTTGCTAAAAGTGTTTTCAAATCCTTTCCCATCTAGCTATAAGGCGTACTACTTTAATAACATTACATGCATAACAGTTACATGGTATGTGATGTTCTATTAGGCAATTTACCAGAGAAACTGCAAACATGATTTGCAGGTAATCATATCAGTTTCCAGGGGATTTCTGTAACAAGATGTAGCTATGTATAAAAGATTAAAAGAAAGACAACCTAATTGCTCTGCTTGGATGTCTCCATCAACTGATTTACTATTAACTCATTTACCACTAAGTTCTCTCACCCTCAAAGGCTTCAATACAGGAGCCATCTGGTTCCCATAGGCGATGGGCTAATGTCTATTGAGGTGCATCATTTTTCAATGTAATGATAGAAGCTGACATTGAAAATTAAATATAATACTAAATATTTGTCTTGAAAGATGCATGTTTCTATTCAGTTGGTAAGTCATAAGAGAATTATGAACACTACATCATCAAAATGACCATTGTGTTTACACAGGGCACATTATGTTTTTTAGATACAATGCTTGGCATTGATGAGGTAGTGATGTTAATTGTGAATGTTATTCTCCTAAGGCGACTACCGGTAGACACTTTAATTCCAAAATTCCATACAATTTCAAATATACTAACTGGCTGACGAACATATAATTATATGCAAGGCCTTCCATGGGTCTGTATAAGGTCTAAAGCCCTCAGCACTACACAATTTTAGCGGAACTGGCCGAGCATAATTGGCTTCAGAGTGATTTGATCGTTTCTAATATTTGCTCCTTCTGAAGCAAATCTGTCTCCTACTGTGATTAAAATGCCCTTGGGCAATCTTTCAGTTATCTCACTCAGACAGCAAGACACAGAAGAAAATTGACTTCAACAGCTAATTAGCCAATGCATGTAGTCTTTTTTTTCAAACCCTTTTTAATCCAGTTTTTTCTAGATCAGTGGTTTGATATGGAACATATGTGAAAGCTTTTTCCCCCACGAGACTCAGGATGTTAAAGATCAATGGCTGGTCTAACTGAAAGTAGAATTTACTCTTTTAAGCCAAACACTATTGCTTTATATACATGTACATGGTGTTTTCAGTATTCATATCATTATGCAGAAACTCAATCAGGAAGAGTTTGTTTAAATTTCAAATCTTTCTCTGTGTTAAATTATTTGAAAGCAACATGCACCAGATAGGTACCCCCAAGACAACTATTCCCCAGGAAACTAACACCCCCCCCCCTTCACATACACATACAAGAACAATCAAATATTTGCTTAAAATTGCTTTTGGTTTGTTTTCCTGTTGTTTTTTTTTAAAGCAAGTTATTCCAGGGCTATTGATGCCCTTTAAACATCCCTAACTTCAGTCGATACAGTTATCTATCCTTTAGTCTGTAGACATCTTTTACCTGAATTTGGAACACGAAAATTTGTGCACCAATAATATAACAGCCCATATAATAATTCACAGTAGATTAAGCACTGGACATGAATTTCTGTGTTGTTAATGTACAAGAGAAAGAGCAAGATTCCATTTTCTTTGCCAGGATCTCAAATCACAACTGAAAGAGTTGAGAAAAATTGAACAGAAGATGAAAAAACATAAATTAATATCAAATTCTGTGAGAAAATAAAATACTACAAATAGCATCATGGATTTGAAAAAAACACACCCAAGTTTACAGCTGTTTTCACTTCAAAGGGATTTTTATTATCCTCTTTCAAGGGGTACAAACCAATTTCTTTATCACTACAACTTATTGGTTGTTATTCACATTGGATGTATTCATTTGTAACCTAACACAAATGCAAGTCCTGCAAAAGTACACATAAATGGCTATGTACTTCTATTAACCAGAAGACAGCTCTGAAGATTTTCACTGAAATCCTTTCACTTTCCTTTTTCAGTGCCGATTTCACGTATATATGTGACAGACAGACTTTTCATTCACCAATTGCTTGATCACAGGAAAGGTATATATGGTGGTCAATGTATATCAGAATTTTGAGCATAAATCAAGCATTTTAAATATCATTATAACTATATGCTACCATAGAAATTTTCAGAGAAATTGCAGATTTTTGAAAAGATATTACCTTATTTTAACATTAAACAATAGTAAACAAATGAGAAACCAAAAAATAGTGGACAAACAAGAAACTCAAATGTTATTTTCAATAATTCTTATGCATAAAGTTTGGTCAAGTAATAATGTTTGGTATCATAAGAAATGGACATAAATTTCCTACAAGTCTTGTACACAATATTTTGTGAAATAATATAGGTTAATGAAGTGCAGACATTTGAAAAGAAAGCATTGATCACAATTTGGTAAAATTTTGAAGAGAGCTAAACCCTTTGGCACAGTAGGAGTTAATTAAAACCCCATCCCCATCCCCTTTCCCCACCTTCTTCCATTTCATTTACTTTGTCTTCATTGTTCAATATTTGGCTCCATAGGAATTCAATTGCCCTAATTCAAACAGTAACAGGATGAAAGTGAATGGATCGATGAGACAAGTTATGGATTCCAATGTCAAAAGAAAGAAGAAGATTGGGAATAACAAGAAAGGCTTGGTTACAAGTGGTGGAAGGAAAAATGCAGGAACATGGGTCATTAAAACGTCGCTGGGTTTGCGAACTGACGTACGTGCAGAGGCTTAACTACAGGAGATACATCGGTTTGCGAAACCAGTGACGAAAAAAAAAGGAGACCCCCAAAAAGCAGGAATGAGATGTCTGTTATTAGGCCCATAAGGCCAATTACCATCCCTCAAACTAGGCAAATGTCCTGGGCCCCATTTCATAAAACTTATTATCAATAACAACTGCAATAAATATAATAAATTTGCTGTCAGCCAATCAAATGCTCTGATTTCAGTTGCTTATAACAGTCATTGTGACATGTTATTGATAACAAGTTTTAAGAAACAGGGCCTGAACATGCCATGAATGAGTTCCTTTGGCGGAAGAATAAATTCAGAGCTTTGTTACAAATCTCCAATTCTGAATTCCCATCCATATAATAACATGTACCTACAGATGTTAGCCAATGCTTCTTGTAGTTTTGTTACTGCCATTCAGGTAACATGAAAATCATGGTCATTTTCCTTTGCCATAAAATTTGTGGTGTAAAATATGCAACAGAACACAAGTTACATGTACGTTCCAATACAGCTCTGCTAATGCTAACCAACCCAAAATCTCAATCCCAAATGACAGAAATACACATAAAACTGCAAATTTCATACAACACATGTCTGACATAGCAAAGCTATATTTGACAAACTTTCACCAGTTGTTCAATAAATGTCATGCTTCTCTCAGATCATGTTTTCAATCAACCAGGGATGGAAAACTCTCAAGAGTCAGGCCAGACAAGACAAAATTTATGAACTTTTTGTAAAAAACCTTTAAACACGTATAGCACATCAAGGCCACACGGGACAAAAATATAAGAGATCTTCATTAAACAACATTTTCCCATATTCAAAAGTCAAGAGGCATAACAAAGGTTCTTATTAAACATATCGTCTGTTTGGAGCCAGAAGGGTGTTAGCTCATCTACACTAACACAGAGTTAATGCCCTTCTGGCTCTTAACAGACGATATTATTCAAAGAATCGCCTTCTTTCCTAAACCTCAACAAGAAAACTTGTTTCACATCTGATTAAGATAGGATTGACAAAACTTCCACAAAATACTAAAAAAATAGGGGACAATCCAACAACATGGGTCTCATTAATTTTTCCCAATAAGGAAATGTCAGAGAGTAATGCAGATGATGTACCGTGAAACCTGTCTATAAATACCACTCAAGGGAGACCAAAAAAAAGCGGTCTTTAGGAGCAGGTGGTCTTTATATACAGGTCCCTTTAATACGCGTTTCAATGAGAAACACTTTCCAATGGACACAAAAATTGTATAGATAGGTGGTCTTTCTATACAGGTGGTCGTTACATCAGGTTTGACTGTACATCCACAGGTAGAAAGTCAATACTCATAACCAGAACTCGGACATATGAAGCAAATAATCATCTTATCTTCTCAACAAGAAAACCTGCTTCACACTGATGTTGTTAAAAAACTTGAATGCTGTTTTTCTGATCATGTCACCGATGTTATTTTTTTTAAATGGAATGCTTTTTTCTGATCATGTCACGCTTAATGCATGGATGGAAAATTCTCAAGAAGTATTCAAGGCCATACAAGACAAAAAAATAATCATCTTATCTCCTATCCCTCAACAAGAAAACCTGCTTCACATTGATGTTATCAAAAAAATGGAATTGTTTTTCTGATCATGTCATTGACGTTATTTGAAAAACGAATGCTTTTTTCCGACCATGTCATGATTCACGCATGGATGGAAAATTCTCAAGAGAAGTAATTACATATCAATGCCATAAAAGACAAAAATATAATCACCTTATCTCCTATCCCTAAGCAAGAAAACCTGCTTCACATTGATGTCAATGCCATACAAGACCAAAATAGGAGATCTTTCATAAACAACCTCTTTCCACCTTCCGAAGTCAGAAGGCATAACAAGGTTCTTATTAAACATATTATTCAACCAATTACCTTCTCTTTCTTAAATCTCACTAAGAAGACTCGTTTCATATCTGACTTTAGACGGATTTACGTAATTTCCGCAACTACTCAAAATGGGGGAAAAAACCAAGCCGCAAAAGCTGCATTTTCCCACTATAAAGAAAGGTCGGAGAGTAATGGAGACAATGTACATGCCCTTTGAGATCTGTCTCCCAATGTCCAAATAAACTGATTGCCTCAGAGGCTTGCGTCAAGACATACGTATCATGTTAACAAACACCGAACATGTCATTGTTACCATCGTCTATTAGATTTGATACAGAGTGGTTTAAGAATATTTCATGAGTAGCCGTCTATATAAGAGGATAAAGAGGTTATTTAATTCAGCACACACTTATGGGTGGAAGTACTTGACATGCGCATGCAACATGATAATGGACCCGTGTTTCATTACCTATTATTGTCAAGATTCTGCGAAAACATTAGTAGCTTCTTTAGGGAGCTTAGCGAAACGCAATGGTGCATAGAGATGCGGGGGAAAAAGCAAAGAGGAAAATTTCCAGTGTTGTCTTTGCTTCTTAATTAAAATCACATCTGAATATAAGTTTTCATATTATTTTGTTTAAAAGTGGTCAAAGAGGTAAATACTATTTCACATCCTAATATTTTGGTTCTGCCTCTGTTGAATAAAATTTTGATTTTTAATAATTTTGTCATATGCGTCTTTCCCACGTTTTTACGGACCACAGAATTTCGCAAAGCTACCTTACAATACTCCACAACCCAAGCTATGACTCAACTCTGTCTACATCTGGGGAGCATTTCATCAAGTGTTTTGTCAGTGATTTTTACCGACACCTGTTATAAGCTACTTAAATCCTTGCATCTGATTGGCTGAGAGCAAATTTGTCGGTAAAAATCACTGACAAAACACTTGATGAAATGCTCCCCTGGGCTTACCACAAGGTTCACGGGGATATGTGCACCCACAGCTGTGTTGGGTTTGACATGTACTATTACGTGCAAATTTCTTTTGATAGCTATTTGATGGCACATATAATCTTATATCAACATCATAAGTTTCATGTCTTCCTGCATGAAAGTACTTACAGGAACTTAACTTAAATTCAATTTTTTTCAAAATAAATGTGCCTTAAATAAGGGAATATTTTGGAGCCTTCTTTTCAACTTTTCTTGTCCACTTAAAATCAATTCATAGAAAAAAAATATTTTCCAACTAGCTTGCAATATATTAGAATTAGCTGTATGGTATACAGTCTCTAGCAAGTTGAGCCTCTTTTATTAATTTCAGATGAATACCTCTTACATCATTTTCTGCACATGATGATCCATCTGTTTTGAGCCAGAAAGGCGTTAACTCACACACTTTAACACAGAGTTAACGCCCTTCTGCTTCCAAACAGACAATATACACCCTGAATCTCCAGAACGAACTGATATTGCCTTTCTATTAATTCTTTTCTCTCTTATTTTCAAAGCATGCACTCCATCCCCTGCACATCAATCAAAAGACTATCCATTTGAAATTGAATAGTCATTCATTGAGCATTGGAGGATTGGACCCAATTATTAAGCTCAATAAAAATAGTACTTCATGTGAACGGATGAGAGAGAGAAAAAGAAATAGAGCATTTATTCCTTTTGAATATAAATTACAGCCAAGCTCTTGATATGAAGCTGGGAACATCCCTTATAGTAATTTAAATTGGATTATATTTGTCTCGCTTTTTGTAGTTCATATCAGAGCGTTAATATTACAGACCCCTTGAGTCTATGAAGAAAAAAGAAATGCTTGAATGCAATACCAGTACCATCTTTAATAACTTGAAAAGGAATAGATATACAGGGTGTGTAGAAAAAAGTGGAAAAAAATAAAGGGTACCGGTACTTTGACCAACATTCTTCATGGCGAACACATGGTTACAGCCATACAGAGATAAAGTTGGCAAAACAAATCAGACCATACGTCAGTTGCGAGCCAGAAGGGCGTTAACGATATGTGAAAAGATATGACGTAACGCCCTTCTCGCTTTTTCAGCAGATGATATGTTATCTTCAGGATTATGCATTTTCTGGGATGCTCTGTATAACTGAACTGCCATATAAAAAAATTAGGTATGAAAAATTTCATGCTGAATACAGATGATTCCTAAAACATGTATTACTGCAATTTATACACTAAGCAAACAGATTTCAATCTAGAACCCACAAATTCAGATTGAAAAAAAAAAAACTTATCTTCACCACACATATACATGTACTTCTTGAAATTTGCTGAATGAAAGAAGCATTGAAATTTTCCCTCATGTAAAACCAGAAACTTACGAGTGCATTTAATGTTTGCGAATTTCGCTAGAGGTTCACATTCACGAAAATCATAGAATCATAATTGACATAACACTATTTTTTTCGCAAATCACAAAAGTTTCATGCAAATGGCTGTCATTAACAGTTCGCGAAAGTTTCATGTCGTGAATGTTTCTGGTGTTACAGTGTTCTGCAGCACAGATTTCTGGTTAGATATATGCAAGTGCTTGAAATGGAAAAATATATTCTTAGCAAACAAAACAAAAAATATGGTACCTTTGCTTCTCCTGGTTCTCGTGTTCTTGGGCTGAAGGTGCCATGGAACCAAGACATCTTGAGCATCAAACTGAAATTCAAAAGGAATGGGGAAAAAGATGTAGAAAACAATGCAAATGGCAAGAAATTATTAAGCGTTCATTTTAAAAGGGTTGCTCAGGATTGTTTGCACAAATTCAGCATAAAATTGATAGTAGAAAAAAGGACAAAAGAAGAAAATAAAAAGAGAAAAAGAGAGAGAGAGAAAGGGAGGGGGAAGCCAAAAGAAGATAATAGGACCCATCTCACTCCCTCCCACTAACTGTTGCCCTCATAAATCTAACTCAATATTTCATCCTCCTAAAAAGATCCATGCACCTTCAATGGCTGGACCCACCCTATGCTGCTGCAATAACATATACATATACAGTACTTCACTTCATGACTATAATCTAGCTTTCTGTCTGACTTTTTGGGGGTCCCTATTTCAATTCATCACTTTAATACCATCACACTAAAGATAAGATAGGAAAGTTAAATAGGATAGAATTTGAGACATGGAAAAACTGTAATAGTCTGCATGGAATCAAAGCCTATTTCAAGTGGATCTTTGTATTTCATTTGATGGCTCCCGTTCCTTCTCAAGGGGAAGCCAGGATAGAGGAAAAGAAATCCTAGACAACGAAACAGTTTACTACCTGGAGATGTAGCTGTCTTTTCAAATAGGTCTGAATTCTATCCATTCCTTGTCGCAATACTTGAAATGGAGCATGTGTAACGCGATACTAGCTTGGCGACACATTTCTGCCAATTTGCAGGCGTAAAACCAAACTGGTGTTCTCGGAGTTGCAACCATGAGGGAAAATAAGTCTACTCAGATTTAATCTCTCGACTCAATTTGGAGTGATTCGATCACCACTGCCACCGATCGGAAGAAATCTTGGAGGATTTGATGCTTTTATTACAAGAATGTTAACCCATCGATGGTTTCAGTTTCGGCTGAACTGCCTATCCATTGGGTATTGAACCAGAGTGTACTTGAGCTCTAATGCACTGAAAATTTGTTTCAATAAAAATACAAGTGCTTACACTAGTGGTACAGAAAAACATTTTCTTCTGTGCAAAAGCACATGGAGAAAGAAGTCTGCAGATGACGATAATGATTTATTTAACATGTCTGCTAAGAATGCTTGTAAAACAAGAGGGACATACAGCTTTAATCAAATCTCATCCAAGGGATTTGGTAACGAGGATTAATGCCTTACCAAAGGGTAATAGCACAGGGACTTGGTTTCAAAATCAGCACCTCCCAATTACGGGACAACCGCTTTACCACTAAGCCATCGTGCCATCTCAAATGACACCACTATGTTACCCATGTAATCATAACATAAATAGTGATCACACTTTGAACATTTTTAGCCAGAAAAATAAATTTAACAATATTTAGATATTCAACTACAGTGTGTATTAACCAGGGGTTGACACTAATAAGTCTTAAATTTTCAACCCCCAAAGTTTAGAAATTTACACAATGGGGTGCATGCATAGAGACCTTGAATATTTCAATAATGACCCCCTGCAAAAATAGTTCGTGAGGATCGCGGCTTTAACAAAGGGTTGTTGGCCACATCTCAGGCTGAAAAACAGGAGGTTGAAGTCTGCTCCGTGCCACATACATCCATCGACTCCTGCATGCCTCGATTCATTAAAAGAGTATGAATCGATTGTGTGCCTAAACTTGAGCACGTATCCTGAATCTTCAAGTTTTACAGGCTCAATAAGCATGCGCCAAGCACACGTATGCGCTGATGTGAACTTTACGATGTGTAAATGCCACTATCCTCCGCAGCACATACAAGTATTGATTGTTAGCATGCTGTCTCCTTTCCCGCCGGGGCTCATCTTCTCTTCCTGTTTCTCCAATTAAAAGAGAGAGAAGCTCCAACGACGACGACGAGGGGATGCTGCAACAGTTTGCTTGGAAAGAGATTTGTGGGATTTGCCAAACACTGGAGGTGCTCTAATTAGCTGAAGCTTGCTCAAACCAGTTGCGAAGGGGGATGTTTTATAGTCGATGCTTGTTTTTTGTCTGTGGAAAATTGTCTGCATTTTGTGCTTGTACAAGGATACATTGCTAAACATTGCCCGACAATTGTTTGTTTTATCTTCATCATGTGCTAATGGTTCAGAATTTGAGTTGGTATGCTGCTATGCCTCCCCATTCCTCCTTTTTTTGTTTTTCCAAAACATGATCCTATCACAGAAATAGAATTGCATGGTAAATCTTTGTGCAACTTAGGGCTTCCCAAGGGACATTTAGATATTTATTCAACATGACAATATTTCTAAACATCTCAGAATTACTAGGGCTTTTGGAAGACTCTGGTATAAATCTTATAGCTTTCATCAGTTTCTGATCACAAAAAAAGGAATGAAAATAAAACTTGTTTAATATGGTCTCATATTGCTTCATGTGTATCATAGGAAACAAGTGATACATATCTTTAAATTCCGTCCTTGATTTTAAATAAATTTTAGTAAACATCCGAAACACTATCAATTGTTTAACTTTGTCTATGTTTCAACTAACCACTTAGTAATCATGCTGGTGTTCAAAAAAACTTGTGCAAACACTGCCCAGTGTTGGTGATGCAAACAGAACTTACAGTCGGGTAGATGATGCAAGTTTATTTGGCCCATCCAAAAATGCAAACTTGCAATTTCCATCTTGTAAAAATAATACCAAGCTGAAACACAGTAATGATTTGTGTCTTACAGCATATTCATGAGCCTTCCTGCTCTCCCAACTGAGGGCATTTTACAGAGCTTTACTTAACCTTTAATGTTGATGGAATTACATCTGTGGCAAAAAATAAATGTTCTTTCAACAACGGGATTGCGTCACTACTTTATAATCGTAATTAACAAAGCAAAGGTTTATGAATAAAACAAAAATGCTTGAGGTTTTTTGCCATTCACATAGTTGGTTTCTACATGATGAGCATAATAAAGAGACAGGATTCACGTCTTTGCCATGAATCAAGCCCCAAGAAGACAAGCTGGAAAGGTTAATGAGTTTCCAGTGAAAAGTAATCAAACCTAAATCACAGAGACATGAGGATCATGGAATAAAAGCCTGCAGTATTTAGAGGATCTTCAGAGATAAACAGAGAGGAGTTAGGAAAAAAAAGAGAGATTGGTAGGAAAGATGATGAGAAACATGTTTTATTAGCATGAAATGGAAAGAGAGCTAGAGAGGGAAGTACAGAGGAAGAAAATTAAAATTAAACCAACAAAATAAGAAGATATGATATTCGGGGAAGGAATGACAGAGACAGAGACAGACAGAAACAGACAGACAGACAGAGAGGGACAGACAGAAGGGAGGGAGAGAAAGAGAGAGAGAGAGAGAGAGAGAGAGAGAATAACAGAGAATAAGAAAGCGAGGTAGAGGGAGAGAGAGATACAGTACAGGAGTAGTGCAGCCATTTAATAAAATAACTTATAAGTATACATGTATGGTTACTCATGATTTGAGAATATATGTGTATGGTAGCACAAATATATCAAAAAATCATGAGTAACCTCAAATTATTTATTTTGGGAAGAAATATTTTCATTAATGCTCAGTTTATCTTGCTGTCCATTAAGATTACATTTGCGTCTCACTATCTGAAATGTCAAAAAGTTCCTTTTTATGCTAGGATATAAGCATGAACACCAATATAATTATGACTTAAAGGGTATACCTGTCTCTGTTTCTGCTCCAAAGCCCAGACGTATATCATGACCAGCCCGCCGGGCCGGCATATCCTTGCCAGCTCCTGGATGGCCTGGACGCGCCTCTCAACCGTGGCAAAGTGGTGGACGACCGCGATGGAGATGACGGCATCGAAGCAGTTGCTACGATACGGGAGGCGCAGATTGTCACACACCATGGCCTCGTGGCCCCTCTTGGCGGAGATGTCCACGAGATTAACGCAGCAGTCGGAGCCAATCTTGAACGTTTGGTTGTTGATCCCCAGGTACTTGCCATTCCCACACCCTAAGGTAAGGCGGGAAGAAAATCAGAAGTAGGAAATGGAAGATAAACTGTGAGTAATGATCGTCATGTGTTGATTTTCCTGCAGCGAATTTCTCTCTGCGTGGATGATAATTAAAATGACAGAAAGAAACACAACACCGATCACTCCAAGGCACATTTGCAATTGACATTTGCGACTGAAATTAGACTCTAAAATGTTAAAACCACAGCTACATACTTATCAAAATAACTGTGGAAAGAGAAATGGATCTATATAATGTTATTCTTTAACCCATTGGGGGACACTGTCACTTTCGATGGCCATGCATTTCCAATGGGTTTCAAAACAAGTTAAATCACACTCAGCTTTCAATGGGGAGCAGTAATGATATCACCAAATCACAAGAACTTGCAATGATGCATTACTGTTGATCCCGAGGTATTTTCAGTTTCGGCATTTTGAAGGAAAGTTACGTGGGTTGAATAGGTGGAAATGAAATATAAACTTTGATTAATGATTAGCACATGTTGATTACTCTCCACAGATTTCTTTTCTGCATGGATGATTAAGATGACAGTAAGAAGCACATAAAATATCACTCTGCCGAGGTGTTTTGCAACTCAGATAGAAATAGACTTCGACATGCTGATTCTATGTTATGTATTATGTTGCTTTTGAAAATGCTGTGATGAAAGTTGTACTATGTAGAGCATACTAAATGCTAAATGCTAGTTATGGTAAATGTTGAATAACGACTTGACTTTAGTCTAAATTAACTAGAAAGTCAATGATGGTTTTCAGTGCAACCTTGCTTCAGTACAATTTACATATAAAAGAAGTGTACTTCAATAACATACATACATAATATGAGCTTCAGCTGACATTTAAAAGAGCACTTCTACTACTTCTCTTTACTTGGAAAAGTCATAAATCTAATAACTATTTTGATGGTTGCCTTCTGCTGAAGTAATATGATGCAGAATAAACCGGAGAGGAAATGAGAACAAAGAGAGATAGAACAAAAAATATGAGAGACTGAGAGATGGAAAGACCATATACAGCCATGGAAAAAATTATTAGACCAAGAATGGTTACTGATAGTGTTATTTTTATGGTAAGAAGGAAATAAAATATCATAAAAGCAAGGTATAATTGCTGGAATTTGGTAGTCATTCAATGAAATACAAAGTCAAATCATTTTTATAATTTTGTTTGCATATTATAGTACCCTTATTACAGAAGCTTGGTCTAATAATTTTTTCCAGGGCTGTAGGGAAGGTGGGGGGGGGGGACATGACAGTCTGTAAAAGTTAATGAGGGAATTTTTCTTACGAGAGAGAGAGAGAGAGAGAGAAGGGGGGGTTGAGGCAGAGAAAAAACACAAAACCTTCCATCCATCTCTCCAAATTCACTTCACATAATTACAAACCTAGCTTGGGGAAATTTACAGGAAAGCTCGATGGCTTTGTGGAATAAGAGGGTTCCATTGGGGATGTTGATGGTGATGGAAAAAAAGGGTTTCTTATAAAAGCAGATACAATGTAGGCATAGGATAAATGACATCTTGGAAAATGAGCATGAAACTATGCCATGGGGATGTAGACGGAGAGAGAAGAAGGCTCAGATAGATATATGGAACATGAGAAACACGTAAGTAGTGATGCCATACACACTGCTATCCACAAAATTACATCTACCAATCAACAACGTTCCCGTTCTTCTTGCTGATATATATATGCTCCTGATAGTACTTTATATTACAAGCAGTAAGTGGAAAAAAATACAGCTTATTTCCTTTGACAGTTCATGCTTATACTGCAGTTATTTTATGCATTAAGACTTGGAAAATTATAATATCGCCAGCACTGGGCAGCAAACGTGATGTATCTCCCACATATAGCAGTGATGTTGCAGTATTTGCATTTCAAAATGACACGACTCTGATGTTATCAACGGCTAGCTCTGATATCATGTGCTGACTTCTAAATTATATCTGTTGCAGTTTAAGCAAATGCATCCATCTGGTATTCTGTGCATTGTTAACAAAACTAGTATAAAAGCACCACAGGAATACCACAATGTTTCCATACACACAACTATTATGTACATACATGTATGTGTATGCGGATTTCCCCAAAGTTACCCGTCATGTTGCAGATAGTGCCCCATATTATGTATAAACTAGACTTTTGGGAAACTGCGTATCTGCTAAATATTTTATCTGTGTAGAATTTCAAGCAGCACAATAACTGATTAAGAACATCCATGATTGAAGAACAGCAATTGCAGCACATTGTCACCTACAGCCAACAGCATCTGTGTTACAAATCAATAAGAGCCTGTTCAGACGACTAGAAGTTTATGAAATTCGTTATAAAGAGACGTAATTTTTTTTTTTTTAAATCATCGTATAGCGAAAGGGGTGTACACACATGAAAAAAGTATGAAGAAACATCATATAAAGAAACTAGTTTTGGGGCGGTCAGCTGACATTATGTTTTATGTCAGCTTATATGTTATAATATTGCTTGAGGAAACAAGATCACAGCTGGCTGGTCATATATCAGCATGTGTTCACGATAAGCCCCACCCACTTATATGATTTTCCTCCGATACAACTTTCACACAACAAGGGGATCCTGATTCTTTATCACGATTTTCGTTCGAATCCATTTTGCTATACTACGTTTAGTTATACAAAATTTCGTCATATAATGTTCAGACTAGAAAAAATTAATTGCTTATCGTATAGCTTCACGGTTTTCGTATAGCTATACGATGAATCTTGGTAGTCTGAATGGAAAAGACAGGGCAGCAGCTGGCCTGGATTTCAGTAGTACAAATAATACATGAACAAGGAATAGTTTGGGTGACATATTGCTGTCTGGTAGAGGATATTGATTTCTGAAAATAGTAGGACAGGATTTCTTAAAATAAACAGCAAGAGATCATATGGATTCTCTTCATACCTCATCACTACATAGTTCCTAAACATTGGAATATTATTATCTGTATCTTCCTTTAGGAAACAATATACACATTATTAGTAAATAATTATTAATAACACAGTTAATTTTAACGTTATATTCGAATTCCCTTACATTTTGTTCTCTTCTTCTCCCCCTTTTTTTTTTGTTTTGTTTTAATTCCTTTTTTTCTGTTATAATTAGATGCTTGTGTGTGTTTAGGTTCATATTGTGTTTATGCATAAAATAATTTGGTTCTGTTTTTCTATTGTCTAATGGGCGATCCAAATTCTACAGGTTTCCTAACCTTCATGGAAAGCCCCGCATAATTTTGTATATGTATTTTAATCTATTGTTACCATAATGAATTCAGTGTTTCTAAAAATCAGACATGCACCCACACACACATACATGTACACATCCCTCCCCTCCCCTCTCTCTTTCTCTCTCCCTCTCTCTCTCTCTCACTCCCACCACATATACATAGTGTATAAATCAACCATTAAACTGCAATTCAAAGAATACTGTTCAGTATTGATGAAATCAAAGTCTAACATGCATTTTTCATACCCACCCACTCACCTTACAAAATGATTTGCTTTGCGCTGTTTAATGACTCCCCGATTGCTTTGTCAATGCATAGGATCTTGTCACGCCTTCCATGGTCGTGCAGAGGTTCAAATCACCTCGTTTCATCTAATTGCTTCCAATTCTGACGATCAAGTATCGCTTTAGTCTCAAAACAAAGTCCCTTTTACATGCGCAACTGTAGAGAATGTGGTGGTGGTGGGGTGGTAATGGTGGTGGGGTGGTAGGGGTGGTAGTGGTGGTGGGGTGGTAGTGGTGGTGGGGTGGTAGTGGTGGTGGGGTGGTAGGGGTGGTAGTGGTGGTGGTGGTGGTAGTGGTGGTGGTGGTGGTGGTAGTGGTGGTGATGTAGGTAGCAGTAACAATGGTAGTGGCAGTGGTAGTATCGGTAGCATGAATCCCTTTCAAGAGGGTTAATAGTAAAATTTTGTCTACCGGTACTCAGAGCTAAAAAGGCATTAACTTGTATCATTTGTTACAGAAATAACGCCCTTCTGGCTCTCAACGGACCTCACTGACTACAAGATACTGTAAGTTGCAGTGCATCTGCAGAAGCGTGAGCATAAATCCCTTCCAAGAGGGTTGATATAAAAATTTTGTCAGCTCGGTCGGAGCCAGAAGGGCATTAACTCATATCATTTACTGCAGTTCAAACGGATGCCCTTCAAGCTCCCAACAGACTGACTAGTGACTACAAGATAATGTTGCAGGATATCTAGAAGCGAGAGCATGAATCCCCTGCTAGAGGGTTTGTTGGGTGCATTGTCCTATAGGATACAGAGCCTAATTGAGCCCCTTCTGCCCTCATCAGAAAAACGTTCAACAGCCATCCTCTCGCCACTTTAAATTGCCAGAGGGAATCTAGATCTTGTTCCAGGTCTGCCGTTATCGACTAGAAAGATAATGTATCAACTTGTGAGCTATCTGCATAGATTAAGCTACATTTTTTCCCCTTGGACGGTACACGTGTTGGCTAAAATTATTGCTTTACACCATTCTCTCATGTTATCTCATTTAAAAGAGAAGGTACATTGATTAAATACTGTACTTACGGGATCATGTTACTACAGCTTGTTCTTTTGAAGGCACTCTTTGAAATTTTGTCTGGCAACAGATTCACCTTTGCAAAAGGGTCATTCCATGAGGGTGGAGAAAAAATTATGAAGATGTCCATGTAACACTGACCAGTATGAGATCTTCTATTACACATGGAAAATGAAACATCTGTTGAAGATTTTTACGCAATGAATATATGTTTAGTAGTGCCCAGCCAGAATCATTCCGGTTTCAGTCGGTACTCTTTTTTTACTACCATTACATGGAACATCACATTTATATAACATTATGGTACATGAAATTTTGGTCTGCCATATTGATTCACCATGAAGCTAGAGTACTTCTCAACATAAGTGGCTATGCTGTTTACGCTGAACTCAATTTTAGCAAACATTGTTATGGTTCATAGGAGACATAGTTCCTCACTGCCAGTATGTCACAAAATATTGCTACAACCCTGTGGAATGACCCCAAAACAAGTTTTCTCTACAATATTGTACTGTTTAATTAGACTAATCATATTCTTCCTTCTTCAATGTTATCAGTTTAATATACTGTTGTGCTAAAATCTAAAAAAAGGAATAAAGATGTTGATTTGAACATTGATGCCTACACATATAAATTAATGATGACATAAAACAGTCATTAAAACTTATATAATGCCCCCCTTCTTCTCTCCCTCCCCTATCTCTCTCTATCTCTCTCTCCCTCCCTCTCTCCCTACCTGTCTGCCTCCCCCTCTCTCTATTTATCTCCATCTTTCTTTCTTCTTCTTCTTCTCTCTCTCTCTTTTTTCCTCTCTCTTTCACTCTCTACATGCGTCTCTCTCTATTTCTATCTCTATCTCAGCTCTTGTCTCTCAATCTCTATCTGTGTCCCCCCCTCTCTCTCTCTCTCTCTCTCATGTATGTACTCTTATCCTTGTACATGACACAGCACACCATCAAAAAATCTTTCCAAAGAGATTCATCTTCATCACGACCTGTGATCACGCTCTCTAGCCACATGTTGGACAGGAAGGCTAAATGTGGAGGGCCTCAGGCTAATTCATCAATTTATCAAGACTAGTATGAGATCGTGGTGAAGTACATGACTAGAATATGGCTGCAAATTATGTTGTAAGTGGTAATACTCCTTGTATAAGCACTTCACACAACCAGACTGCATATAAAATAGGATGATGTTGTTCTCAGAAAACTCTCCTAATCCTTCATTTACTTTTCAAAAGACTTGTAAACTACATTTAATTTTTGAGACATATTATGTATTATTATTTACCATGAGCTTTAAATCAGTGTTGTGCACATTTTTTTATTTCTTTCTTTTTTTTTTTCAAATTTGGTTTAGGTTTCCATAAAATTTGAGGAAATCTTCTCTTTTTCAAATGTGAGTATGGATTTTGCAATGGCAAATGCAACATAGATTTTCAGATTGTTTTACCCAGTATGATTACTAGGAAATGCCACATAATATTGGTTATACATGTACATGCTTTTGTTCCATAGAGCACTTTAATATACAGGGGGAAAAAAAACATTTTGCTTGGCGTAAACATATTCCACTCAATGACAGCTGCGATTTTTCTTTGATCAAACTTCTGTCATCACTTGAATTAAATGTATATATGCAAAAAACAGATCATTTTGAGTGCACCAAAAGCAAATCTTACCTTTTAAAGAGAAGGGTGCGTTCTGGGAAAGGTAAAAAAAAATTGTAAGCTTTCTCATTCTTTTTATGTTACTTTGGAAGATTATCACAGTAGAAATGTCCCCTGAAAAAGATTGCTCTTCAAATGCCCTCACTTTCAAAATATGACAAGAAACAGCTGATTTTTTTTTTTTGGGGGGGGGGGGGGCCGAACATTTGTGTGTAGTCCCATATCCACATTTCTGTGTGCAGGGCATGTGACTCTCGGCAGGACTGGGTCAATTTCTTATCATTTTGGTGATTCCATAACCTTACAGCATGCACCAATTCTTATGTGCTATATGTATATGCTTCTTTCAAAATTTAATCTCATGACCAGAACTCAACTTTATCTTTAATAGTGCTCATTAAACTGTCCCTATAAAAGAAACTTTCATAATCACTGTTCTCATAATAGCCATTATTTAGCAAAATATGTAAGTGACTGTTATGCAAGACTTTGTCATGTATATATCATCTACATAATCAAAAGTACACGCACTGTCGAGTTATCAGACCAAAACATTGGCTACTACTCTTTTCATGCATGATGACCCTGGTGTTTACAAATATCAGAGCAGACAACCATGACTGCACCCTGCAGGCATAAAGTCCGCAGACAAAGACTATTCAATTTCCTCGCCTCCCTTATTCCCTTCCTTCCCCCATCAAATCAATCGCACTACTTGTTGCATCAAGCTCATTTCACAGAAACCTCCCCCGATGACTATCTTGATCATTAACCCAACGGAAATGACTCTGCTTCCGGAACAACAAACACAACTGGGAAACGTGACCCTATCAAGATAATTATTGACAGTAGGAGCTACACACAACCAGCGACCAGGTCAATCAACTGTAATTTACAAGCTTGGTTGATCCATATACATTTTCTGCTCACCCATAAAAAATTCAAATCTTTCGTGAATGAAAAGAGGTAAGGAGTGGTTATCCCCTTTAAATCAAATTGTTCATCAAAACCCTGATTATGGCAATTTGTTTTACTTGTCTTAGAACCTATTAATACCCTAACTTAATTGGGAGATCATGCTGCCTGTGGAGGGTCAGATAGGCATTAATCAAAAGCACTTTACAAAGAATTAATGGACTTCTGACTCTCAGCAGATGATTATACTCTTTCTGTCGTCATCTATGGTAGATGTGGACACACTGGAAGAGAATGAAATGGCTACAATTAACCCATTGCCGATGAGAACCGGGGCTCCCTGTATTAATCCTATGTGAATAAGAGAATGCAGTACTCAACAGGTTAAACCCTAAGGCCCGATTTCACAAAGGAGGTTTGGTTTAAACCATGGTTTAAACCCCCTCCTGGGTTTATTAAGCGTACGTGCGCACGGAATCCGATCCAATCATATATTTTCTTTGAGCGCCAGCATGGTTTAAACCTCCTTTGTGAATTCGGACCTAAAGGTGGTTGTTTTGTGTGAGCAGTCGTAAGAGGAAATTACGGGAGATGTCTCGTAAACATGGGCACATTTTCCATGCATTTCATCTATGATTCATTACCACTAACATGGGACTTTGATGGTAATCGCCTCAAAATACATCTTCATTAATTATTTGTATGATTAGTAGACTGGAACTGTATCGTGAAATGCCCCTTTCTTCGAAAATA
This sequence comes from Heliocidaris erythrogramma, assembly GCA_025617745.1. NCBI lineage: Eukaryota > Metazoa > Echinodermata > Echinoidea > Camarodonta > Echinometridae > Heliocidaris > Heliocidaris erythrogramma. The sequence continues at coordinate 13,224,758 of CM046867.1, read as the reverse complement.
GAGTAACTATCACCAATTAGCTAATTGAATATGTGCACTCTAGCGATTACAGATTGAAAGAAACACATGTCCATGTACTAATTTTATACTGTTTTGCAGATTGGGAAAATGAAATAAGTTTCCACAGTAAAGCCTTATTCATACATGATGCATTAATCGCAGTAGTTTTATAATTCAAGCGGTTCACAGCCTCATGTATGAGTAGCTTGCCATTATTAAAACCCAAGGCTTTATAATGGAAATTTCCCAAACCATTGACTGACTAGAATGGCTAGGCTATACTGTCTCTTACAATTAAGGCTCTCAGATTTTTTTTTCTCATTATCTCTGAAGATAATGGAAATTTAAGAATCTCCAAATCATACAGCTTACTCTGTCAGGCTTGATTAGCTAATGTTCTGTTTTCCTCTTACCACTGTTGAGAATTGAGATCAACTAGACTTTATCTGCAATTTATTATCGGGACTCATTAGCCGTTTGATTCTCATTACTGTGGAAAAGAAATAGGACTCCTAATCTCCTTCTTGATTACAAGCCTATAAGCAGTAATACCCAAGCTTTAAAACCCATTTAATGAAAAGGCTAAAGACTTGTTCATACATAATGCCTAAACTGCATTTTTTTTTTAATTGTTAATAAAATGACCATGTGCGCTTTACAATTCTGTATCTTAGAACACACAGACAAGTTACAACATTAAAAGAGAAGGTTGAGTTCTGGGAAAGGTGAAAAATAATTTGTAAGCCTTCTCATTTCTTTCAGGTCAGTTCGAAAGAACATCGTAGTCGATGTGTCCCGTGAAAAGGATTGCTCCCCAAATGCCCTCGTATTCAAAATATGACCAAAAAAATCCACGCCACTTTGTGTGTGCAGTCCCATATACCCATTTCTGTGTGCAGTACATGTGCTTTTCAGCGAGATGGGGTCAATTTATTGATCTATGTTGATGATTCCAAAACAACACATTATAAAACAAGTCTTATGTGGACATGGTTAACCTTTCCCAATTGCTTTGAGACAGTTTCTTTCACAATGCAATTGCATGACCAGAACTCAAATTTATCTTTATTTGACATAGAAATGAAGAATGTAGAAAAAAAGGACTAAATAGTTTTAAAATTTTAATCTTCCGAGATTGTAAAGTCAAGAAACAAACAGACGATAGACCAAACACTGCGAAAGTTTTACTGAAACAACATTTCCCAAGTAAATTCATGTGCCAAAAAACACGATGCCCTTTACATCAAAGAAAAGGAGGAGGGGAAAATGATGAAAAGCATACAATTTTTCTTCCAGCTATACTCAAAATGGCACTCGAGAAGAAAAATACATTATTAAAACACTCTAAATATATTCTCAAGATCCCTTTCTGGAAGTGATTCTTCCCTTGCAAGATTACTGTAATATTCTAAGAAAAGAGCTCATCTTATCAACTTCATCAAGATTGGATGACATTTTTCTATTGAAGGCCAGATCTTAAGTAGAAATCATAAAAAGCATTGAAGCAATTTCATATATTTTACACATATATTTCTTTCAAGATTACAAAAACACAGTAACAGGATTTCATGAGTTATAACTTCAATATCTGTCTCAATGAGCTAACAGGGTATATTGAAGTGGAATACAGTATGCATTAATTTACATTTTTACAAAAAAGGCTCAAGCATATGCTGCCGGTGAAATCAAATGACGAAAATGGTTCTATTCATATTTTCAAAAGGTTTAGGCATACTCTTGCTCAGTAATCCTAGGGTTAAATTAACATCACCTGGGCTCCCCTCACTTGATGAATTTAATACATATTCCCTTTCAATCAACTTTTTACACTCAAGAAAAAAATCCTTTCAATGGATTAGAAAATGTAGTATTCATAAGAAAGCCACAGGAAACCTTAGGCGCTGATGTAAGGATGCTTTCAAAAGATTTAGAACTTCATCATTCATTTTTATACCACAGGGTATAGCCATAACGCTTTGTAACTTTGTCTACCTCCTAACCAACAAATTGACTATCCAGGGTGAAATTACCGAGCCAAAATCTTGAGTACTTCTTTCCAAATTGTACTGTTCAACTGAACCTACATACACTGTATCGTCGTTGAATTCACAAAGTGGCACAACGCCGAAAATAGCATAAAATATCAAATTTCATTTTTTTTTCAATTTTTAGCATCTATGTATACCATCATTAATTACATAACAAAGTTTCAATTATCAGTTTTGATTTATTCTGCAAAAAAACCAGTATGATCAAAATTGCACGAACCTCAAAAAAGCCAACCATTTAATTCACGAAGTGTCACGTTTTTTACGTTATGGTGAATGGAGCGCACGTATGAATAAAGAGCGCGCACGGTACATGCACGCATCCAATGTGTCACTTCGTGAAAAGGTAAAAAGCGAATTAATGTGTTGTGCACTGCACAGACCGTTGTGTCGCTTTGCGAATACAAAAACACATACGGTGCATACCCAGATTGCCACATCGTGAAAAAAAATATGCGTACACAGTGACACGAATGTTTGCAGCCTTACACTGCTAACATTTCACATGAACAACTCTATTTTTCTACATGAATGGGTAGACAAGATTCTTCTCGTTCTTAACATAAATATGATTTATCAAATTTAACTCATATCAATAAGTCAAATTTGCTGTTTTCAATATGCAAAAATTTGAATCACGTTTTTCTCGGAATGCGTTTTGAAAGATCCGCGGGAGGTTGTGCCACTCCGTGGATTCAGCAATGATATCTTCCACGGGAAAACATTTGCAATGTTTGAGCGTTCCTATTCATTTTTATTTTGTATTAATCAGGAAGGAAATGAGCTCCATTAACCCATTGTTTGTTTGTTTTTATTTCCATAACAACATTAGAAGTTAAAATATACATGGTAAATGAGAATATATATATATATATATATATATATATATATATATATATACACACCGAGCATGGCGCCCATAAATGAGCAAATTACACAAACACAATGCATCATTACTAAATTAATGGAATGTAAACAAAGGCATGAACTCCACGCTACGTATCTGAAACCTCTCAGTGCCTTTGATTATGTTATATTATTTTAGTTCGTATTACTTTGTATTATTTGCTTGTTTTATAGCCGTGATAAAGGCGCCCACGCCGAAAGCTTGGCACTAGCAACGGATATAGAGCTACGTCTCGTGTCATCATTCGCTTTTGCACGTCTTACAAGATATAATATTTCTACGATGACACAGTCAATGAGTACGAAGATTGTCAAACCTCTCACACATATATATATATATATATATACATGTATATATCCCTATTTCCGATCATAGGGGGAGTCCTAACAATGCGGTTTATTCCGTCACAATAAAAATTGGGCGTTAAGGGGAATTTCGACGGGCGTTACGGAGAATGTTAACAATATAGACTGAGATAAAAGGATTCCCCGTATGGCTGTGAATAGAGTTATATATATATATATATATAAATGTATGGCAGATAGCCCATTTCAGTGACACTAACATAGGGCATCTGTTCTTCCATGGGGTCCTAATACATCAGGGCCCTGTTTCATAAAAACTTGTTATCAATATCAAGTTACAATAATTTAAAAAGCTACTGAAATCCTCGAACCCTGATCGGCTGAAAGCAAATTGTCATAGAAATGGGGCAGTTGTTATTGTAACAAGTTTTATGAAACAGGGCCAAGTTAAGAAAATCACGGGTATGATATGCAATTAATGGCACGGGGGAGGAGTTAATTATCTCTTTGATTCACAATAGAACTTGGTTTGCTTTTATGATTATACCAATCATAAAATTATACAGAGAGGGTCAAAAACTACGAAGTACCATTACGGGATGTCTATAACCTCACACATTTTCTACATTACATTAACTCTTTCAGAGCCGATGGCACGTATATGTGACAGATAGACTTGTCATTTTCATTCACCAATTGCTCGACCACAGGAAAGGTATATGGTGGTCAATGTATACAAAAATCTTGAGCATAAATCAAGCATTCTAAATATATGATTATAATTATATGCTACCATAGAAAATTTCAGAGAAAATTGCAGATTTTTAAAAAGATATTACCTTATTTGAACATTAAACAATAGTAAACAAATGAGAAACCAAAATATAATGGACAAAAAGGAGAATTAAATATAATTGCAATAATTCCTGTGCATAAATTTGGGTAAAGTAATAATGTTTGGTATCATAAGAATGGCAATAAATTTCCTACAAGTCTTGTACACACAATATTTTGTGACATAATAGATGGTTAATGAAGTGCAGACATTTAAATAGTAGGCATTGATCACATTTTGGTAAAATTTTGAAGAGAGCTAAACCCCTTGGCACAGTAAGAGTTAAGATTGTTGAGAGCCAGAAGAGCATTAACTCTGTGTACATGTATGTTAACCCGTTGACTACTCAATTCTCCCATTCCCACAGGTTTAACATGGGGACCAACTGGGGAACGTTTCATCAAGCGTTTTGTCTGTGATTTTTACTGACAACTCTTATAAGCTACTGAAATCCTTGCATCTGGTTGGCTGAGAGCAATTTTGTCGGTAAAAATCACTGACAAAATGCTTGATGAAACTTGATGCAATGGGTTAAAGTGTACCAATCACCTCAAGAAATAATTAGTGTACTGTTAGAATGTAGAACATCAACCTCAAAACAGGTTACCCGGCCTTCTGTGGGTTAATGATTAAGGAGTATGAAGAAAATGAAGGGTGCGTTGACTAGTCTCCTCACAAGTCGCTGTATAGTTTATTTGAAGCTCATATTTTGAATATAGTATAGTGACATGGAACCCCTATGAGTTATTGCCCTTTTGGACCTTAGAAATGAATAAACACATTTTATTAGTGTTTTTCCACTGAAAACACCATCTTTTGGATATAAAATATAAGAGGAGAAGGATGCAATATAACTAGTGTTATTCAATGCATGGAGTTGATTTTGTAACAGTGGACTTTGTATGTAATTCATTAAAAAATTCAATCCTGAATAACCCTGACCCAACAGACATATGGCTACATGTATTTCCCACCATGGACAAATGCCCAGTCAAATAGGATGGCCATGGACTACTTTATGGCACTGATAGTCTTGCAGGGCATTCATGGAATTGGAGACAAAGACGCATGTAGAAACAAGCAGAAATATGCTACATTTGAAGTCCAGGTTTGATGAATTTCATCAACAGGTATGCAAATCCAATCAAATATGAGCAAATACCTACATGCATATTGCTTCTAATTATGATTCATGCTTAACAATATTTCTAGGCAGAAAATCAACCTTTTTTAAATGAAATACTGTAGTAGTAGTAGAGTTTTACCATATTAAAACCAACCATTATTGATAAGTATATAGCAGTAGTAATTAGTAGAAAAGAACTAAAGGAGCATAAAAATCAGTGATATACACAGCAAAATTGTGGAGCACCAGGAATGTCGAGTCTTACAGGCATGTGCTATACCAGAAACCACTTGTTATTATTAACAGTCAAAGTGGAAGATTTGTATGAAGGAGTGTTTTTGATGGAACCTAGCAACACTTTCTCATATATCTGAGATGATGGAAGAGTAATAAATTATCAATTTAAAGGAGGGACACTTGCAGTCTTAAAAGCACCAAATGTACAGGTACATGAACAATACATGCAACTAGGATATCGTGAATATAGTACCTTATCAGAGAATAAAAATGTAGATTAATTCCATAGGCAACTTTACTTAGAATCCAATTATACATTACAATGAAAATATGGTACAATATTTTTGTCAGTAAACGAAGAAGCTTGACTGGGGAGGAATTTTTAATCAAATCTTTAGGCATTTTACTCCCAGTGTTAAAGATCGTATGCTCGATCTGTAGTGAAAAACACAAGTCAGAAAAAATTGGAACCAGTCGCTGCCCGGCAAGCAGTAGATGACAGGTTCGAATCCCGCTGGTTCCAATTTTTTCTGACTTGTGTTTTTCATTACAGATCGAGCATACGATCTTTAACACTGGGAGTAAAATGCACTATACTAGTAGAAACAATATCTACTGCAGTGCAAATCATCACAGTAGTACAATGTGTACATGTAGTGGGAGTTGTTATTGTTGTTACGCAGATGATGGAAGTACATGTATTTCCTTGTACAGTGCTACACACACTAAAAGTCTAATCTAGCAAAGCAATATACATTTCAAAAATAGTTTCCCAATGCACAATTATCCTTTTACCCTAAAGCACTAACAAAATCCATGCAGGAAATTATAACAGAACAGCACAGTATGCATGCATGCTTCAAAGAATATTAATAGTATAAAAATAACTAAACCTGACTTCTCTAACGCTATCGGATGATTTCACACACATGCCTGATTGACTTTTATTACCTCTGATACAACCTTGAATTTGGGATAATGTAAATAAACAGCACTGATAACAACAAAAAAATTGCTCATTTTTGGTGGTGTTTGTTGAAAGACATTTACTCTTACAGCTAAATGAAAATATTTTTCTATGTCAATATCATAATTATAGCAAAAATCATAATGTGAAATGGTGGTTTGGCCCTTACAAAAAAATCCTGTGGTACTCTGTGGTAAGTACCACAGGATTTACAACAGGAAAGTAACACAGGACATGTCCTGTTGTATTTTGGGACGTTACCACAGGACAGTACCACAGGAATACCACAGGACAGTACCGCAGGAATACCACAGGACAGTACCGCAGGAATACAACAGGAAAGTACCACAGGACATGTCCTGTTGTATTTTGGGACGTTACCACAGGACAGTACTACAGGAATACCACAGGACAGTACCGCAGGAATACCACAGGACAGTACCGCACGCAGTACCACAGGACAGTACCGCACACAGTACCACAGGACAGTACTACAGGAATACCACAGGACAGTACCACAGGACAGTACCACAGGAATACCACAGGACAGTACCGCACACAGTACCACAGGAGTACCACACAGTGATTCCACAGAATTGTGATATATTTTTCATTCCTATGGTAATTTCTGTGGTATTAACATGTACCACATGGGTACCACAGAAGTACCACAGGAAATTTTAAAACTTACATGTACCACAGGAGTACCACACAGCGATACCACAGAACATGTGTGGTATATTTTTCATTCCTGTGGTAATTTCTGTGGTACTAACATGTACAACAGGGGTACCACCCAGGTACAACACAAGTACAACAGGACATTTTTGTAAGGGGGGCATTGTTTCGAAAGAGAACTAGTTGAACAATCAGGGTCAATTCATCATGTGAAAATCATAGTATGACAATTGAAAAAGTCATAATTTTCTTATTTTTATATCTGACTTTGCCCAATATATGTTTCACAGATATCTGTTACGCTAATTTTTCTGCTTCCATTAAAACCAACTTGATAACAGGGGGGGGGGGGGGAATCCCCTTTAATTTCTTCCTAAACAAGTTACTTTAAAATGTTTATATCTGAAATGGGTAAACCCTTTAATGCCTTTATGCTATACACTCATCATATTTGTTTCTTTATATGATGTTTCTTTATACAAAGTTTCCTCTCCTGTGGAAAGGCTATATATGGAACACTTGATATCAGATAGCTTAAGAAATATACATCATCCAAAATATCACATTCCTAATTCTTGGTATTGCAAGAATCAGAACAACAGAACAATTTCAGAAATTAATTCACTTTAGGTTTACCTTGGCATTTAACATTCTACAAAATGCCAGATGACCATCGTCTATTCATCTTACCTGAAAAGGCTTCGATGTGTGTGGGCACTTTCAATGAACAATTTTCACAAACAAGATGAAATCAGGCCTCGGCTTTTCAAACTAGGACTACGTAATTGGCATAGAGGATGAATTGCATTTTCAATTCAATGTTTTCAATGCAGTCATCTGCTTAGAGCCAGAAGGGCGTTAAATCATGTTCTAACATGGATGTAACACCCTTCTGGTTCTGACTTGTCAATTGCATACAGGATGAATGAACTGCATATTCAATATATCTGCTGAGAGCCAGAAGGCCATTAAATCATATACTTCCACACAGATGTAACTCCCTTCTGGCCCTCAACAGACAATACATGTATATTTTCATGATTTCTATCTCCTGAGAAGTATCTGTCATCATATTTTACTAAAATCTTCATTTGCTACATGTATATGTAGGTAACATATCTCGAAAAATTGTCAATTATATATGGAATATTGATATACATGTAGATGAAGAATTATATCTGTCTTGAGTAGTTTTACTACAATTTTCACCAGAAACGTTAAGCCTATATTTTTCAAGTAAATCATGATGAATAGTGCATTATTCATGAATTTTTTAATAGAGATATGCCAACATATTATATAATTTTTCCTGATAAAGGGAAAACAACCCAAAACTGCTTTTTAAAAATATTATGCACAATGGAGATCTACCTTGGCAATGATTAAATGGGTAAATGTGATTATCATGCTCGTATAAGATGGGTATTTCAATCTACATTGATGAAGATCTGAAAAACAGAAGGATTGATTACAAAATATATTCGATGGCCGACTTTCTGCCGTGGATCAAGATTTACAAACATGTCACGGTTCGTAAACACAGGAACGCAAGAACCACAGAACCACATCGGATACCCAAATATTCCGCGGGGAAATTTATTACTGAGCTGTCGTGTCTTACATGTAAATTGAAAAAAACAGAGCCAAAAATCATTCAGGAGTATTTCACTAGTAGAATGGGATGAAAAGACATCATGCAACTAGAATGCAGAGGAGAAATAGAAAAGGTTAAAAGAAAAGAAAGATGGTTAAGAAAGAAGGAAGAACGAGCATAGAAAATACAGAATCATAGACAGGTCATACAGTAAAATTAGAAACTTTGCTAATGCATGCATGTAACTTTGGTGAAGGTATAACGGCAAAAACACACAAAAAAGTGTCTAGTTTTGCAGTATAATGCACAGACAGATAGAAAGAAGTAAATATGAATGTTGACAGCTATTGAAAATAGCACAAGTTACAATTCTTTAAGAATATTACATGTACATTATATTTTATACAAGGTATGTTTACCTTAATACATACATTCAGGACTGTTTGATAGAAAAAATTGCAACAAATTTACAGCTAGCCATATTTATTTGAACTTTTGAACATTGAGGTCTAATATAGCCAGAAGCATGGTTAGGTAGACAGATTTTTAACAGAACATCAACCTGTCAACCAAATAGTACCCAATCTGCTGATAGTCCCTGACCTTACCCTACAAACTGAGATGACAATCAAATAAACGAAATACACCTTTATGGATCATAATTCAGGAAAATCACTGGACCAAATTGTCTGGGTCTATTGTTTGCAAGTCATAACAAAGTTTTATGCTATATTGTGTTTGAAAAATGGAGACTAAACCAAGTTTCCTGAATAGTGTGGTGAAATGAATACAAGAAATAAAGGACGGTCTAGCAAAATCAGCTGATGTACCATGCTTTCCAAATGCAGTGTACATGTACATGTATACTTGTACATGTATACTTGTATAGTGTATCTTCATGTCAAAGATGGGCCCGGTGGTAATGTTAAAGATAATTTTGAGCTTAGGTAACAATAATTAAATATATCCTAACAGAATCAAACAAAACTATCATCACATTAATTATGAAACAAACTTTGTAATTCTTGAGTAATATTAAAGTTAAATAAAGAAGATATTCCTTAAAAAGTTGGGCTTGTGTTCAGGTCAAGTGCATTTATCTACCTGCATCAAGGCCGTACGCAGCGGGGGGGCAGGGGGGGCAGTTGCCCCCCCCCCCCCCCAGAAATTTCAAAATCATACTTTTTTTAAAATAGGGTTTTAGACTTTTAAATGATCCAATAATAAAAAGGGTTCATCTTGCCCCCCCCCCCCCCCCCCCAGGAAAAAAATTCTGCGTACGGCCTTGACCTGCATGTTCCCTTGTTTGGCGAGTATCAAGTTATGCATTTTTCAGCAAATATTTGCTGTTTCTTACATTTGGCTGGCCTAAACTTTACCACAACATATAATTATATGATAATAACGATTCACAATGATCTTTAAATATGTCTACTCGTAATGAATTTGAGACTAGCCAAAACCACCTGGTCAAAGAAGCCATCTAAGTTTACTTTCCTTTGCAAACACTAATAACATACAATAAACAAGGACAACACAAAGCGTAGCATCCCCTCACCAGGTACAAATGGCCTACCATATACGTCAGAACCAGTTAACTCCATTAGACTATAGTATTATATTACTAAGCAAGGAAGTTACAAATACTTAGGGATTGGATGTACAGAAACTTCAGAAAGTTTACTACTTTGTGGAATGGCCATGAGAAGATCTGAAAATAAACTTTCTCATGTACATATTTAGCAATGTTTGCATATTTAATGAGCTGTGACCTTTGACCTTTGACTTACATACTCAACATTACTTACGTAAATCACATTTTCGCATATATAATTAACTATTTTCATATTTTTAATGATTTGTGAACTTTGACCTTTGACCTACATACTTGAAGATCGAACTTAGGCTATATCTTCGTACCATGTACCTTCTTTAATTTCATTAAAATCTGTCTAACATTAATTACTAAAGTTATCGAACAGAAACCACATTTTCGGATACATACATGTACATGTAGAGTAATTAGCTATTTTTGCGTATTTAATGAGCTATGACCTTTGACCTTTGACCTACATACTCCGAAATCAAACCTAGGCTGCATTTTGCTACCATGTACATGTACATTCATGCCAAATTTCATTAAAATCCGTCAAAGATACATACTCGAAGATCAAACTTAGGCTGTATTTTGATACCGTGTACCTTAATATCAAATTTCATTAAAATCCGTCAAACATTACTAAAGTTAGTAAACGAAGAAGCTTGATGGGAGGAATTTTAATTTGTAAACAAATTTTTAGGCATTTTACTCCCAGTGTTTTTCCTTACAGATCGAGCATACGATCTTTAACACTGGGAGTAAAATGCCTAAAAATTTGTTTACAAATTACTAAAGTTATCGAACGGAAACCGATTTGTTACGGAAGGACGGACGGCAGCGTTGCTGTATCCCCTCCGACTTTGTTGGCGAGGGGATAATAAGAATCAGACTTTCATCAAGCAAGAAACCCTTCAATGTCCCTGAGATACTGACATCATGACTGACGGCATTGGATGCACCAATATGTCATTTATACATGCATTATTTTCTAGGATTCTGATTTTTTTCGGAATACTTAGAATAGCCATTTTATCCATTATTTTATTACCTTTATAAAATAAAGTTAATAAGCTTTTTAAAATTGCATTTGGATTGGTCATGGCTTTCACATGCCTGAAACTACATACCTTCAAACAAAATTGCCGCTGGAAAATGAATTGAGATTTAAGCATGGTGGGCTTTACGTTTCTGTATCATACAACATGCATACCAGTGATAAAGCATACATATGTTAAAATTGGAGCAGTCCACGGCATTTTGTTTGTTTTTGTTTTTAGGCCTATGTCAGTCAATTATGACTATTTAAGCCTAAATGAGGATCTGAACAGGGCTTATACATGTATATTAATAACTGAACTGTTTGCATGTCATCACTATGAAATATTGTCTGTCTTTTAATAATTTATATCTATATAATAATAATAATAATAGCAAGCATTTAGTACGCTCTCCATAGTACAACTACATCACAGCGTTTACAAGCTTAATAATACTTAACAAAACATTAATACAATTAATAATACTCAATATATGAACATTAATACCAAATTTATAATAAACAGCAGAGAAAAGAATTAACTTATCAAGCATAAAATTTGAAATTTGAAATTTGTATATGCAAACGTTTTGCCATAGCGTTTCTTTAGACGGTTTACCGCACCATGTCTGAACAAAGCTTAAGGCTGCAACATCTCCCTGCTAGATACTGATGACTGAGCTGTTTGTTGCTTCACCATTCATTTACATGCATTATTTTTAAAGGGAAGCTTGAGGTCTGGGAAAGGTAAAAAAATAATTTGAGCATTCTCATTCTTTTTATGTTAGTTTGGAAGATTATCATAGTAGATATGTCCCCTGAAAAGGATTGCACTTCAAATGCTCTCACATTCAAAATATGACGAGAAACAGCTGAAATGTTCGGGCCGAACATTTGTGTGTAGTCCCATATACGCATTACTTTGTGCAGTGCATATGTGACCTCAGCAGGATTGAGTCAATTTCTTATCATTTTGGTGATTCCAAAACCTTGCAGCATACACCAATTCTTATTTGCTATATAATCAACCTTTCCCAATTGCTTTGAGACAGTTTCTTTTACAATTCAATCTCATGACCAGAACTCAACTTTATCTTTAACTTTCGTGGTTTCCCTGTTATGTCTGAACAGCAGCTTCCTGCTAGATATTGATAATTGAGCTGTTTGTGTGCCATCACCGTTCTTGCCAATGGTGATGTAACGGTGGAGATGCGCTTGTGACATTTCTATCCTTCCGTCAGGTGCGAGCGTTCTCACCTCCGCCAAGGACGATGGATCACGTACCGACAAGAGGACTCTTCCGGCACAAACAATGCATATCTCTCTTCCATCTTGTTCATAATCTTCTTTTTCTCTTGATCCATCACTCTCTCTCTCTCTCTCTCTCTCTCTCCCATATTTCGACGATGATAGTGTACCAACGACAAGTCTCTTCCGGTGCAGACGATGACTCTTATATCTCTCTCCCTTATAAATAATCTTCTTTTTTACTAATGCAAATGCTAGATTGATCCATCACTCTATCTCTTTCTCATCTTTTGACAATGGATTACCTACATGTACTGACGAGAAGCCTATTCTGGCGAGGACAATATCTCCTATCTCTTCTTTTTGGATCTTCTTTTTGGATCTTCTTTTTCATTGACAGAAGTGCTAGAATGATACATCACTGATATCAATGATATCTCTCTCTATCTCACACTTTCGCTCTCTCTCTCTCTCTCTCTCTCTATCACTCTACTTTTCTTACGTCTCTCTTTCTTTTTTCTTCATCTCTCTTTCTCTACCTCCTTCTTTCTCTCGTTACCACTCTTTGTCAGAATGGTTCGACCTCTTCTTGTTACCGTTCTCTCTATCTCCTCTCATTGTTTTTCTCTTCCTCAGTCCTATTCTCTCTCTTTCATTCTATGTATCTATCTCTCCACCTCTCTCTCTCTCTCTCTCTCTCTCTCTCACACACACACACACACACTCACAAATACTTTCTTCAATTTTGTCTATCTTGCCACCTCCTTTTCGTGCTGTTACTAAATCTGCACACTCTTTGATTAATGATTCATCCAACTACATGTACTAAACTAATCTTGGCTAAAAATGTCAAATATGACAAGAGGTTGATATTAACTGGGATATATTTGACAGGAAAAGAAGACTAATGGATTTAATATGATATACACAGCATGATACAAGATAGAGGAGCTCCTTCATAAAGGTCAAAACCATATTTACATGAAAGTTACTTGGAAAATGAAAAACTTTTCTTCCTCATTTTATTTTCATTTTCATCAGTGAAAAAATATTGAGGTTGAGGTCAACAATTCCAGATTCAGTAATAATTGCACTTTATAAAAATTATATAAATTTACTAATAACTACAGGATGATGTTTAGATCGTTGAAAATGTCACTCTCTTTATCTGCATTTGTTTATACATGTACAGACAGAAAACCCCCACATAATTCTTTATCAATGTTGTTATCATTTTACATTCCAAAGCTATATCTTTTGACCTGCATTTCGGCTACTACTTAAATGAGATAGTGATATGAGTAACTATAATCACACAGAACGTAAATGAAATATGAAGATACCTTTTGGAGGTTTCCTGGTGAGCAAAAATCATATTGCATACGCATTCACATTACAATTCTCCCCCTTTAAAATTATCATAAGGGACGGAATGATGAAAAGTGCAAGCAGCTCTGAAGTGCACTATGCCTAGAAATGGGAGGGCAAACAAATAAAGATTAAACAAATCCTCAGGGATCATCTCAAATACATTCATCAGCTGTACAAACAATACTGATAGAATTATCATCCACTACCCTCTTTCATCTTGCCTAGGAGTAGGAGCATTAACATTATGAGCATATTATATGCCGGGGACCTCATACAGGTTGCATATTGATTTAAATTACCTCTAACAAATTCAACAGCTCATTTTGAAACACAAGAGAAATGTGATGAATTAAAAAGTGATGTTAATAAGGGATGATCTATCAATCAACATATATCTTACTCAAGAGAAAAATGGAATGGGCCTATATTGTATTGCACACAGTAATGCTGAAAAGGTGGTTTTCTACCAAGGAGCTTGCCTAGTACCTCCTTGGTTCTACATGAATAATGTAATTACAAGATGAGGTATATTGGTGAAGGCGATAGACTCTCAAACATGAGGCCCTGGGTCCAATCCTTGTTTGGTGCTTACATCGTTACACAATGCGTTTAACCCACGTCTGTCCCTCTCGACCCAGGTGTATTAAATGAGGGTGATAATAATTGCAGGTCCCTCAAGAAGAGCAGTGTCAATACTGATGAAGCTACCCTGGGTAAATAAGACCATATTAATGGGGGTGATAATAATTGCAGGTCCCTGAGGAAGAGCAGTGTCAATACTGATGAGGCTACCCTGGGTAAATAAGACCATATTAATGGGGGTGATAATAATTGCAGGGCAGTTACGGAGAGCGGTGTCAATATTGATGAAGCTACCCTGGGTAAGAAAGACCATCTAATTTTTTATTAAAACAATAGCAGCGATGACTTCCTACTATTCCCCGTGATTAAGAGGATGGGAATGATGCGTAATCATGGAGCATGTCCAGTCAGCCAAACGCACGTATTGATGATAACCCCGCTACGGGAATGATTGGAAATTCATGCATGTACAAAAGCAATCATCTTCTCTGCCTGATATCCTCAACTAGTCTGAACATGCAGACTTTATTCTGATAAACTGAAAATGATTTGTGGATCTACAAGGCCAAATTAGTTTTGAAATGCAGCATATAAGATGTGGTCTTGCATCTCCAAGATTTAAGTCTAGATCCTAGTTTTATCCTGATAAACTTGTTAGTTTGATGAATGGTATTGACAGAGCTACTTATTAGGGCAGACATGTGGCATGTGTCTGCAAATTGCGTATCGATTACCCTTGAGGCTACCTCCATCTTATCATCACTGTTTTACTCAATTCTCATCTTCATGATGTAGATGTAGGATAGCTGTCTTAAATCTACATCATGACTTCCCTTCATTCTTTTATATCCCACAACATTTTGACAAATTTTTATTACAAGCGACTTAAGTCCACCGCACACTATACGATCAGACTGTGATCCGATTTTGGAAGAAAATGTCACAGATTAAATATGAACATTCAAACACATAAAATATATTCGATAGAGGTTAAAATAGTCGTACAAATAGTGAAATCTAAGTTACGGCCTGTTGCAAGCTTTCTAGTACGAAGAAAGGCCAATTCGGCTCTGAATTGTAGTGTAGTAGGAGCAGTCCTACGATTGTCTACGATTTGAAACTGATTTGGCCCTTATTCCAAGTAGAAGACAGACACCACATCAACTTCCTCTGTTTGGTATTCAAATTATAGTTCAGAACCTGAATCAAGTACATTCCCTTTGTGAAAATGCCAATATCAAATTCTACTGCGATTTATTTTCAAAATCGGATCGCAGTCGATCGTAGAGTGTGGAGTGGGCTTTAGGCTACATAGGAATTGATTACCTGAATATATCAGACTGGTAGACTCCCCTTCCCCCTCCCCCCCCCCCCCTCCCCTACTGCTCTCTCCCATTCTCCCTTCTTTCCTTCCCCCCCCCCCTCCCTTTTCTCTATGTGTTTCCTACAAATGTACCCTTTTCTCTACTTCCACTGTCTCTCTGTCTCTTATCATTTCTCTATCTAACCCTCTTTACCGTTTGCCCTCGCTCTCAGATCTATATCATCAATATACCCTGTGCTAACCACCTTCAATTACACGCATCTTCAATTACACGTCTGTATATGTGTCCCAGTTCTGCAAACCTCCCTTCATTCATTCCTCCTACGGATTGTTTACATGTGCGTAATCTGCCACTTTGCACCCATCCCTTCATTAAATGAACCCACGTCAGGCTTAATAACATCACAATTGACAGGCTTTACATCACTCAATAGTCTTTCCTTGACGACAAGCTCTACTCGCTGTCTCAGCAGTCCATCCGTTTATGCGGTTTTCACATGGATATATGTTACCAAGTACAGACTGTTTATATTCAAAAGAAATTAAAATATCCCTCTCTCTCTCTCTCTCCCCCTCCCCTCTCTCTGCCAGCCTCTCTGCATCTTCTGCCTGTCTCTCCTTCCCCTTTCTGTCTCAGTGTCTATCTGTCTCTATGTCTTTCTCTGTCTCTCTTTCTTATTAATTGCCCATTAAAAATATCTACTTCCTGCCTCTATTTCGCTCTCATCAACCCCACCCTATCTCCCTTTCACCCACTTCCTGCACTCGCATCTTGCTGACTTGTCTCACTATCTATAATCCTCTTCTTTTTCTTTCCTTTGTCCTTAAAATCATATTTTCATGGAAGAAAAGAGATCCTTCTCACGATAATCACCTAATGCATCTATACATGTATACATCTCTCATCCAGTCAACCTGCTCACAATTTGCCCTTTCCTTTTCATTTTCACTGGGTTTCTCAAGGCTCAATCTTTTTGTAGATACTACTCCAACCACCTGAACGTCAATAATTCCTTTCACTGTGAACATTAGGAACTTTTTAACCCGCTAAGGGCAAGGTTGATTTCAGACTTCCTCTTACCCCGCTTTCAGAATACCAAAATTCATTGCATAGCTACACATGAAAACCATACAACTGTAAAATAGTAGTAATTCTATTCCAGTCTGAACGTCGTATAATGAAACGTGTCTTATGGCAAAAAGGATGTTTGAGCATCATTTTGAAAGAAAACTCGATAAAGAATCAGCATCCACGAAAGTTGTAGTCTGAATGTTGTATTGTATGAAAACCATGCAACTGAGCAGGGTATATTGCGTGCTGTTTTGACCAATCAGCTGCAATTGTGTATGCTCCAGTGGTGCCCATGACGTAACCTAATATTAAACATACTGTGTCAGCTGACCTCCTCAACACTAATTTCTTTATACGATGTCTCTCTTATACAATACTTTTTTTTCCAAGTGTGTACGCCCGTTTCGCTATACAATGTTTCTCTATATGACGTTCCTTATAACTTCCTGTAGTCTGAACAGCCTACAATCTCCTCTTTCCAAGAGAAGCTGTATTCTCTGTCAAAGTGTTTATTTCTCACTGCGCATTACTCCATCTAATGCAACATCAATCTTTCCCTTAGCTACTAAATAAAAAAGAAGAAATGCCCCTGATGGCGTAGATTAAATTTCCACTTCCTGCCTCTCGTCAGACATAATCCTCCTTCCCCTCTGGGACACGGTTCCAAATCTGGGGCGGACGTGATTACCAACAGGAAACTGATCACCACTCAAAGTAACTGAGCTGTATATGCTTTACTTTTCCTTTATTTTCTTTCTTTCTTCTTTTTTTTCTGTCTGCCTGTCTGTCTGTCTGTCTCTTTCTATCTCTCTCAACATCATTTCTTTCTATTTACATTAGTGTTCCCCTCATCGGTCTCTATTCCATTTGGTTTTCCCTCATCTCTCTCTCCCTCTCTCTCCCACCCATCCTCCCTCACTCTCTTTCTCTCACTAGCTTCCTTCTTCCCTCCATCTCTTTCCTTCATCTTTACACTCTATCTTGCCCCACCTTGCCAGTGCTTTTAAACAGGTCTGTTCACATCTACTGTAGATTAGATTTGTGCTGAGAGCTACATTAAAGGCTCGTTCACATATGACACAAACCGGTTTACCTCGGGCGGGGGGGGGGGGGTAGGAAGGGGTGTTTAAACATATCTTATAACACTACTACAGTACTTTTTTCATCCCCACTTCAATGTGAACGAGCCTCAACTCCATTACTTCAGACCCTTCTGTCTCTCAACAGACGGTATGAAGTTCTCCACCAGTCTTCTATACTATTGCTTCATAATTTTCTATTTTATATCTAATTTCAATATCCCAAAGGATATAATGCAATCACTTTTGTAAAAATGTATTGGAAAATGTCAAAGGCACAATTGCATTCAGGTAGAAGCTTTTCACTTCTCCCCGCAACTGAAATACATTCAGTTTTCATCACTCTGTCTGGACTCAATCGCAAATTGAAAATTGATATTAAATTTGAATGCTTGAATCTGCTTTGCACAAATCCATTTGCTGGCAAAGTGGATTAGAAAGGAATTTGAAACTGGGACACACAGATCAAAGACTTTGCAGATATACTGGCAACTTGATTCAAGCTTAGAATATTCACTATTAAAGGTAATGTGCAATATCTGGAAGTTATTTAAATGGTGAAAAGGGGCCTTTATACTGGAAGGATTTTTATTTGCTGGTTTTAATACATCTCCAGTTTCATTATCTTCTTGGTCTACTGGTGAATACTTCTAAATGAACGCATATTTGACTGATGGACTAAGGGACAACAGGTTGCTTCCTGTCTTGAAGAGGAGGTTGATTCTGGGAAAGGTGAAAAATAATTTGTAAGCTTTCTTAATCTTTTAATGTCAGTTTGAAAGAACATGATAGTAGAAATGTCCCCTGAAAAGGATTGCTCTTCAGATGCCTCATATTTAAAATATAAATGACAATAAATAGATGAAGTGTTAGGGCCAAACATTGATATCACTTGTGTGTGCAGTCCTATATACCCATTTCTGTGTGCAGTGCATGTGCTTTTTAGCGCAACTGGGTCAATTTCCTATTCAAAAACCTCACAGTACAATATCAATTCTTATGTAGACATGATCACATTTCCTCATTGCTTTGGGACAGTTTCTTTGAATTCTTTCACAATGTAATCGTATGACCAGAACTTTTTAAGTCTACGGAAAAAGGGAATAGAGTAATTAACAGGTTATTCTAAAAAGGATATTAGATCATTCCAAAGTAACATGTATTTTTTTTAATTGCTGTATGTGCCACGTAAATAAAATGAATCAGATATGTTAAGGTAGGATTCAAGCAAAGAATTTCCTTCGTCTTCGATCAATTTAACATGTACACTACTTTCATTCTTACATTCCCGTAGGTTTAATACAGAAACCATCCAACTCCTATAGGCACATAAATGAAAGTATTTGGAATGGTCTACAATACATAATATCTAGAATAGTATTATCAAGATATTAACAATATATCATTACCAAAAAAATACTTTATGTGTAACACAAATAGATAGTTCCAGAATCTTGTACTGATCATTTTTTGAATAGCCATGGAAATAAATATTTCTCATAGAAACTATTTCTATGTAATTTTATTTTGAAAAAAGGGGGTAGAAATTGAAGACCGTTTACTTTTATCACTCTGCAAAGATCTATGTAAACACTTAAATTCTATGACACTCAAGAAAATGTGCATCAATCATTCTCTAATACATACATGTGTGTGTGTGTTTAATTGGGTTTTTACAGACGTGTATCAATCAGATATGATTATTTACGTCTGGGACCGACCTTTAACGTCACCATCCGAAAGACGTGACTCAGTCTCGAACCTGGGTCCGCTGAATCAGTTTATAACTTCCACTGGTAGCTGGATTACAGGCGCACGCCACAACGCCCAGTTAATACATACATGTAATACAGAGGAAAGAATGATTTGATAATACATCAAGCACATTATTCTATATTGATGGATACACATACATTTTGTACAAATGTATAAATAATGCATACAATTTGTAAGTATCTTTAATGCTAATAAATCTCCTCTTTTCCTGAATCACCATGAAAGTGATGTAGTTCTTTGAATTTCAACTAAACATGTACATGGATATATTTTTCATGAATACAATAATAGCTGGAAAAGAAAGATTCCAAGAATTAGGCCATTCCCGGAACTATCAAATTATGCATTCAAAAAAATCCATCGTACCATGCATGACGATAATTTTTCAACTCAAGCACTCTATGAATAACTAACGAGGAAAGAAAATGATTAAGCTGTCTCTCGAGAGTGGCGTACATAAACCTGACCAGGAATTCCTGCGGGGCTGAAAGGGAGACACACCACTTTCATATATATTGAAATTCAGTTTCAGATCCTCCTCGCTGGTTTTGGAACAAATCATTTCATATGCATATGGTTGGGGGGAAATAGTTAAAATGCACTGGTCATTTTTAGTGGGGGACAAAATGGAATACAAACGATTTTGTGATTTGCCCTGCCGAATCAAATTAACATACTGCTTTTACGCGTACATCAAATTGAGTACTGTTGAAACTTAAAATTGTGTCTAGTGATATTGTTCAATTTCATGTATAAGAGTTAAAAAAACACCTTGTAATTTGTAAAATGTGAATTCCCCCTCCCTCCCCCCACCCCCACCACAATCTTCAAATATTTGTTTTTGTGATTTTGTATACTGAATTACAATACACAAACTCATATGTTTTGTTTTGATGTGTAGTGAATTCTCCACTCATTATCTTCGTGAGTTTGATTAAATTTTAATAATGTCAAACTTTAATTACTTTTCAGTTTTCATCTACGGTACATATATGCCATAACGAAACTATGTGTGTGCACAGACCAAAAAGAGGACATGCAATTTACATGTAGAGTGCATGCACTATTCAAACCATCACATGGGAAAGTGATTTTGCCTTGAATGTTTATTAAAGCTAATGTACAGATTATCCCGGAGATATGAGAGAGAAGAGGTGATGAGGTGATGAGGTGATAGAAAGAGATGCAAAAAAATTGTTTATTGGGATGTGATGAGAAAACAAGTGGCATAGAAACAGGATGGTGAACGTCAACAATTGTCTGTTGACACCTGAAGTAGCTAATGAGTGTGATTACACGATATATTGTCTGCCGAGGGTGATAAGGGCGCTAACTTGTATGATTTTACTATTCTGAACTGGCTTTCAGCTCAGACAATTTACAAAACAACAAAGATAGAAAATGGAAAGGAAAGACAGATGTAATATCTGAGGACAGTGGGAGAGTGAATTTAAAGAAAAGTAACTTGTAACAATTGCACTGTATTCTGTCTCCAGCGAGTGAGAAGGGGATGAACGTATAACTAGGGTCCACACCATTGCAACAACAACAAAAAAGAGAGAAAATAAAAGGAGAGACATGAAATTTGTGAAGCAAAATGGGAGAGTAAAAGAATAATAAGGGGAGAAAAGAAAGAATGGAAGAACATACTGTATTACAGAAGAGAAAAGGTCAAGATATCAACGAGTAGAGAGGGGACTAATACATGTACATATCTACTTCAAGCAGTTGAACAACTTCAGCTGACCTGGTGCAGTATCTGAGAAGCTACTGTGGGACACACAATTTCCAAAATTGATCCATAAAATATGCAAGCCTTAAATACCCAGCAATGACACTTTTCATTCCCTAAGTAGGATGCAAACGATGCAGAAATGATCCAGCACTTTTTGTATTCCTCTTCTCGCTGAAATAACTTGACCTTTCAATCTCCAATGGATTTTACTAATGACGCATTGCCTACAGTGTATGCCTCAACTGGAGGATGGAGGAGTAGGAAGTCATTTGGTAGGTAATCAATGATGAAGTATTTATGCTGATGAGCAATAAATGAGCAAGACTACCGGTAGACATCACAGAGGTGATACCCGCATTAACCTTTCATTTTCCACTAGTGCTCATTGGCACATCCGCTGGCGTGCCATGGGTGCTGATCGGTTATAAACAACAGGCACCAATTAGGATTTCACTGTGCCATTAATTACAAAGGCTGAGCCAGAGGCGGCGGAACGTTTGGCTCAGACAATGAAAGTGGGGGTGCACCTTTTGTTTGGCGTGACAAAAAGTACCCCTCCACTTCCATTGTCCGAGCCCAACTCTGGGCTGAGCCTGACTACACCAAAAACCTGTTGGGTATGATTTGACTTTGTTATAACACACATGTTCCATAGACTCCAGCCCCAGCTATCTCTAGCGTAGCATAGTATTCAACAGGTTAATGGTATTACATGTATATACCAGAAGTTAGAAAAAAATACAGAAGCCTTTGGTAAAACAACCCCTGAGAAATACAATATGCCACAGAGATATAATCTGAAAGGCACATAAAGGGTTAATCACTATATAAGCAGGCAGACTGCTGTAATGTAAATGACTAAAAGTGCAACAGCGGCAAATTCCTCGGTGATAAAACAAAGTGCCATAATATTAATACCTGTATGTGGGCGAGCAATCCATTATTCCAAATTTCCAATCCCTTCAGACAATACATGTACCTCCTAGCATCGACTTAAATGCAAATCTTGGTATGGAAGACACAACATATCATCATCTATCACAACATGACAGACTAAAAGGTCGAAAGTGGTAAGCAATGACTTAAACATCTCCTAAGCAGGATATGCCAATGGGAAAATACATTATTCAAAAGCATTTTATATGTTGAGATGTCATATTCTTTGCGAGCAAAAGCAATATTTCTGATGGAACGAACCATCATAAGGATCTCCAGTGATGATATACTGTAGGATGCCCCGATATTGCATAGGTGCATGGGTACTATTGATGGAGAAATACAATATTTGATTGCATTTATACATTGCGATGTAATAGTATTTGCTAACCCAAGCAATATTTCAGATGGAACAAACTGTCATCATGTCCCCATAAGGATCTTTGGTGATGATATAGGATGCCCCTACATATTAGATTGGTACTATTGATGGGGAAATACAAAATTTGATTGCATTTATACGTTGAGATGTAATATTTCTTGTGAGCAAAAACACCATTTCTTGTGGAACAAACCTTCATGATGCTCACAGTCACAATTAAGGGTCATATAGGTGAAATATATTATTCGATGGCATTATATTTTGAGACGATTCTTGCCAGCCTAAGCAAGATTTTGGATGAAATAAACCGTCATAATGCCCATAAGGGCCTCTAGTGATGATATGGGATGCCCTGATATTGCGGTAGCGTCGATGGAGAGATCCATTATTCAAATCTCCCAACACCGCAATATGACTCCGTATGATATCAACACAGATAGATTTGTATGACAGCAAACATATAAAATATTCAGATCTTCCTTCTCTCGCTTGAGTCTCTCAAGATTGATCTTTCCGAGTATTTTATAACCATGGCACGATAATGGCAGGTATGACATTAATACAAAATGCATCATTACTCAAATCTTCCCAGACAGCAATATGATTCCGTATGATAACAACACAGACAGATTTGTATTACAGCAACCACATAAAATATTTAGATCTTTAACTCCTTTCTCGTTTTCTCTCGCGATTGATCTTTCCTGGTATTTTTTAACTGTGGCACTATAATAGCAGATATATGACTTACAAAAAGCGTCAGACGACCACATGCATGCATTTAGCACTTTTTGCCATTTATGACACAAAGAAGAATGTGCTCATGTAACATTAATGAACGCTTAGTGTATGCAATATGCATAGCTCCATGTTCAGTTAACTGAATTTGAAGACCTTATCAAAGAACATAATGATATGAATCTTTAATCCTATAGTATAGCACTGTCTCCAATGCACGAAATACACCAGTTCGTAATGACAATCTGCAAGCGCAAGTGCAGATAAAGGTCATTTGTACCGAGTACAATCGACCTGTGTAGGCTTTCAATAATTGTGCAACTGTCTCCAAGAAGCTATTGGGAAAAGTTAATCATGTCTACATAAGAATTGGTGTATACTGTGAGGTTTTTTAATCATCAAAATGATAAGAAATTGACCCAATCTTGCTAAAAATCACATGCACTGCACACATAAATGGGTATATGGGACTGCACAAATATGTGGCATTAATGTTTGGCCCGAACACTTCAGCTTTTTTTAGTTCATATTTCAAATATAAGGGCATTTGAAGAGATATCCTTTTCTGGGGACATTTCTACTATGATGTCCTTCCAAAATGACATAAAAGAAATGATAAAGCTCACAAATTACTTTTTACACTTCCAGGAATTCAACCTTCTCTTTAAGTGCCATTGTTGTGTGAAGCTTCTTTTTTCACCCCACATGCCATTCACGTACATATAAAATGGTTTTATTTAGCAGCTGCAGGTTTTTTGAGGCAGTTTATTGCATTGAGTGTACACATGGTTAAAAGATATAGCAAAGGCTCACCAACATCAGCAACAATACTGCCCGGTTCCAACTCCAGCAAGAACTCCTTGACCCTCGGCCACGCCTTGTAACGAGTATCGCTGAAGTGGGGTGCGATACGCTCGTAGACATCGTGGACGTGTTTCTTCTCCAAAGCGACAGACTCCGCTTCACGATCCATGGGATAGGGTCAGATGTCACGACCCCCAGGTGGGTCACCTTTCCCCAGAGAAAAGATGGCTCTGTCGATGATCCCACATGGAGGAGTCAACAAGATCTGGAAGTAAAGGTGGAAGCAGAAGAAAAGCCATTTAAATGAAAGTGCTTTGTATCAATACATTAAAAAATATATAGCGTGTAGTTTAACTGAACCAGGGTAGCGTTTCATCAAACGGTCATAAGTACAGGTTCGCCAACATCCCATTGAAACGCGCATATCAAAATTAACATGCGTTTCAATGGGATGTCGGCGAACTTGTGCTTAAGACGGTTTGATGAAACGATGCCCTGGTTATCAACATTATAGATACAAATTAAATCACATGAACATGTACATGTATGGATCAGGTATGTCAACGAGCAGATTCTGAGACACAAAGGTTCACACACATGCCATAATAACACATTGTATTGTGCAATAGAAGACAAAAAGACAAGATAGGGAGAATTGTGACAGATGAAGAGACAAATATACAGAGAGAATGAAATGAATTAACCACCCCCCCCCCCCCGAAAAAAAGATAAAATTTAAAACAAAATTTGAAAGATGTCATGAATGCTTTTTGTTTTCCAGTATTCAGGATTCACACAATGTCATGTAATCATTATGAACTACACAGAGAGCACATTCCAATAAATATTCAAATATTCCAATACTGTCACTCAAAACGAGGTAAATACTTCAAAATATGCAAGTGAAACCTTGAACAGGGAATTTATCTCGAATGAAAGCATGGTACAATGCACAAAGGCCTAATATCGTCTATTTGGAGCCAGAAGGGTGTTAACTCTGTACAAATGATGGGACTTACATGTAATGCCCTTATGGCTCCAAACAGACGATACGTACAGTATGGGTAATTAAATTAAAGAAATATCAATACATCAGAGAAAGAGAGCACATTATAATACATTCACATCTACATTAGATCATGTTGGCTTTTCTATTCTGCTACCATTCAGCAGAAATATTAATTAATAATACAGTATAATTATGAGCCAATGGTGTATCATCATGTTATGAACCATGTAACACATTATACATCTTACCAGCATAAGTAAGGCAAGCCATTTGGCAAGGATCCCAACTTAAAGGGTGCCAACCACCTACAAATATTTTGCTCTATATGTTATGGGTTCCATGTCGCCATAGTCCATATGATATTTAAAGTATGAGCTTTAAATATTAACTCTATAATTAAAAGAGATATTGCAAGCGTTTAAATACTCTCTAAATACTGGTAAATATTACAGCGACTTGCCAGTAGACTAATCTACAGACCCATACTCAATCGTACAAAATAAGTACCGCACAAAACCAAACTCTGAGTGACGTGACGTGTTTTATGTTTTTATCTATTTTCTTCATACTCCTTAACCGTTAACCCATAGAAGGTCAGGTCAAGTTTTTTGAGGTTAACAATTTACCGGTATACATTCCAGCTGTACACATATTATTTTTTCAGGCAATTGGGACACTTTAATACTCTAATTAGCACTCTCTCTCTTTCTATTGCATAAATATATTCCTATATTTATTCATTATCACTTGAAAATCTGAATACAACCATGGATATACTAAGTGATTTCAACTATCAACTCTGAGTACAGTAGCATCTGCTGTGAGCTGAGAGAACCATAACTCATAAATGCATACTTTTACCGGGACATAGAGTTAATGCCCTTCTGGCTTTCAGCGGCGATATACATGTAGGTTCTAATTACACCTCAGTTTTCATCTCAAGACAACACGGGCACGTACCTGCATGCCAATCATCAGAGTGTGAATCTACAGTCTTCATAAACTTGCCTGGCTTGAAAAGGCAATTCTGCTAATGAAAACCCGACTATTTGAATAGATCTCAAAACAACCCCAGTCTTCAAGTAATTTGACCTGCTCAGGGTCCATCAGATGCATCGCACTGATCAATTATTTTCTTTGTACATGTACATTCATGCATTATTTATTGTTGAACTACAGCTTTTCAAGCTTGTCGCTTTTTTTTTTTTTGTAGTTTCCTTCTTCTTCATCATTATTACTCGTTCAATGTCAACTATGTATCTAAATGTAGTATTTTTTATTTGACGATGAAATAACTCAATTGAATTGAATTGTGCATTCTTCTTCGATACCGGGTGCTCTTGCTCTTCATCTCCATCATCTTCACAGCTACCACCGTCTTGAGTGCGGACAAGTACGACTTCTTGAAATCCGACCTCGCACTTGCACAAACTTACGTCATCTGATGTTGACTCCAGGCAAACATCAATACACTGGTTAATTTTTCTGCGAACCCATCTTGGCATATTGAAATAATCATTCACTTTCTGCTTTCTCTTTCGGCCCGAATGAGAAAAGGTAGATCAATGATTGGACGGACAATTGATGGTTGATGGGAGGGGGTATGAATAGGAAAAATGGAGTGGGCAGAAGCAAGATTTCTCAATTACATTGAGGCACAGATGCAATTCATTTTGTTTGAAAAATCGTTGCTGGTTGCATGAACCGATGAATGCCTGTAGGCTTAAATATAGAAGATACATGTTGGTTCACGAAAACAATGACAAAATCGTTATCTAGGACAATAAATGTAACAAATATTTCTCCAGTGGCTGTGGGATATCTAAAAGGGAATGAAAGACTTGCGTAACCCCAACTTCCACCATATGCACTTTGAAGGTTTTGCACCCATTTTGTTGTAGACAAACTACATACATATTTGCACAGTAATAACATTGCACCATAAGCCTGGTGCAAATAGGCACACATCCCTTATATATGTAGTTCAAAAGTTATGATCAAAATGCTAGAAGAGCCGACAGGGAAACGAACAACACTGGCTACAATAAGTTTAGTAATGTATTCTACAACTCTTCATAATGAAATACCCTAAACTTCAAAATGTGATTTATAGTTTTATATAAAATATGATTTCAGAACTATAATCCAATGGAGCTTGCATACATTAAGGTTTATCAAATAGTAATATTCAATATAGAATTAATGCATTTGATCCATAGCAGTTCAGAGTTTCTTATGGTCTGAATTAATCAGCTTTTCCTCCTCAAATTGGCACCAGTTATATTTATACATGTATGCCATTCTTTTATAGTTTGAAAAAAAGATCTACTACATGAACTAATGTGAATGAAAGTTGAAAACTTTAACAGAAACATTTGTGCATGTAAATAGTGATGATATATCTTATATAATCTTATTCATATATTTATAAATGGTAAATGTTAGTTGCATTTGAAATAGACTGAAAGTGATTTTTCAGTGATTTTTACTCTTTCTGCTCATGTATAATGTGTAATCCCTAGCATCCTGGATAAAAAAATAATGCAAAAATAACACTAGGAGGATACACTGTACTGCTGTATAGGTTAATAAACCACAGACATTATGTTTCCTGTATTAATGCATGTACCTGAACATTGTGTTCACATTTAAAATGGCACCTTGCACATATACAACCCATAAAGTGGAGAACGGGCAATGAAAGCGCAAAATTGGTGATTTAATCTGATGAAGGGTAAACATACATGTATACACTGTAAAGTCCTGTAATCACTATACGTACATGTATACTGTACTTGTAACTAGAAAAGTGTTTTTTTCTCCGACTATTATTTCCATTTCTGTACAGCAAGATCTTCTATTCCCAATCAACTACATGTAGTCCACGTAGATAATTGGGAATTATCCTTTTGATCTTAGATAAATGAATAATTCCTATTTCTCAATCTATATATCTACAAGTAGAGGGCAAATCAAACGTGAATAAACTGAAAGCATCTGTATAACATTAACGTTTTCATAGAACCTTGTCTTGGATGAAAGCAGAAAAATTTAGAGAAACAGTGAAAGTTTGCGATAAAATGAGACAAAGAATGAGGAAGTTATGAATTTTTTAAAGTTAAGACCACTACTTTATAAGGAGATCCTCACATTTGGCAATGCGGTCTTTTCCCATTTGTTTTGTACATGAAGTACATATACATACTCAATGCATCAGTTTTCTCGACTCTTATGGTGAAAAAGACTTTTTTTTTCATGGGAGGACATACAAAAATATGGTACCCATGTGTCCTGGACAAAAAAATCTGTTCCATCATTAAAATAGACAAAGGGAGTATTAGGGATAATTTTGGGGAGAGTTCTCTGTGTAATCCATGAATGACATCACACATCATGACTGCATTGCCAGTAGGAGATTCCCTAGTGATCTCAGCTTTCAAACAACCATAACTTCCTTAATTCTTTGCCCAATTTTTCTCAGAACTTTCACTATTCTCCTCTGATTTTTCTATTTCTCCTCAATCCAAGTTGAAGGAATAATTCCCTTTCACTCCTGATGACGCACAGTCAACCTGTCCGAAACGTCGAGTCTTCTCCACTCTCAGCCTTCTCATCTGGTTTACAGTCCTTTTCAGGACTTCACACTTTCAAGAAAGATTACTTCTACACTCTCTGAATTTCTATCTCGCCTTTCCTTTCCTTTTCTTCTCCTCTCAACTTTTCTCCACTTTCTTTTTCTTACTGAACAGTCCTTTTCAGGACTAACCACATGGTGAACCATAAACCTTCTCCACATTAATCCCCTTTTAATTGGTATGGTGACCTTATTCTCAGATTGTCTCTCCCACATGTGAAACTAGCCCTCAAGGGCCCTGTTTCATAACACTTGTTATCAATAGCAAATCACAATGACAGTTATAAGCTATTGAAATCAAAGCATTTGATTGGCTGAGAGCAAATTTGAAATAGATCTGTTGCAATTATTATTGATAAAATAGTTTTATGAAATGGGGGCTCAGGCCTGTTTTCATTAGCTTGAGATTTCAAGAGCCAGCAAATTCTGATCAAAGGAAATTAGTCTCATCAAAAATAGCTCGAGCTAATTCATAATGAAGACACAGATAGTCAGCTATTTCACCCCCACACTGGGATATTAGCTTGAGCTATTTATATCCCCCGCAAATTAGGGGTTGTTTGCAAAATAGCCCACAAAGGACAATTAGTGGGAAGATTCACCAGTGAAGATGCACTTAGTATATTACTGTATATGCTCTGTAGCTCACATTAATTCCTTGAGTGAGCAAGGTTTGCTCGGCTTGGGCTAATGGAGACAAAAACTTCAAACTCAATCTTTATTCACAAAGGGGAAGTCCACCCTCATATCCAGTTGGTTTTAAAAGGAAAAAAATTAAAGAAACAGATGAATAATGTTTGAGCAAAATCTGATAAGAAATAAGAAAGTTATGAATTTTTGAAGTTGTAATCAATCAAACACAAATTGGCAACCTAGATATAAACATTGCCATATGTTTTTTTACACAAAACCTTTATGAAATGAATGTATTCCTTCATCAACAACTATTAAAGAAAATGAAAATTTATGAAATTTTCTGTACAGAACATGGAGACACAGATATCCAACACATGCAAATCTGCTTTTTATATGTTACATGTATATAATTTGCGTCACATCCGTAAATACTTAGATCAGAAAAACGCTGAAAGACTTGTCCATGCTTATATTACTAGTAGTAGTAAACTTGATGATTGTAATGAATTATTGTTTGGCTTGTCAGATTCACAGAGCATGAAGTTGCAGCGAGTTCAGAATGCCTGTGAAAAAAGTGCAAGCAGCTATGAATTGGATTATGCCTAAACAAATAAAGATTAAACAAATTGTCATGGATCATCTCACACACATTCACCACAATCACCAGCTCTACAAACAATACTGATACTGATAGAATTATCATCCAAGACCCTCTTTCATCTTGCTGAGGAGCATTAACATTATGAGCATATTATATGCTGAGAACCTCATACAGTTTGCATATTGATTTAAATTACCTCTGTGTTGAATTCAGAGAAATAATGCTAATTAATATTCAATTCAATTCAATTCAAATTTATTGCTATGAAAAAAATCCTGACATGATAGGATTATCATCAAAACAAAACAAAGCAAAACAAAGCAAAACAAAACAAAACAAAACAGAGCATGATAGCACCATATTGGATAGAAAAACAAGCTTGCCATGTAAGAAAATTATATCAGAACCGATTGGCATGTGGGATTATACAGTACTCTACAGAAAGTAATTGTACTATCCTTAGAAACAAAACAAAACACAAAACACAAAATAATATGAAATAATCTAGTAATCAACATACCTTGTTTAATTTATTTCTTGTCTTGATGGCTATAACTTTCATAATCTCTCTCTCTCTCTCATTCAAATCAACTAACTAACCAGCATGGACTTCTCCTGTAAGAAGTCCTGATAAGCCTAATATCTCAAGCCCAAGCTTGTTTAAGCTAATGGAGATGCATCTACATGTATACTGTTTCAATGACTACAAAGGACAAGCCAAGATGAAGATGAAGATAATGACTACTGCAGTAATGGGGCCACTGAGGATTCTGCAGACTGTCGTCATGGTGATGGACCAATGATAATGATGAGAATAGTGATTAGTGATGATGGCTTTAAGCCGTAGGTCAATTCAAAAACCTATGGGAAAGAGCATACATCACCCACATTGATAAACTCAGTGATCATTGACTATGGTACAGAATCAATGATGATGATGGTGATGATGACATGAAGTTAGTTTTTCGGTGCCATCTTAATACCAAAAAGGAATCTTTTACCTTCCTTGCTATCAAAATTCACAATCCATGAACCAGTTTGACTTGTCTAAAAGAAGGACAAGCTTTTCTTAGTCCAAAAACAAAAAATGTTACATCTTTTATTTTAAATGATTCAAATTACCTATGGAATAATACATTCAGTCCCACCAAGTTTTACAAACAGGCACCAGAGTAACATTCTGTTCTAGTTTTCAATTATGATTCTTTCTTTTTTTTAATATATTTAATCTTGATGCAGTTTCCATGATATCTACATGTAACCTCACAACTAAGAAATCAGTTTTGCATTTCAAGAAACAAGAAGGGCTTTCCTTTGCCTCAAAATAATTAGATAAAGTATTATGATTTGGGAAATTTAAACTGCCTAGCGAGTTGCTATCCAACATTTTTCAGTCTGACTGAGGGAGAGACTACTGTGCTCTAGTTTACCCTAACGTTTCTTGGCAGGCGTGTTATTACGGATCCGCCCAAAGGGCTTGATCGAGGCATGGCCATGACTACCCTTCGTGATCTTGAATAGCTAATATCAAAAGTAGGCCAACATGTATATACAAAGTACATACAGCTCAGAGTATTTTTGTCACAGGACTTTTTTTTCTAGAGAAGGATTCAAACATCACCAAAATAAAAAATGGTATATAAAAACAAAATGATGCATGTAGTAACATAATTTTTTCAACAAACATTTAGGGAAAGATAACATTAACCCGAATGGCCGAGAGAAGGTCGGTTGGCATTTGGGGTCTGTTAAGAGTCGGTTTGGTGCTGTGACTGAGGGGTACATGCACACTTAGAAAAAAAGGTTCAAGTTTTCACCCTAAATGCAACACTGGCAGCACCTGTTTTGGTGCAATCTTGCACCCTACATGAAAAGGGTGCAAAAATGCACCTTTTTGTTCTTGTTTGCACCCTAAAAGGTGCAACTTTGCACCTTTAAGGGTGCAGAAACATTTGCATCCAAAAGGGTGCGCATTTGTACCTTTTCTAAAGGGTACAACTCTGCACATTAAGGGTGCAAATTGTTACTAACTGCACCCTTAAAGGTGCAACATTTGTTGCATTTGAAGGGTGCAAATTTGTACCTTTTTTTCTTAGTGTATGTATGTTAATGAGTAAAAGTATACATGGGCAGATCCAGGATTTTGTAAAGGGGGGAGGGGCGCACAAATCTCAGAAAGTTTTCTGACAAGCAAAAAAAAAAAGGTTATCAGCTCAAAAAGTGGAGGCACGGGGCCGGCAATGCTCCCCCTCCCTAAATCCACCACTGCATGTATACACTTATGGGTTTTGTTGAACACAGCTACTTTTTTTTCACCCCCCCCCCCCCGCCATTGCTTTACACATAAATTGGTTTTATTTCGCTGCAGCATTTTTCTTTGAGGCAGTTTACAATGTCTTGTGTGAACAAGGTATCATGCCGCACACATGCTCTGAGCTTTTTGCCAAATTGGCAACATGGGGGGTGTTTCATAAAGCTGTTCGTAAAGTTGTGCATGACTTTACGAATGACTTGAATATTGCAAGCCAAATGTGATTCTCAATCACTTTTAATCCCATCCGCTAAAGTTGAAATATGCAGACGTAGATTAACATTCTTATTCTTAACAAGCATTTTTAATGCAAAGTATAGTTTTTGCCACAATCTAATCGAGTTTATTGGAAATACCGTCATACTTTGTTAAAACATCAGGAAAAACTTTGAGCATTTCATTTGGCACTTCATATTCAAATCGGTGTTTCATAAAGCTGTTCGTAAAGTTACGCATGACTTTACGAACAGGTTTATGAAACACCCCCCTGGTTGCATTATTCATTGAAAGTCATCCTGTCATTTGAAATACCGTAAGCCTTCTCATGACATGAATACCATAATTTGCACTATACATTATGTACAAGGTACTTACAGAAGAAACTTAATTTATAAAAACAAAAGGCTCTTGAGGCAAAAGAGATTGATTTGACCATATGTAACAGAGGTATGCTAAGAGTAGATGATCAAAAGCAATAAGGATGTATGTGTTGGAAAACTTCATAGGAGAGACTTCTGCATAGAAAGAATCTAATATTGGTGTAACTGGGAGTTACAGATTAAATCGTCTGTTTGGAGCCAGAAGGGCGGTAACTCATATATTTTAACACAGAGTTAACGCCCTTCTGGCTGTCAACACACAAAATTCTTTCTTCACACGGATGTACATGTATAGACTCATGTTCAGATGCTTTTCTTTTGCCTGGAAATTACATCTTGTGAGCCTAATTAACATTACAATCTCACCAACTGCATTACATTCATTTTGTCTAAAAAATCACACGATGCTACTGATTGCACTGACAAGAATCCCATATATATCCAAGAAAATATCTTGTTATACTCTGGAAGCACAGTTCAACAAAACATGTTTATGAATAAAAGTAAAGAAATAGAACCAATTAACTGTCTCTATTTATAACATGTCATCTGTCTGACATCTTGTCCAATCACCCAAAATAACAACCGGAATATATTTCTAAGGCAACAAAGGAAATTTTTGATAAAACCCATCAACAACTGAGGAAGTTGGTTGGCTTGAATATCCATGCTGCCATCCCTAATGAGGTGCCTACAGCTGTTAATTGCTGTGGGGAGTTGCTCGCATTGTTTCGGAGCATTTTGTTTGTTTCAATATAGGATGGTCTCATGTGTGCATGTGGAGCTTTATGCTCTTTTCTTTCTTTCTTTTTTAAAGCAACAAACAATTTCATTTGGGGATTGCAATCTCCTATTTTTGGATGTCATCATGTTTGGATTTCATTTCCTGAGACATTTAACCCTTTCAAGACAATTGACCACATTCTGTAGTTTGGCTCAATAACTTTTGTTGCATGACCATATTGCGTTTGATGGGGGGGGGGGGTGTCTTTTGAAAAGAGCGACATGTTCTTAGTATCAGTGTTGTTATATATCTGCGCCACCAGCACCACTGCCTGACAGTGGAGTTGGTAAGTTTTTGTCTTTTTTTTCCAAAAGGCACCCCCCTTTGAAAAAAGCTGGTGACGGCACTGTGTAATGTCTAATCTGTAATGTCTACTAAGACATTCTCTGCCAATAATGATAAATACTCTTCTGGGAGAGAAAAATTGTCCACATAATTATTTTTACACAGAATCAATTGTGTATCTATTTCAGAATTAAAGTATAATTACAGTACTTGTCATAGCATCATTTGAAGGTTCAAAATACCAGTAAATGCAGACACATACAAGTATATGTATACATGTAAATGTACAGGTCAGGAAATTCTAAATTCATTATCATTATTACTATTATCAAAATCATCATAATCATTATAACAATAATAACAATGATAATGATTAAAATAATAACAATAATATAATAATAATAAAATAACAATATTAATAACAATGACAATAATAAATAATAATGAACAATCTGAATTACATGCATACATTTTAAACAATTTATTATGTTTCATTCAGATTCACTCATCAACATCAATCATCATCACAGACATTCAGAGTACAGAAGATTGCCATAGAATCGAACCCCCAGTTGTTCATACGACTGATTATAAGTCCCTTTTCTTTTCCTGGTAATCGGTTTAAAGCGTTTAATCTGGTTTGTAGCTAACATGGCTACTCAAGAACAATAAAATAATTTAGTAATAACACAGCTGCAGGGGATAATAGGCTTCACACGGTGCAAGCCTGCCCGCACTTCAGCCGTATCGCATTCTTTACAACCCGGTGGTATTCACTAACCATGCTGACTAAGAAAACTGGACTGAGCAATCGCCTTTTCTGCGGTTATAACACATCACCATTCACATATACCACTTCAATGCATGCAAAAAAAGAAAATGAAATGAATTTACATACCAGTACAATACCAGATGAGCTGGATAT
Source organism: Heliocidaris erythrogramma (assembly GCA_025617745.1). Classification (NCBI taxonomy): domain Eukaryota; kingdom Metazoa; phylum Echinodermata; class Echinoidea; order Camarodonta; family Echinometridae; genus Heliocidaris; species Heliocidaris erythrogramma. The sequence goes on along the minus strand of CM046867.1, from coordinate 13,189,594 downwards.
TTAAGAAATAAGACAGGAACACGATCACAACACAGACAGCTCCTGAACGCCTCTCCCCGAAGTTGACACGTAGCTAGCTAGCTATAGCTGGGTATACCGTACCGTACCGTACCCGTGTATTGTTTGTGCATACTGTAGTGATTGCTCGAGCTCTCCTTTCATACACGGCTAGGCTGGCCGCGCCGCGCCGGTACTGCATACACTCAAGTATGGTTTCCAAATCCACACCGATAAATAAAACTCTCCATGCATGCTGTCGTCTGCTGCGCATATTCCCACGGACAAGTAGCTGCCTAGACATGTATGTAGACCTCACCCATAGGCATACCGAGGTGGGGGGGGGGGGGGGGGGGTTCAAGGGGGTAAAAGGGGGGATGTTTTAGGTGTTCAAACACCCCCCCCCCACCCCTTTAGCAATGTTTTAGCTTCATATTTATATTGTAATCCAGTTCCGAAGCCCCCCTTTTTTGTCTTGCCAGTGGCACATACCTACCACTTTTCGGGTCGAAGGGGGGGGGGGGGGGGGGGGAGGGAGGGAGACACTCCAAACGTGAGATAATAATTTTTGTTGTTATTGTTTGAGGGATAATTTTCGGATTATAAAGGATATCGCTCACAGGGTCCTGCCCACCCCACCCCCTCTTTTGGGGCAAATGGTGGGGGTTTCGAAGGTCAACTAAAAACAACCTGGTTCTCCTAATTTTTATATGCCACCGTACAGGGACATGAAAGGGGGGCACCTCCCCCGGATACAGCAATTCGGTTCTTATTACAAATACTTATTATATAGCGGAGCCCATCTATGATGGAAGAAGGTTCAATGTATTTTTCACATAAATGCAGGAAATACTTACGAAGTTGTAAGGTATGTGAATTTTTTGGTTAAATCTTTCTTCTCTCGGTTCTACGCCCTTGTTCATAGCCCTTCACAGTATAGGCCTACAACCCCAGCCTTTCTCATAAAATCTTCTATATTTCATATTCTCTTCCACTCTTTCGCATATATTTTTAAAGATTATTACATGTATTTTGACTGTTTTAAAGTAAGCATATAAAAGATTGGGTTTTTTTTTAGCAAAGTGCCTTAAAAATAATGAATGAGGGCGCTCAATCATCATTGCAAAACGGGTAGATTGTCATCTTCCTCTATATTATATTACCACTCAAACTTTCTCTCATTTTCTCCTTCTCTCTATCTCTCTCCCAAATTCAAATTCAAATTCGTGTTTATTCATTTCCAACAGACAATAGAAGTCGTGACATGGTTTACATTCAATATTATATATAATACGCCACTTTATCAACAAAATTCAGTAATGCATGTTCAGTATTATGTTTTTCTCTAAATCCAAACTGAGAGTTGGAAAAAATTTGGTGTGATTTTAAAAAATCAATTGTTCTGCGGTAAACAACTTTTTCTAAAATTTTTGATAAAGAAGATAATAAAGAAATTGGACGGTAATTGCTTATATTTAACTTGTCACCTTTTTTATACAATGGAACCACCTTTGCAATTTTCATGTTATCTGGAACTTGACCACAACTTAACGACAAGTTAAAAATATGTGTCAAGGGATCGACAATTGAAGATATTACACCTTTTAAAATAAAGTTATTAACATCATCATAACCAGGACATTTTCTATTGTTCAAATTAGATACTATATCAATGATATCCTCTTTCACTACTGGAGTGAAAAATACTGTATTTGGATTTGGGTTACCAAGATATTCAGAAAAATGCTTAACTGACGGAGGAATATCTTTTGCTAGGTTAACTCCTATAGATGAAAAATAATTGTTGAAGATATTAGCTATATTTACGGGGTCTTCAATAACATTACCGCCAGACCTAATTTTAGTAATATCAGACTTATTATTGGATAAGTTCATTGCTTGCTTAAGAACTTTCCAGGTATTTTGAATATCATGTTTATATAGACTTAATTGATTACTAAAGTATATTTTCTTTGCCAATCGTATTGTTTTAGTTAAAATATTTTTATATTTGGTGTATTTAGTCTTAGCTTTTAGAGTACCTTTAATTTTTGAGTTATAATACAAGTTATTTTTTCTGTTAATAGAACGCAAAATTGCTTTCGAGATCCAAGGAAGTCTCGGTGATTTTTTAAAGCTGGTTTGCTTGTCTTTTACTTTAGGGATGTGATTATCTAGTTCACTATGGAATATTTGCAAAAAGCTATTGAAACATTCATTTACATCATCTCTCTCTCTCCCCTCTATCTCTCTCCCCTCTCTTTTCCCTCTCTCTCTTCTCTCTCTCTCTCTTCTCTCTCTTTCTCTCTTTCTCTCTCTCTTTACCTGTCTCCCTGTCTCTTTCCCTCTGGACACCCCCTCTCTCTTTATTTTTTGTTTCATTTCTCTTCTTTTCTTTTCCATGCCAAGAGTACTGATATCAATTTGTTTATTTGTTTGTTAAAAGGCATAGATACACCCTAAAAACTAAAATAATAAATCAACAATAAGAGGGCAGAGGAATATTATAACATCATAAAATAATAGCTTATCTCAATCTTTCAATTGCAGGACTAGAAATGTTATATCCAGGAGTTGAAATTGTTGAATCTATAACATTTACCTGTATCTAAAAAGAATCAAAGTGTAAAATATCCTCTGTGATTTTGTGATGAATCTATTCATTTCTATTTCAGGGCATGCACATGAAGGCAGTAAACGATGCTCGACAGATTCATGCATATTATGGTCAGTTTACTCAAAGTAGGATTTAAAAATCAGTGGAATGGCGCCATCTAGCGAGTGAGTGACACTATAGAGTGCTTGTTTTCACTTTTTGGTCAACATTTTGGTGCATTCATTCATTCTGTAAACTTGAATTTCGTATTTTGGAACACATTCAATCACACAATGAAATACAAGCCTAAGTTTTGATTGACAATGCGATTTTGTGAAGAATAAAGTAACAATCTGAAAGCTTTTACAGCGCTAAATCATGACAAATCATGACAAGTGGGGCAGCTTTGCAAACGATGGGGGCACCCCCCCCCCCTCAGGATATTAAGATTTTACATTAGCAGAATTTGCAAAAATAAAGATTTATGTAGCCTATAGTATATCAACATTTTTAAAAAATATTATAGTTGCTGTGAAAACGAGAGTTGTGACCAAGAAAAATGGATCCCCCTTTTTGAATTATATACTTTTGCAAACAAAGTCGTACTCTCTGATCTCTAAAAAAAAATCGAGTGATCACTCACGTCACTCCCCGGGGGAGTGCAAATAGAGTGAAACTCCACTCTTTTCCTCTTATAAAGCTCTCGATAGTCACTCGATATTCACTTCTAAACAAGTGATCACTGACGTCACTCCCGGGAGAGTGAAAATACCGTATAGTGAAAATTCACTCTTTTTTAGAGAGAGAGAGTACGCGGTTTGTTTGTTTGTTTTTTTGGTTGGGGTTTTTTTTTAGGGGGCGGGGTCTTCTTTGGGGGGATTCACTTAGTACACTGTCTCCCTGCATAACATGGATTCCCACCTGTTTTTATAATCATGATTATAACTGATCTCTTTTATTTGGTTCTAGTTCACAAGGTACCATACTTAAAAATATATTATTACCCCATGGTATTTGTTGGACTGTAAGTAAACCTCCGATCCTAAACAGAACTTCTTATTTGAGAAATATCCTTCATGCTATACTTTGCAGGTTTATTGACCTGTTTGTAAAAGTTCCAACAACAACCCTTAATAATTGCGAATTTTTCAAACTTTCGTGCAGTTAAAAAAATAAACTGAAAGTCATTGATAGAAGACAATAGAACTTAGAATTCTGAATAGATGATCTTCCTCAAGTTGTATTTTTGGGTTTTGATAATTATGACCCTCTCAAATAAGTTGGTCAAAAGCAGGGTAAAACTACTTGCTCAAAACAGCGAATAAAAGCAAAGAGGAGTCCAATTCACACACACACAAGCAACGAACAATGCCCCCCCCCCCCCGGATCAGTCCCTACAATGTATTTAGCCTAGACCATGTACATATTCCAAGTCAAATGATAAGCATAGGAGGCTCAGGCATATATAGTCCACAGGGGCACATGTGCACGTGCCACTCCCTCTCTCCATTGAATGTCAAAGAGAAAAAGAGAGAGGGGGGATGTGAAATTAAAAAAAAAAAAATTCTATAACTCCCCCGCAAACTCCCACACCCTCATATGATTTTATTCATTTCGTATTTAGTCCCCTGAGTAAGACAGCTGTTCCCCCCCCCCCCCCTCCGCCCCTCACTGTCAACGCTATACGCCACTGGCTGGACTTGTATTCTGAATTTGAATTAAAATTAAAATTCAATTTTTATTTCATTCTCATGATCAGTACAACAATCTATAGTGATAAGTGGAGTAAAATTACCCAAAATAGGAGGCGAAAACCTGTAATGCCTAGTTTACATTTGCTACGGTCATCGTACGATGGATTAGTCTACGATTTTCCTTGCGATTTGGGGGACATCGTAGGTGGCTACGGGCTACGATTTTTATGTTTACATTATTTACGGTCATCGTGCGATTTCATGTACTGGGCATCGTAGAGGGGCCAAAGACAAAGCCGTACAGAGGCTGTACGGAGATCGTACAGAGATTGTACGGAGGTCGTAGGGAGATCGTGCAATTTCTGCGCGGTTACAGTAACATATTCACGGAAATCGTACAGAGATCGTGCGATGGCTGCGCGATGATCGTGCGGATACCTTACGATCTTACGATTTCTTTACGATGCTTTTTTGCTCCCCTGTTGAAAAAAAATCGTACGCTCTCTGCATGATCAGCGCAAGGCCTCCGCACAATGACCCTGCGCTGATCGTACGATGCCACCTACGATGTTTTTAAGGGCTACGATCCTACGATTTTGAAAAATTTGTATAACTCCGCGCTAAACAAAATCGTAGAGGCTACGGAGACCGTGAATCCGTACGAAAATCGTACGATCGTCGTATGCCACCCCAGGGAGATCGTGCGATTAGTGGGATACGATCAGTTTACGGTCACCCTACGATGATCGTAGACCAAATGTAAATGGGGCATTAAGTAAAGCTTGTGTAAGGAATGCCCAGAAAAAAATAAAGGGTATGCCTAGGAAGGAAATAGAGTAGTTGGGGAAAATTGAGAAGAAAATTGGGCATTGGAGGATACGTTCATTCGAATTACAATGTAAATAGATTGCAATTACATGTATATTACTTTGAGCCATCTACTAGTCTACGATGGCACCATCAATACTAATGATTACACTGTATTCTAATAATATAATAGGGAGCATACAATTTATTTAGTTTAAAAAAAAACGGTTGTGGAGTATTATATCAAGCTATTTCAAATTCAATTTCTTGCTTATCAATATGAAATATCCCTTAATACAATTAAACTCAACGATGAAACATTGCCACTGATGTTCTGACAGACTGAGGTTTAGCATTAACTGAGTAAGGATTTCATCACCTTGATATTTCACCTATACGAATACAAGAAATTATTCTAGCAATTAAGCACCTAACCCGATAATCTCCTCTTTTTTTTTTAGCTTCTGTGTAATTATTGTAAGTAACCCACGTATAATTTTAATGACCTATTTTCATTTTGTTTTTCAGTAGTATACATGAGGAATGGAGGATTAGGCATAACTTGATGATTAGCCTATTTTTTAATATCTTCAAATCTTTTCTTTCGGTATATTTAGTATTGTTCTTAAAAGCAATGATTGAATTAATTGTCTCGTAACCATAGAGCCATCCTATATAGCTGTCTCGACCCCCCGGGATGCCCGCGACTCGGTGTCGGGCCTTCCGCTAGGGGTGTCCCAACCGCAGATAGACTGATATCATTCTGCGCTTCAATTTTTAATAATTAATGATGATCCGATTATTTTATTATAATCAGTTAATCTGCTAGACTAGCCCAGTCAAACGGGAATGCTAAACCGCGGTGTGGGGGGTAGGAGGGGTACATTTAGCAGGAGTGTAATAGTTACAAGCCTACTTATCATATGGGTATTTATACTTGTAGGACACTTTGTGGAAGTGCCCCATTTGTTCTGAATAAAATTTCAATAGCATATATAGCAGCTGGAGTAATGAATTCTGTATACTATTAAATCCAAAGTTTAAAAATGCAATTGAGTCATTATGATATTGTGCTGGCTGTTTGCATTCGTATAAACACAGATAAGAAATGCGCTGTAAAAATATGTTGGGTAAAAAAAAGGTTTTACTCAAAATGAGGGTACTGTCTTACCAACTTTTTGTCAACTATGTATGTGTAGAAAATTGTAGAAAATGGAAATCGTTATCGGACAAAACATTATCCAAATCGGCAACAGAATTGCCCAAAATTTGGTCGGATACATATATTACCATCATGTTGAGCAATTTTTTTTTTTTTTTTTAACAGAGTGCAAGTGTCTACTCTGGTCACCTGACGAAATTCACCTTGGTACTCATTGCATCATGGCAAAAACAAAACCATTAAACAAATTGAGTCACATGATTTTTTAGTCTGTGGGAACTGCATGGGTATTTTAGATCGAATATTATGCAATTGATTACTCATCCTTGTGTAGAAACACTTAAGCACCCACACAAACTAATAAACACACACGCACAAACCCTCTCTCTCTCTCTCTCTCTCTCTCTGCCCCCCCCCCCTCTCTCTCTCTCTCTCTCTCTCTCTCTGTCCCCCCTCTCTCTCTCTCTCTCTCTCTCTCTTCTTTCACCTTCTATCTCGAACTCTTTCCCTTATAACTTTCACACTTTGCCGTTCACACTTACCTTAGTCTATTTTTTTCATGGACTTAATTGTTTGTTTGCAATTATGTACCAACTTATATTATCCAATAACTTAATCTTCTTTGGGCATGCAATACAAAAGCCCAGCGTTTAAGCATAAAAAACAGTTGTTTTCAAAGAAATATTTTTCAAGGTCATAACTCTCCATATATAATTTTATTGTGAAATTGTTTATGTTAGAAATTATTGTTAGTATGATTAATGAAACACGTCATCGTTTTAATTAAATGTTATGCAGTTATATATATTATTTTTTGTAGGCCCCTATATAGATATCATCTGCATGATATGTATAATTTGTATTTGAAAATGGCGGCGAATAAACCACATCTGAATCTGAAATCTGAATCTAATAGAACGTAATCCTAATCTTCACATTGTCCTGAACAAAACAAAAACCAAAGACCGTGACCTTAACCTTTGACCTTTCGAGATATGGACGGTGGACCAAATGTCGTGTCACCAAAAATATATATTCTGTTATGGCATAACTTTGCCGATTACATCAATGACATAATACACTCTCGGTCTAGATTTTCAAAACAAGATCATAAATACAGATATTTAACTAAAAATTAAAGAAAGAATGATGATATAACAATTCGCAGTGAAGCTTGTTTTCTAAAAACGTGTTTGAAAAACATGGTTAAACAACTGAAGATTGCGGTAAAGTTGAGGCCAGCCGGTCAATCGTAAACAAAATAACGGAAACTTGCTAAGAACCGTTACCTTGAAATTCGACAACACGGATATATACACGTGGGTCAACTATGCAGATAGACAACGCACTTGACCTCGACATAGCCCTGACTTTTCACAGCGTGGCTTGTTAATTTCGCTTATTACTCATATTAACACATTTTCTTTCCGGCAGATGATATAATTATGTTAATGCATTAAATAATGAGTTTTTGTTGGATTCTGTAAGACCAAGGTCATATCTATAATATCTATTTGATCGTTACAAGAATAAACACAAACGACATCTTCTAAATCCGTTACCGTGGTCAAAACGTTGATGTATTCCTGTATTAAAGCAGAAATAAATTTGGATGAAAACGTATTGAACAAAACATTTATGTCTTATCTTTCTCGAAATCATATGATAATTTGCTAGTGAGCACTGGTGGTGTATATTCAGAAGCTATTTTGATTGGTTGATTAATAAAAATGATTATAATAGTAAACTGGAGCAGTGATTGTAAATTGTGGATTTTGGAGCTATCCAAAATGTAGCAAAATAAGTGGTGGACACAGACGGGGGAGGGGGTGACACACGAATCTCAGAGTCACTTAGTTACAGATGATTCCGTTGATAATCCTCTCTTTTCGGGGGTCATGGCCCCCTTGTACCCCCTGGCTACACTTATGGGGATTACACAAACTCTTAACAAAACATTAGTCATCTGATTAAACTGAATATGAATGATTATGACTAAGAATAATAATAATGAAATATAACTAGACTTTATAAGATCGGTTCACTTTCGTGCATTGTTTTATTCCCCTATTGTTTTAGAGTATTTGACCTTTGATTTTCTCTTCGTGATTTTAAAATCATTTAGGCATAGACATCAAGGACCAAATTTCATAATATTATCCTGCAAAATCACGAAATGCAATATGTATTGACTACCGTCATTAAATTCGTTTGGCATTGGACGTGAAGTGTTTGTCTTACTGCATGCCCTTTATATTTCTACAGGTAGGTAATAAGGATGAGGAAATACTAAGTGCGAACGTGATGTTCTGGTGTTGAAAAAAAAAAGATAGTACCAATATTCAATGGCGTAGCGTGGGGGCTCTGCCATCATGGAGGGGTAGGGTAGAGGAGCACCACTGGTCTTACTCTCAGAATGAAATGTTAATTAGCAAGGCCAGGATAGGGTGTGTGGAAGTACATGGATCCTTTCTTCTCCTTTTCCTTCTTTTCACTTTTCCCTCTTTTTTCTGTTTTCCCTTTTTCGCCATTCAACTGGAAGGGGCACGCGCCCACCCCCACCCCACCCCAGTAGCTATCAAAAGCCAAGACACGTTTGGTTCCTGTGATATCTTCTTGCCACGAGGTCTAAATGAAACCGTATAAGGCCAGAGACGTCTGTAAAACAGAAACCTCTTTAATTTCAGTTTCTGGGCTATATATTTTTTTGCTTCATATAATTGCTTCAAGAAGTCAAATAATTTATTATTGAAAGGAAACGAGGGATATAGTACGGAGATTAGATAAAAGCCATTTTCTTCTGTCTTACTATAGTACGGGGAATCGGACGGAGGGACTGAAAAACAACTCTGGCGGGAATCGTACCTTGGTCTCTGGCTTTAGAAGAAAAAAAAGTTGGTGAAATTAATTAATAATTATGATAATAAGAAGATGAAAAAGGAAAGAGAAGTTATAAAACGAGAGAAAGAGAGAGAGAGATAGAGAGAAAGAGAGAGAAGGAGAGAGAGAGAGGAAAGGGGATGGGAAAAGGGAGTGAGAGAGAGAGAGAGGAGAGAGAGGGAGAGAGAGGGAGAGAGGGGAGGAGGAGGGAATGACCTTGAGAGATAAAACATTTTAAAAATGATATGTTTAATCGATTTTTTTCTGGAAATCATGAAAATCGATTGCACAATGATCGTACAATTACATCATAATAGACAACAGAATAGAATAATAGGCCTACCGTTTTCAGTAGTTATTTTTTATATAGCTTGGACCCATACGAGAAAGGGAGTATCCTATATTTCCTCTGCCCTTGCACGATTCTGTGCTCTGTAGATTGCATATTTCAACACATTTATGTTGGCACGTGACAAAACAAAAAGCATTGCGGTGACGTCATGCTCTTAGATGGGATATGATGCATGTTAGAGCAGGCTATGGAGAGAGAGAGAGAGAGAGAGAGAGAGAGAGAGAGAGAAAGAGAAGAGAGGGAGAGAAGAAGAAGAGGAGAGGAATAGGGAGAGGGGGGGGGGGGAGAAATGAAGTTTAGTGAACGTAATCAGACAACAACAAAAAGAACCAAAAAGAACCGATAAGAGTAGATGTATTCAACAAAGAGGAACAAAATAAATGAAAACATTATAAATGAAATATTAAAAATATAATCACAACAGTAAGCATATATACAACGAGTGGAATGATTGCTTCCGTCATTTCTCCTCATTTACATGTATGTTTAGGACATTTTGTTGCTAAGTACACGTAATTTGATTTGTTTCCATGTAGCATGGCAACATGGTTTTGTGGGTGTGGGTGTGTGTCTGTTTGTGTGTGTGTGTGTGTGGTTGGTGACGAGAATAAACTATTTTGGTTAAATAGATTCTCCAGCCGTTCCACAGTTTTGCAATACCCTATACATGTACATGACGTATAGTGATTACGATTTTTGTTGTCGTTTAAAGTTAAACGGTTCTCCTATTTTCCTAATCACATTATGCACAATAATGATGATAATGCTTTTCTGGATTCATAAATATATAGCGCTAAAGTTTAGCTCTGGTCATCCGAGTACATTAACAAGAAACTGTCTGGAAGCAGTAAGGAAAGATTAATTATGAAGTTAATACTGACTGGGATATTTTGGAAACATCAACATGATAAGAAATTGACTCAATCTTGCCAAAAGTCGCATGCAATACCCACAGGAATGGCTATATGGGACATAATGATGTGGCATTAATGTCAATTTTGGTTCAAAATTTTCAGCTGTTCCTCGATATGAGGCATTTGAAGAGCAATCATGTCCAGGGGATATTTCTATGACATCCTTCCAAACTGATATAAAACTAATAAGAAAGCTCAAAGTATTTTTTCGCTTTACCAGAACTCAACTCGTCAGTGTATAATCATCAATTACCCTCTCTATATCAATATTTGCCCGCTCTTTAGCTGGGAAAGTTAGAGACCGAAAGCTGATTGGTGGAACGCGTTGGTGAAGGTTGGGTTCACTGGCCAATGAGAGAGCAGCACTATTCAAGATAGTCTTTGCGAAACCAAGACGAAAACCGTATTGAAATAAATCAAGTCATCTGGCAAGGAATTCACTCAATCCTGGCTAGATGACTCTGCTTTATGAAAACGACAAACAAGTAAACAATTGTATACTCTGAAAGTTGACAAATCAGGCGACAAATACACAGCTCCGTGCCAATAAACAGGATTTGGTAATGGTTGATTACGTCTATTTGTGTTTAGATTTCAGACTAATTTGCTCCAGGTGTTCGCTACATTGGAGACGAGCGCCGAGCGGACGTAGTACGCGTGTGCCGCTGAAAATACAGCGTGCGAGCAGACCACACCAGGGCATGAAGTAGTGAAAGTACTCTACTGAACGACTGAGCCATATATAAATCATATCAGCAGAATGCCGTCAACTCATAAATCTACTCGCTTGCACTTGTGCTCACTTTGACCATGACCAAGGAGTTCTGTCATAACTCCATGCTTTGACCGTCATACATTTGTTACAATAACGCCATTCACCTGAAACTCGCTGTTTGCCTTTGTTAATCAATTTCTCGGATATTCTACTGGTGCTGATAAGTGAGCAACAATGCTCTTTTGATTCTGGCAACATTCATGACATTACGAAAGGAAAGGGAGTTTTTCTGCACTATACATCTGCATCTCATGAGCATTTGCTATAAACTAGTTGGCTGTTTTTGGATTTTCGAGACATATTCAGAGAAAAGTTTTGAGGACCAAACTCTCAAATAAAAGGCTGCTTGCTGTGACGAACTTGAGACTTTTGAATTAGACGACCACACAGAATCGGACGTGGATTTTTACTTGTGAAACATAATAATATTGCTCAAACTTGCCTGAAATTGGAATACCCACTGGAATTGGAAACATCTTTCATCTCATCTACTTGGTTAGTATAAATTTATAATTCAATCATCTTTGTGGTTCATATCGGTCATATCATGACTTGTGTACAAGTATTTGTGTCCTGCCTTGTCGTCATTTACCACCATGACCACTGGGTATTGAAACCTTGGTTGCACATGTTGCATGCATCAGGCATGTCAGGGAGATGTTTTCTCTCTGTTAGCATCAACATCTGAATCTGAATCTGAAATGTTTAATGCTCCAGGGGAGCGTTTCATCAAGCGTTTTTGTCAGTGATTTTTACCGACAACTGTTGTAAGCTACTGAAATCCTTGCATCTGATTGGCTGAGAGCATATTTGTCAGTAAAAAAATCACTGACAAGACACTTGATGAAACGCTCCCCTGAGTTGCACATCGGCAAGTCCAAGCTATTTCCATCAATGATTTTAGTATATCTGATGACTGGATGAAGCTGATAGCCCTCCTAAAGCTGCGCTTGGACCAGCATGACCAGACAAACCATTAGTGAATATGTTTCTATAATTATGTCTATTTATGTTTAGTACCCATGGGACATACACTGACTTGCTCCTATTATCAAGTTCATCGCTCCTACAGTGCAATGAACTAATGTAATCACGAGACTGTTTTTACCTTCAGATCAAATTCAATGTTACTGAAGGCACATGAAAACCTGTCAACATTTTCACATCTCTAATAAGGGCAGATCCATGACTGTCAGATGGGAGGGGACGAAATGTTACATTGCAAATCATAAAAGTCGAGTGAAAGTACAGATCCCCAGGGGAGTGTTGAAAATGCGACTGAAGTTCTTTTTCTTCTTCTTCTTCTTCTTCTTCCTCCTCCTCTTCTTCTTCTTCTTCAAAAAGGTGGTCGATTTCTCTCTAGGTGAAATGCGTTTTGCCACTGTCATGACTGTGCAATGTTTTTACACTCAAATATTAAGTGAAAACGTCAGGGAAATCAATATTTAGATGCTGCCCTGCTTTAGCTAGCTTCTGCCAGGGGGAGAAGATCGCTATCAGATCAAGGAGTTATCGTTCTGTGATAAAAAAAAACAACTCCTTGATCAGATCATTGAATCGTAGAATCAGTGCAAGCTGCGACACGACGGAGTATATACACATCCCTTACAATATGAGCAAGGAGTTATCACAGCAGTCAGCAGAAATGAGCCTGTTTATTCCCGCCCGCTGAGTGTAATAAAATATAAACAACACTTTTTCCTAATCCTTCCCAAACCTCCCATATCCCATCAGCTGGTACATGATCCGAAGACTTACAAGACACTTTCAGTCATGATTGATTGACATTTCCTTTGTTTATATTGCTTTAAAGACAATTACGAGTACTTATAGATTGCGTTTATGCTGTCTAATCAGGGAAATATACATTTCCCTGGTCGAATCATCATCATGGGTTTCCTTTTTAGGTGGTCTGTCGTAGTCGACAGACCACCTCTTAATTTCGTCAGAATTTTCTTTATTATTTATTAGGTGGTCTGTCGTAGTCGACAGACCACCTCTTAATTTCGTCAGAATTTTCTTTATTTATTTATTATTAGGTGATCTGTCGTAGTCGACAGATCACCTATTGTATTCGTCAGAATTTTCTTTATTATTTATTTATTTTTATTTTCTCCCTCTTTCTTGTTTCCACGAAATCTCAAAAAGTTTTCAGTCAATTTTCATGACATTTCTGTCAGTCATCAGGTCATATAAGGGCAAGCTTAAAAATCATTATGAACGTCATCAGGTCATCGTGACGTCATCCAGGCGCCATTTTGTGAAATCACATTATCAATCATATCGTCATAACGAGTCATCAAAAATGAACCATATTTGACACAGATGAACTTCAGGTCAAGGGTCAACATAAAATGTCATCAAAATCCGCGCACGCATCATGACGCGCACGTACGCGCGCGTCAAAATTTAGAAATGCTCAAAATCAGTTTTTGATCAAATTAGAGCACGGTTCAGGTCAATTTAAGCATTTCAAAATTTTCCGCGCGTACGCGTTCGCGCGCGCGTTATGCGCGTGCACACCACGTAGAGAACGTAAAAACGCCGTTTGTTCGCATGGTTTGTCTTCCTGGCACTTTTCTTGATCATTTCCATCCAGTTGGAATCAATTTCGATCAATAATAAGGTCGTACGTGCGCGTCAAAGTTCAAAATCCGTGCGCGCGTCTATGGCGAAAATAACATAAAAACATGAAAAAACATGCCTCAACAAAATTCACTCTAGCTCTTTAAATAGTCCACAAACCCCCCAATTTTTTGTCATCATCAGGTAGGGTATGAATCACAGATTTCATTTCATGTATCATTTGACCCTTATAAACATTATGATGTCATCAAAATGGCGCCAGAAATCAAAATTTCCATTTTTCATGTTTTGACGTCATCACATTTATGCAAATTTGGCTATAGATTCTTAACTATTGGTCGTTTTTCGCCCAGATTTTGATATGTTATAGCTGAGACAATTCTCTACAAGATCAGTTACCACGGTTTTTCATTTTGATGACGTCATCATATTGAAATTTTCAATTAAAAACGACATGTCAGAATTTTCCCTATTTGCGTGTTATGTCTATGGAAGATGACTTTTTTTCGAATCATGAATCTACATGACATCGTTCTCTGAGCAGTGTCTCAGTTATTTTTGGTCTATTTCCTTCCAGATTTTAATATGTTGTAGCTGAGACTATAAGCTTTTATTAGTAAGCCCTCCAATTTTTGATCAGATGTCGGGATCACGCCCAATTTTGAACTACCAAATGGGATTTGAGAATCCCGTTTTTCGCTTACGTGTTATCTCTATGGGAAATATTTTGGTCTATTGGTCAAAGCACTTGACTGCCATGCAGGTGACCCAGGTTCGATCCCCGGTCGGTCCATAATTTTTTTTTTTTTTGCTTCTTTTTGCTTGTCAGTTAACCATCCTCTTCGACTATTATAACATAAACAATCACAAACCATGCAATAAAATGCCTTAATTTCCGTGTTATGTCTATTAGAAAGTAGTCTGCGGTAGTTTGTGTACAACCCTATGGAAATTGTGATTCCCTGTCGTGTATTAGAGCTACGGGGTTTATCTCCCAAGTATCCTGCAATATCAAATAGTCCTGTTTGATATCACAATTTCTCAAAATTGGCTTAGTCAATTATCTTAAATTATCATATCATTATAATCATCATAATCACCATCATCATCACCATAATCATTTTATAATGACCGTTACACATTTTGCTACATTCCTCTCCTCAAGAAGCATCTTCATTCATGGCATTCTTGACTTCCTATCTTCAGTTTAGCATTTCCCCATGATTATGATCATCATGATTACAATCATGATCGTACAAATTGAAAGACAGATCACCTAATTCGTCCTCATGACGAATTAAACTCTAGTTTATTATTTATTTTTATTTTTCCACCACTTTCTTGTGAACACAATTTCTCAAAATCAACTCGATCAATTTTCATCAAATTTTTGTCAATTATCAGACCATATCAGATCAAGTGCCCCTATCTTTTTCAAGGTCATCAGGTCATCGTGACGTCATCCAGGCGCCATTTTGTGAAATCACATTATCAATCATATCTTCATAACGAGTCATCAAAAATGAACCATATTTGACATACATTAAATTCAGGTCAAGGGTCGACATAAAATGTCATCAAAATCCGCGCGCACATCATGACGCGCACGTACGCGCGCGTCAAAATTTAAAAATGGTCAAAATCACTTTTTAATCAAATTAGAGTATTGTTCAGGACATTTTAAGCATTTTAAAATTTTCCGTCCGTGCGCGTCCGTGCGCGCGTTATGCGCGCACGCAGCGCGTAGAGAACGTAAAAACGCTGTTTTTTCGCATGTTACGTCTTCCTGACACTATTCTTGACAATTTCCAACTATTTACAGTCAATATCGACCTTCCATAATGCCACACGCGCGCGTCAAATTTCAAAATCCGTGCGCGCGTCTATGGCAAAAATAACGTAAAAACGTGAAAAACATGCCTCTACAAAATTAACTCTAGCTCTTTAAATAGTCCAGAAACCTCCCAATTTTTTTTCATCATCAGGTAGGGTATAAATCATAGATTTCATTTCATGTATCATTTGACCCTTATATACATTATGACGTCATCAAAATGGCGCCGGAATTCAAAATTTCCATTTTTCATGTTTTGACGTCATCACATTCATGCAAATTTGGCTCTAGATTCTTAATTATTGGTAGTTTTTCGCCCAGATTTCGATATGTTATAGCTGAGACAATTCTCTACAACATGAGTGCTCATTATTATTCATTTGGATGACGTCATCACACTGAAATTTTCAATTAAAGACGACATGTCAGAATTGTCCCTATTTGCGTGTTATGTCTATGGAAGATGATTTTTTTTCGAATCATGAATCTACATGACATCGTTCTCTGAGCTGTATCTCAGTTATTTTTGGTCTATTTCCTTCCAGATTTTAATATGTTGTAGCTGAGACTATAAGCTTTCAGTAAGGTGGTCTCCAAATTTTGATCAGATGTCGGGATCATGCCCTATTTTGAACTACCAAATGGGATTCGAGAATCCTGTTTTTCGTTTACGTGTTATCTCTATGGGAAATATTTTAGTCTATCGGTAAAGCACATGACTACCATGGTCAAGGTACCTGGTTCGATCCCCGGGGCCAATTTTTTTTTTTTTTTTTTTTTTTGCTTCTTTTTGCCTGTCATTTTACCATCCTCTTCGACTATTATAACATAAACAATCACAAATCATGTAATAAACTGCCTTATTTTCCATGTTATGTCTATTAGAAAGTAATGTGCAGTAGTTTGTGTACAACCTTATGGAAATTGTGATTTCCTGTCCTGTATTAGAGCTTTGGGGTTAATCTCCCAAATATCCTGTATCATCATCACCGTCATGATCATCATCGCTATTATTATATCCATCGCCATCATCATTATATCATTATAATCATCATAATCACCATTATCATCTTCACCATAATCGTTTCACAATGACCGTTACACATTTTGCTACATTCCTGTCCTCAAGAAGCATCTCCATTCATGGCATTTCTTGACATCCTATCTTCAGTTTAGCATTTCCCCATTATTATGATCATCCTGATTACAATCATGATCGTACAAATTGATAGACAGACCACCTAATTCGTCCTCATGACGAATTAAAATCTAGTTATTATTTATTATTTATTTTTATTTTTCCACCACTTTCTTGTGAACACAATTTCTCAAAATCAACTCGATCAATTTTCATCAAATTTTTGTCAATTATCAGACCATATCAGATCAAGTGCCCCTATCTTTTTCAAGGTCATCAGGTCATCGTGACGTCATCCAGGCGCCATTTTGTGAAATCACATTATCAATCATATCTTCATAACGAGTCATCAAAAATGAACCATATTTGACATACATTAAATTCAGGTCAAGGGTCGACATAAAATGTCATCAAAATCCGCGCGCACATCATGACGCGCACGTACGCGCGCGTCAAAATTTAAAAATGCTCAAAATCACTTTTTAATCAAATTAGAGTATTGTTCAGGACATTTTAAGCATTTTAAAATTTTCCGTCCGTGCGCGTCCGCGCGCGCGTTATGCGCGCGCACAGCGCATAGAGAACGTAAAAACGCCGTTTTTCCGCATGTATCGTCTTCCTGATACTATTCTTGACAATTTCCAACTATTTACAGTCAATATCGACCTTCCATAATGCCACACGCGCGCGTCAAATTTCAAAATCCGTGCGCGCGTCTATGGCAAAAATAACGTAAAAACGTGAAAAAACATGCCTCTACAAAATTAACTCTAGCTCTTTAAATAGTCCAGAAACCTCCCATTTTTTTTCATCATCAGGTAGGGTATAAATCATAGATTTCATTTCATGTATCATTTGACCCTTATATACATTATGACGTCATCAAAATGGCGCCAGAATTCAAAATTTCCATTTTTCATGTTTTGACGTCATCACATTCATGCAAATTTGGCTCTAGATTCTTAATTATTGGTAGTTTTTCGCCCAGATTTCGATATGTTATAGCTGAGACAATTCTCTACAACATGAGTGCTCATTATTATTCATTTGGATGACGTCATCACACTGAAATTTTCAATTAAAGACGACATGTCAGAATTGTCCCTATTTGCGTGTTATGTCTATGGAAGATGAATTTTTTTCGAATCATGAATCTACATGACATCGTTCTCTGAGCTGTATCTCAGTTATTTTTGGTCTATTTCCTTCCAGATTTTAATATGTTGTAGCTGAGACTATAAGCTTTCATAAGGGTGGTCTCCAAATTTTGATCAGATGTCGGGATCATGCCCTATTTTGAACTACCAAATGGGATTCGAGAATCCTGTTTTTCGTTTACGTGTTATCTCTATGGGAAATATTTTAGTCTATCGGTAAAGCACATGACTACCATGGTCAAGGTACCTGGTTCGATCCCCGGGGCCGATTTTTTTTAATTTTTTTTTTCCCCATTATTATGATCATCCTGATTACAATCATGATCGTACAAATTGAAAGACAGACCACCTAATTCGTCCTCATGACGAATTAAAATCTAGTTCATCTTTGTATCTCAAATGACGAGATGACTGTCTTGTTTTGAAGGACCAAGGAGCTCGAAGCTCCTTGGAAGGACTTACACAAAGACTTGTTCTTTGGGTAGAGCTTCTTCTTCCTCCTATAGATTTCGTGCTCGAAATATCCATGGAGCTACGGGGAAATAATCAAGGTTTTGCCGTGAGAACAAAGTAACGTTTTAGCTATACCTCAATGTGTTTTTAAAATGTAGAAAAAGTACATCATAAATGCTTTACCTCAATAGCAATTTTGTACCCTGCAATATACTACAGTGATTTTACTTGCAATCATTACTATTGACTAAGGTTTACATAATTACATTTTTAAAATAATACTTTGTGCAATTATGTTTATGATATTGAATTCAGTTGGGTTTTTTTTTTAATATCTGCGGGAAACAGACTTGTTTTCTCTCTCTCTCCGAGGCATGTTTTTATACTGTCTGAATAAATTCAAATCAAATCAAATCAAATCATGACTTATAATGAAATATCCCGTTTCTGCGTGAAAAACAATATTTACGATTTCTTTCTGTCGATTTCAGCATTGTGTCCGGAGAAATTTGAAGTGCTTATATTCAGGCTTCCTTCCTTATTGTTTTGAACGTTTTCAGAAGGATGCAAGCTCGATCAAGATCATATAAAATAATGCATTTTTAAGTCGATACCTCTTGGAAATTCAAATCAGTGAACAGTGACATAATAATATTGAAAGGCGTTTATTTAATTTAATGTAGGAATATTTTAAGCATTAGTTCAATAATGTTAATGTAATGATGTAATTGAATTCATCAGAGTTTGCTGAATAATTTATTTAGTTTATCAAACTCTACATTTTTTGACTGAAGAGGAATGTTTCATAACATGAGAATTAAGAATTACATTGTAACTTTATTTTTTATGGATGAATAGTTGTGCGGCAGGGATCTTTCATCTGTAGAATTTGTCCGTAATTAGAATTGACAGGCATAAAAGTATACTATTACCATTCTTCGCATGTTGCACCAAACATTGGCGATATATAGTTACCCCTCAAGTTATTCCCATACCGCGGTTGCAATTATAACTGCAGTATGTGTTACTACGATTGCCGATGGCATTACACATCAATCGCAAATCTTGGGTTTGCATGGACATACCTCAACATTAATTTTGTAAATGTAACATGTTTGAATAGCGTATTGGTGGGCGGGCCAGGCGGGGATATGATATGGCACCCACGGCATGAGGGGTGTAAATGTATATCGATTTTCGTTAAAGAGGAAGATGAATTTGTCATCACCTTCACCACATACCGAGACCGAATTCTTGTAACATACCGCCTGAAACATTTCATGATATTGAATTCAACCAATATTATCATGCGCTGAAATTGAAGTATGGCTTAGCTGTGGAAAAATGAAGAGAACATGGATATGGGGAGGCATGCATTGTATGGATATGATTATTTGAATTATGTTGTATAAGCGGAATGACATAAATTGTGATGACTTATTGAGCACTATAAGAACAAAATATAGGCTACATAGCAGCCAGAAAAGTAAGTTCCATCTTTGTAAGTTCATTTATTTAATCCATTGAAAAAAATTGTTATGTAGAGTTCGAAACTGTAGAAAAAAAACTAGAAATCCTACATGAATTAACGTGATTCGAAGTCGATTAAAATGTTCACAATAATGAAAATTTGGAGAAAGTTAAAAACATTGCCAGAAAAACCATTTTAAAAAGAATGGTAGAAACCTCTGAAACTGAAAGTCAGTCATACATATTTCATAGCGAAAGTTTTCACAGTCCATGCTGAAAAGAAATTTCCAAGTTTTTCAGTCGAAACCCATACATTTGCCTACGTCATTCAGACAAGCCAACGTGTGAATTTTAGCGGCTCCGACGACCCCCTCTGGTATAAAAAGCCCCCTGGTATAGAACCCCCTGGGCCTACCCAGCGCCATTCTCAGTTTCGAACCTTTCAGCACTCCGTGGAGCCGCACTACCAGAAGAAAGAGAAACATCCTGGTGATGACTTCCAAATTGTATTTCTTTCCTTCATCTCCCTCGTAGGTCCATGCTATTTTTCACTCATCCAATCTCTCTCTTTCCATCGCCTTTCTCCTGCCCCTGTTATGATTCATTTGAAACTGTAGAACGCTCTGCACTTTGGACGATGAGGGATAGAGTGATTCAATTTTCAGATTTGATGGAAACCCGATTACAGTTTCACTCTTTCTTGATAGGGCTACGATAGATAGATGGAGTCCTAAAATATTTTCTCCATCATGGTCCACCCACTATTACAGCTCTTTCACTCTCTGTCAACACAGTCTTCGTCTATTTTCAGCCTCTGTAATTTTGGCTTCATTATTTTTACGAAATAGCGTCATGCAATGCATGCCCCTTTTCCCATCCCAAACGCTTCCAAAGTGAGCTGATGCATTTCTATCTTTCATTATTTCGTCTCCGTTACCATTCTCTGCTGACTCATGACTTGCATAAATTTCAATCTGCACCCAGTTACGCCGATTAAATAATGTTTATTGTAAAAAAAAATGTTTACCTAAGCTCCAGAATACCATCGTTTTCTTTCTTCAATTTATAGTTATTTAGTCTTATCTTAATTACTGTAAAGGGGCCAATAGCCTACGATGCCATTGAAATCCTTAAAAAATATGCTAATCGATTTTGATCCATTAAGTGGAGAATACAAATTTTGACAAATTGATTGCGATAAAAAACACGAGACAAGTTTGATGGAACACGTGCAAATGTAATTAAATGTCAAGGAGATGTGAAATTACAAAGATCCACATACTGTATTATTGATCATACATGTACCACAGACAGAATCTTTACGCCCATGGCGTGCGAAAACTATGGATATGATTATTATTTACCATTTTGTAAAAGATTAATGGGACGCTTGATATTTCGAGCTTATTGGTTCTAGGAAGTCACTTCTAGAGTTAACACATTGTGAGGCCGCCCACATGATAATTCTGACGCATGTCGTTAGTAAAGGCACATTCTTGGGGTTTTAAGCCGGAAAATAGATTAAGATCGGATCACAATTAATTACAGAGGTGAAGCTGATTTGCAATTTGGGTGTAACTTGGTTAAATTGGAGATTAGTCTGTCTTGATTCATTACATTGACGATCTAGCTTACCTATTTTTAACCACCGAGTTCATGTTTCAAGTTGGAAACATGTGAATACTTCTGCCCACTCATATCTCTCTCGCTGCTTCCCATGCCGTAAGCCTAACTTCTCTCGTTTATTTGTGAAATAGAAAAAAAAAACCTGCTACTGAATTATTGCTTTTAAAAAAACATCAACATTTCTATTTAGATTATCCAATTGAAACTAGAATAGTATACCCTGCGATTTGAAAACCATACGGTATTGCTATAGTAGTTTTCCTGTTAATATCTAGAACTGTTTGATCTTGAACTTGTTATTGGTTTGATGATTGTACTAGGTCAATGCTAGTAGAACTTCTTGTTTTTCCTGGATTTGTATAGATTTGGTGTGTTTATTTACACTATCCGTAGAGACCTCATCCACTCCCCTCATTTTTTCATTCTGTCTCCACGATCTCTGTCTGTCTGTCTCGCTTTCTCTCATTTCTGCTTTCCCTCTATTCCGCCAGTCTCTCTCTCTCTCCCCCCCCCCCTCCCCTTCTCACCCCTTTTTAGGTCTCTATCGTTCTTCCTGTCTTTCCTTCACTCCCTCTCTCTCTCTCTCTCTCCATCTCTCTCTCCATGGACTCTCTATCCAGCTCTCTCCCTCGTTCAACCTCCCTCTCTCTCTCTCTCTCTCTCTCTCCCTCTTTCTCTCTCTCTTATGATCCTTATTACTTATTAGCATGACATGAATAAAGAAACCAGAGTCTGATAAAAGGGTTACACTCCTCCCCTATATGACCCCTCGATTTGGAAGAGAGAAGAGGGGGGGGGGGGGTCTAATTTACATATAAATGAAATCTTACCATATAGATGTAACATATGTTGTCCTTGAACGAGACACGTCTGCATATAATAATATTGTCCAAAGATTGATTAGGAATAACGTACGCACTTTTATGTGTATAATGTAAACAAAACACTTATCCTTGAAAAAAATATGTGTATTGAAGGTTGTTATGAATATCATAAACGTGATTATGAACAATGAATGAACTTAACCTATTCATCAGCCTAACACCAGGAGGTGTCATATAACGGCTGTATTCGCGTGATTCGTACATTGCTGCAAGCTGCTATACCATATTTATATACATGTATATATATATATATATATATATATATATATATATATATATATATACTGTATATATGGGGTATGTCGTACACTTTTTTTAGATAATAGCTTATTTTATTCGTCCTTTTCTCTTGTATTCTGTGTATACGTGTGATTCTGTCATTTTCATATGCATTTGTAGTTTCGTACACAGTCCTAAAAAGTGCAAACTGGTCAATGCAATTTAATTGGTTTCTCGTTCTCAATGGCGCGCGCAACCACGAAAATGCATAAAACATTGAGAGATCGAATTCATCACCACCAGTCTTAGTTGTTATCATTTCAAAATGCATTACGAGATTATAGGAGTATAATCAAACGCGATTCATCATCCATTGCGTCCCGATAATTGGTATTAACATTGCTTTTTGACGAAAAGTCATGCTTGATGACGTGGCAGAGTAAGTACTTGGAATGAAATGAGTGTTTCTACCACTACCAGGCAATTAAGTAGCAAAATACAACAGAGGATTGTTTGGTTTTGTTTGTCCCTCTCTGAGATAATGTTTAGTCACCTCTAAACCAGGTGCAGCTTTCGAATATTCAGGAGATGCTAGCACCCTCACCGTAAGATCACGTTCAGGGCTTTTAACTCATCACAATCATCTCGACTGGACTGATCAGTTTCATCAAACGGAAGTGCTTGACGATGCCCAGCTAGCGCAATGATTAAATGACTCATTCATTGGATCGGTTTACCTGTATATGAATGCATCGGCAACTGATCTTCTTGCACGCTATGTTTCATTATTAAAAATGCTTTGTCCATATTAAGATGAATCATTTGATTCATTTCATGACCAAAGAAGTAAACTTGCAACCAGGGATATATCAACCGCCACTGTCACACACACTGAAAACTATAAGACCGAGGGTGACAGTGTTTCTTCTTCTCACTCTCTTCTCCTCCTCCTTCTCCTTCTTCTTTTCTTTCTTCTTCAAAATAGTAAATTTTAGACCTTTAGCTGTTGGGTGCCACCGTAGTGTTGGATCCAGCAATATAAATACTGATATACAACATTTTAAAAACCCTGTCAGTGTCACTCATCAGCCCTGATGAAGCGAATATAACAATAGCTCCCAAACTATATGGCTATACAGTCTACACGCTCAGCGGTACCAATCCAGTATCGTACCAAAACCTGCCCCTTTCAGCACCCCCCCCCCCCCTGTGTAGGCCCCAATTACATTGTTAAACTTCAGCAGCTGTTGAATGGATGAATGATAATCAAATCAATAATATCATATACTTAATTTTACATGTGAGTTAACAAATATAACTGAAAATAGCAAGATTCACGGCTATGTGAGCGCATATATTTATATGACTTGTTTTGACAATAATTACGCGCTATGCACTACGTCCTTGAAAGACTTTGATGCACTTTTTGTACTGAAGTATCATTTCCTGAAGAAGCCTTATAGGCGAAATATTGAACCTTTTGTTTCTAACGGAGTCATTTATTCTGTGTCTCTCTCTATTTTTAATCTCCGTCGCAGAATTTTTTGAAATATATATATATATATATAAACAAAAAGTATGTACATGTATAAATTATAAATGTATTTTGTTTTGTGTGAAACCTGAACGTTTAATGTAGCTTACCAGTGCCTTATCTTCTTGTCACGAATTAAGGGGTACTTTGGAAAATGTCCATCCAGGCATGGCGCTGTTATACGAGTTAGACCTACTGTTAAATGAATGCTTCTTGTTTAACAATAATTCCTGTTAACCCTTAAGATTATATTTAGAGTAGATTCGTTAGTATACTATTAATATCTGACTTTTGGGAAACATTTATTTTCTTTCCGAATACCATCTTTTACATTTTCATGTACAAGTCAATCCGTTGTGAGTATAGTTCGCAAAGTATAGAGTTGTGTCATCATTATGATAACTCCTTCAGCGGCGTATCCAGGATTTCCCAATAGGGGGGGCGCCAGGAATTATTGATCGCCGTCATGTGGGAGAGATTTTTGCTTCTGAAGAAGGGCTGAGATGCAAAATAGTGCTATATAGTGCTATATTTTTTTTTACGACGGCCAATAGGGGGGGCGCCTGTTGCGCCCCCCCCCTGGATACGCCACTGACTCCTTGATGATACACAGTGATAAGAAATATAACTCGACTATCTAAATCTCTGTACTTTAGTGACAGTCTGCTAGGACGATAAGATAATGCGCAGTCAGGTGCATAATTTACAGACCTGAAAGATAGCGAAAATTCAACATAACTGACTAGACTACCAGCGGAAATATATACGTCATAATGTTTGTTTGCAAGATATCATAAGAACACACATCCTTCAGCCAAAAGTGCAGTACCCCGTTGTCATGTGACTGCATGAAGTAAACATCTGCTTGGAAGTCCTGGATTCGATTCAGAAATATGACGAAACAGTTGTCATTGAAACCCCTATAAAGGGTTCATGCACTTGAAAAGTCATGAAACAATCGAAAGTGATATTCACATACATTTCCTACCGCTAAAAAGAAATAATTAAAGAAATAAAACTGAACATTGTCCATGACTACCAGGTTTGTACGGAAAACACAGGGGAAAGTTGCGCACGTTCTCATTGTCTGCCGACGACAATGCTAATAGTTCCTTTACCTTGGGTTGTAGCAACGGAAGAAAGTACTTTGTCGAGTTTTTAAGGTCCGGAAATGCTGCACTAATGAGATAGTGGTCAGACAACTTTCAGATGATTTGTCTGGCGTGTTTATTGGTAAATAGTCCCTTATCTGATTATAACGGGGATTAACTTTGATGTTTACCCCATGTTTAATTTTTATGCAGACACCTGTTTCTTGAAAGAGAGAGAGAAAGAGAGAGAGAGAGAGATCAGTATCTCTCCTCTGGAACTTGTTTGTTTTCTATTTTAACGATGATTCCCATTACAGTTTCTAGCGACTGCACAATGACAAGGCTCTATATATAGTCTGTATACCATCTGAGTAAAATGTAGACAAGAGTTGAATTACAATTAAGCCTGTATGATTTTGAATGAGATATGATAATATCCTAGTCATACATTATGTATGTTACAGTGTGTAATATCATACAAAATAATGATGATTTGAACATTAAGATGGACAATGTACCACACCAACCCCAGGTTGCTGTAAGATATCGTTCATCTTGCACGATCTTGCTAATTTGGGGTGAATATCATGTTCATGTTCGTAGAGAAGTTAATAATCTATGCATGCATGTTCAGACAATTTTTCGGACCTCTTTTGATGATTGGAGATCACCGAATCCCCTAACAAGAAGTACCGCCTCTGTCGTTAAAAGAGGAAGCATTTGGTTATGGGGATACACAAGCACCGCGAGGGGAAAGGGAAGAAGCTATTGTCCACCGAATCATCAGTGCTGACTACATACTGAACAATGTTTCCATGTGTTATTCGAACTCGTGAGAATGTACTTTTTGCGTGGTATCTGTGGCATATCCAGTATTTTCCCCACCGGGGTGGGGAGCGGGGGGGGGGGGGCGTCCACAATCAAGTCCAATTATCTGATAAGCACCACCAAAAAAAAGAAACAAAAACTTTGCACATTGTAGAGTGTGCATCTCTGACGAGAAAGAAATATATCTGAAATTTAGCTGGGGCACACATGTGAGGGGGGAGGGGGCACGTGCCGAGGTTATTGCCCCCCCCCCTCCCCCGATCTGCCACTTGGTATCATGTGACTATGGATCCTGCCGAATGTTTGATCTCATAAAAATGATTCACCTATAATGCTTTACATTACTCCAGTTGGAATGATATCTGTCATTAGTTAATTGCTGGGCTGAGGTTCAATGGGAGCGTTTCATCAAGTGTTTTGTCTGTCATTTTTACCGACAACTGTTATAAGCTACTGAAATTCTTGCATCTGATTGGCTGAGAGCAAATTTGTCGGTAAAAATCACTGACAAAACACTTGATGAAACGCTGCCCCGGTGGGTGCTTACAAACTAGGCAAAAGTGGTGCCACCTCGCACCTATACCTGATTCATTACTCGAACAAAAGATGCTGCATGCATGTGTTACATTCGCAGAAAGAGAAGTGAAAATCATCATCATTATTGCAATCTAAATGGAGATAATATAGCGCCATATTGCGGAAATGGTGGAATGTTCAGGCGCGGATCCAGAGGGGGGGGGGGGGGCGCAAGGGGCGGCCCCCCCCCCCCCGTTTTGTCTGACAAAGTATGCCCCGGACTCCCTAGATGGACGTTTGGCTTCGTCAAACGGAGGGTTCCTCGTTGTGCGCCCCGTTCTGAAATGCGCCCTCCCCCCCCCCCCCCTTTGAAAATCCTGTATCCGCCCCTGATGTTCATTTGAGTCCAAAAAACCGTCCAACACCGACCTTGACCTGTCCAACAGCACACCGGAAGAAGACGTAACAAGGGGAAAAGAAGATAGACAAGAAGTGGCTCAGGCGAGATGAAACTGTCTTCTTATCGCTCTTCGGATGTATGCATTGCTTGATATCAAACTAAAATTTAACAACAAAAGAGACAGACAGGAGGAAACACAAGTAGCGGCTAATGGCTGGGTACTAGTCAAGCGTTACATCTCCCCCAGATGTTTCAATTTTTGTTTCATTCATGGGTTCTCTCCCCCCCCCCCCCCCCCCCCCTCCCCTCTCTCTCTCTCTCTCTCTCTCTCTCTCTCTCGTTCTTTCTCTCTTCCCATCTCTGGAACTCTTCCTCAGTAGCCTGTATATACGCTGAGTTCAGAAGTTCATTTCCATCTGAATCTGAAACCATCAGCCAAACGAATGGGACTTTGTCTTACCATTGATGGTAAAAGAAATATTACAACAGTCGAATTCCATGCAAAACCTATTACGTTGTCGTATTCTATTATTACAAACGTACCATCACGTTGATGTGCAAGCATGTTTGCAACAATATCCGTATGCAAGTCATATTCCATTTCGCTGAAGAGGAAGTCTAGACCACATAATTCACAATACTAAAACTATTAATTCCAAGAAGCTATATTATAATTCACCTTGTTAATTTTTCTCGAGTTTTGACTAAGACTGGCGTCGCAGTGCTAATCATAGTCATAAGACATTGAATTTCAAAAAGTTCTTCTTGATCATTGTCTGTTTTTGACAGTTTTTGTAAGAGTTGATTTTAGTGTCAATAAAATACTTGAATCAGGATCAGCTATATAATTATAAAGTGCTAAGTAATTAGATTAAAGTCTGTTTTTTCACCCGCAATACCCAATTATCAAATAAGACTATAAAGCTTATATGTTTTCGATGACAACCTTATTTATATCAAAATTGTTGTTATTTGGAGGAAAAGTACAATAGAAATATCTTTACCAATATGGCTTCTTTGTATTAAATCGGATCAGTACAAAAATATTGTGACTGGTCAACATAGACACGAAACAAAAGATCATCCTTGTTGATCACATGTCATGCTATTTGGAGGAAATACAAATTTGGATCGTCTTCGCAACAATACTATTTGTGGAAAATGTGATTGTGGATTCTGTCATCGAATAAGCCGAAATATTATGCATTGCGAGACGAGGGACGTGAAATAAAAGATATACGAATAGCATAGGCTTTGTGTTGCCTTTGTCCTTGCTTTTGTCACGTGTCGTTCGACAAATTCAGATACAGACACACTGGCTAATCAAGATACCTTTTTAGAGCATCGGGAACAGTGTTGTCTTTCGGTCAGAAGATATTCATCACTAGGTAAACTCGGACAAAAAGTGACAACGATGATGTTCCAGCCCCGTCCGAGATTTAATTACGGTCTGGAAGAACGCCAGGATGCAAAACCCCCATACCTATCTTCTCTCAATATTGAGACCGAAACCAGGCTGTAGCTAATTGAGTTGATTGGGATATAACAAGCAAACAACTGTATTTAATTGGTCTCCGATTTGAAGTGCGTCTGGACATGGAGTAGAAGGTCTACATGGTCTGGGGTATGTCATGGTTGTTCTTTTTCGCTGGACCGCCGCGGGTTTAGTGGTACGGCCGCGCGTGTCCGGAGGATCAACGGCGTATGCCGCTAATGAAGATAATTAGCGGGCTCTCGCGATCGCGTGGGGATGACTAACGGGTCATTGATTGATGGACTGCTCGAAATGCCAAATACTATGTCGTAAACCCTTTATGAATGCTATCCAGTCATCAGTCGGTTTTTTTTAAACTGGGAACAGAAGGGATGTCATGACTGAGAAAAATTAGGGAGAGAAAAGAAGAGTAAGGGGTGAAAGTGAAATCGAAGGTAAATAGGGAGATCATGAAATAGGTACGTATCATTGAATAAAGAGGACCAAAGTAGGATGGTGCGGCAGTCAAACTCCGATAGGAAGATAACGAGAAGATGATGGGCTAAGAAGTGGGAATGGGAGAGTCTCTTTTTATATTCTGATTGAATAAAGAGGATCGAAGTAGGATGCTGCGGCAGTCAAATTTTGATAGGAAAATAACGAGAAGATAAGGGGCAGCATCAGAAGTGGGAATGAGAGAGTCCCTTTTATATTCTGATGCGTCAAGAGTAATTGGAGGTGCGTGTGATGATGGTTGTTTTAGTGAAAGGCTGTATCGAAAAAGAAATTATTGCAAATGATTCATGTATAGGATTGAATACTGCTGCATGACGTAGCTCGATTTCTTCCGTGACATGATTTTGGACATGATCGAAGGCCTAAACCTTTTTCTTAGGGTGGATAGCAGTGCCTGTCTGTTGGCCTAGCTCAAATACATTATAGCCATGCAGATGACGTAAAATTAGAGGCATATAAAATATTGTTTCCCAAAACAACATATTTGAGTAAAATAGTTTAATAATACTCTTTTTGAAGGTGCTGTCTCATTTTGGAAACGAAATGACATCATCCACTTTTACCTCTCTCTCTCCCTCTCTCTCTGTATCGTGACTCACTGTATGGCAATATGTTTACTACATTTCGTTTTAACAACTTTGAATTGTTTCTCCAACATCTCACTTTTTCATTTTTCATCGTCTCTCTCTCACACACAATCTATCAATCCATACAAGTATATTCTTAGATTAATAATTTGGAGAAAGCAAAATCAATACTTCGATGTAGATGCGTGCTGTGTGAATTTAACGCGGGAAGGCAAGACTTCGGGCAAAATATTTTTCACCACAGTGCTAAATAAAATAACATCATAATTCATACTATTTTGAAGCCTTTTGGCGGAGCCGGAGATTTGCATAAAAGGATATATTCACACTCCACGGTGGCGCTGACTCAGCATCAACATTTTGATTGCCACTCTCTCATCTTTACAAATAATATTCTCGCTCGAATCGATACGCCCAAACGCCATAAATTGAAAATCCTCTTTTGAAGGTGTTATTACTACTTTCCATTTCTTCACAATTAAATGCATTTTCACCCGTTTTGTTATGAAGTCAGCAGGGTGCAACTACCCGAGGTGTAAATATTGAGCATTTTCCATCGCGGGACAAAGCTCGTTATGAATTTTCGTTTGTGAAATGTACATCGCACCAGCGGCATTGGGTCGTCTGCGCTCCGATAAACGCGCGGACTTTAGCCAGAAAACGGCGCCAAAAAGCGAATCACGGCCAGAGCAGATGTCAAGGTTTTGAGACTCGAGGATGAGGTCGCCTTCATTATGAGTCGAATCCTTCATCTCCTTCTCATCATTGCAGTCTAATTATCAAATCCCAGATAATAGCTCCAGGCAACCATACTCTTACAAAAAGATTGGCATGTGGTGTTTTAATCTCTTCTCATTGCGCTGTATAAGCTAGGATTCTTGGTAACAGACAACCAGCGCGGAGGTTGTAGCATGTTACTCTGAACAAGTACCTTTTACTCCCCATGTGTTTATCCCAAACATAAGAAATGGAAGGACATAGTAAAGATAATTGAAGTTGGACAAATTGGACATTTTCGTATCATAGTCATCTCAATGACTGATATTAAAAGCCGATCGCCTGTCTGATCACTATATTTGTTGAAGATTTCAAGCCGAGATATAGTCATTGGCCAAGGCCAAATGTAGTAGAGGGATTATGACCAAAGGAATACAAAACTTTCCCGGTCCAATAGAGAGAAATGCTGGATGTAATACACAACGTTTCTTTTAATATCGTAAGTGTGACTTTTCAGTAGATAGATAAAGTTGGCCGAATCCAATGGACTTTTTGAAAGTCCATAGATATTTACTTGAGCAGATGGTTAGGTGTTATACAATATCGCTAGTTCCCACTCGTATCAATCATGCTGTATTCATAATCCCGGGGAAGCAAGATATTGGCATCAGAATCAACCACATTGTTCTAAGAGCATAATGCTGCCCGGTGAACACGAGTCGTCATTTTGACTGCGTTGTTTCTTGTACTAATCAATCCTATGAAGGGAAATATACCATACGCCAGAAATTCAAAGCAATGTTTATACTGGTTATTTTATATATATATTATTATATATTTCCCGTATGATGTCACTCTCTCGTGGCGCGTATTAAGGCTGCGCCAATTGTTGACGTATAGTCCTAAGTCAGTCAGATGACGTCTTCAGTGATTGTGTTCACCGCGGGTAATACCGTTTATCTCGGCATGCATGAAACACAGCAGCAGCAATACCTACACAAAGTCAATTTCAATGATTGATAGCATAAATCACCTTAGTACAAATCTCAGGGTCGTTGGTGATTGTTGCTGGTTTGTTACGAAAGTGATGATCTTTCACAACCTTCCGAGTGATGGTAATGTTCGACTGGCCACATTTTCAGTTCTAAATACGCGCATCCCTGTTGACCGACAGTATACGAGACCGACAGTCCATGACTCCATGAGACCGAATGCCCGTAAGACTGAAATCGGTCTTGACAACTCTCAGAAAAGTCATGAGAAGTTCTACGAAACCAACATGTTGTTCCATTAGGATGTCGGTATTTTGAAAGTTCAAAGAATTTAGAAGGTCCACGAGACCAACATTGTCGCGGGCTGCAGGTCAACTGGGTTTTAGCCATTTCGAATTATTGTTCTTTGTAATCTTTCAAGTTCATTTTGCATTACCCGGCCTATTCCTTTCCTGAAAAGGCCCGCACTGTCCTGTTTCCGTAACGTCAGACAATGGTCCATTTAGCGTCCATTCCGGACGAAATGAAGGAACCATAAAGTAAATAACACCTAGTGAAGTTCAAATCTTGATGATATTGTTTTTAATAATTATCCCATTAAAAAACACCATACATGTGCTTATAGAAGTGTGCAAAGATTTCAAGTTTAGTGTAATTGATAGCCAAATGCATTATATTAATTATAATATTTAATAAATTCAAAAGGCATTCCAGCTTTGTGGAAATGACATCACAACGGTCGCATCTGAAATTCAAAATAAGACTCCAAAGCTTGCCTAACGCAGCCGAGGTCGACCTTTCCCTGAGACATTTTCATATAAATGACCAAATAAGATAAACTAAATCCAATACCGAAATAAATTTTCTCAGTTAATTACTCCACTATCACTTTGTAAACCAGCGTCTGTTCAACGTGTCTGTGCATTTTATGGACTTATTTTGATCAGGGAAGTGTTAGCTAACACTTCCCTGTTTTGATCATAACGCGTGCATAAAAATGAAGAGCATAGTATTCATGGTTATGTAGCCTTTGATTGTGATGATATTCGCTGGTCATGCTGGTGGTCAGTTTCAACAAATCTATGACCTTTTCAAGTTCGTAATACTGAGTATTAATGTGTCTGGTCATTCACTTTTGGTACCCTCATAATTTCAATGACATGGTCATAGGCGATTTAACTTTGGTAAGACAGATCAATAATAATAATAATGATAATAATAATTATGATGATAATAATTGATAATAAAATAATTATGATAACATTGAGAAATTTTATAAAACGCTCATATCCAGCACGAAGGTTCTCAAGGCGCTCCAATATTACACTGGCTCTAGCTGGCTACCGATTTCGGTGCTCACAGTATTCAAGGAATTCTTTCCTACAGTTATCCATTTAGCACCTGGATAGAGGATGGCGAATGTAGATTAATATCTTGCGAAAAGACACTAGTGCCGCGGCGGGGTTCGAACCCACGACTTTCGCATTTCGTACGAAGATGATCACGTGGAAACGTGTCAAAGATTTTTTATTAATTTTTCCTGTGGCGAATTAATTGTGAAATAGAAATTCTTGTTCACGTTGACATATCTATAAATGCAAAAATCATTTACATGAGGCAACATAAAATATGCAATACTTATTATGAATTCTTCATTTCATATCTTTCAGACGGACAAGGCATTTACCATGTCTCCTTCAGCCATGCCAGCAGAGGTCAACACCACAGAGGAGATGCTGACCGGAAGCAGCTCAGGCAAAGACTTCCGGTTCACCGATTACAACCAGCGACTGGTTCTGGCTATCACCTTCATCGTCATCTCCATCGTGGGTTCGATTGGCAACAGCATTGTCATCGCTGCTGTGGCCATGTCCAGAAAACTTCGAACAGCCACGAATGTCTTTGTGGTCAGCCTGGCCATCGCTGATCTCCTGACGAACCTCTTTTTGCCATGGAACGTGGTTGCATTGTTGAGCGATGATCGATCGCAATGGCCAATGGAGGAGTCACTCTGCGTCATGGCCGCCATCATTCTCTACACGTGCGTTGGTTCTAGTGTCTACAGTCTGGCTGCGATAGGTCTCAATCGCTTCGTGTTGATCACTCAACCAATACATGTCTACCACCACTACTATTCCAAGGTCAGGATGGGCATCATGGTACTGTTCACGTGGGCCATTCCACTGTTCTTGTCGCTCTTGCCACTCATCTTCGGTCTTGGGCAGCTCGGCTATGACGCAAAGTACGGCACATGTACGCACAAGACCTCACACCCGCTGTCTGATTACTACAGCTTGACCCAAGCCGTCATCATCTACCCGATTCCACTCACGATCATCCTTGTGTCCTACGTCGCCATCTACGTGCACGTCCGAGCTCACACGAAGACCATCACCGAGATCCAGGACACATCAGAATCCTCGTCGTCAACGCACAAACCGAAAAGGCGGGAAAGTACAGCTCGGCGCTCCATCAGCAAACGCCAGGTCGAAATCACCAAGAACCTCTTCTATGTCGTCTGCGCGTTTGTCCTTTGCATCACACCGTATTGTGCTAGCTTGGTGATTCCTGGCTCCGAGCCGTTCATCCCATGGGCGGGGGCTATCATCCTCATGAACGCTTGCATAAACCCAGTCATTTACGCCACAAAACATCCGCACTTCAAGAAAGTGATGTTTGCCATCATCCGATGTAGGCTATCTGCAATACCCGAGCCTAGTTCAGACTGTTTACGCGCCCAAGGTCAGCCAATACCAACAAGATGAGCGTCAACGAATCGACGTTGAGAACTTGAGCTTACTTGCACATTGGAAGCTGGGATCCTGAAACCCGTCACGAAGTTGCAGAATGCGCCATTAATAACCTGTCATGTTGGAAAAGAGTTAACGTGCTTCCCAAGCAAACAGTGCAAAGCGAATGTTGCGTACGATGGGCTAACTTCATTCCGCACTTGTCAAAGGTCAACGAAAGTTGTTACGAATCGAAAACAGTTCCTGCCTGGCACCAGGCATGAGTCACTGAACTCGAACAGATTGATTCGTCAACAAACTTGTTTGGGTGCCTTGACAAAGTTCACGCTTTTTATCAGAAGGACAGGTGCACAGACCGATGTCACAACAGTGCAGTAGTTGTGAAATCATGGTTGCTTTAAAGAGTAAAATAGATAAAGAAGATATAAGGACATTATACAGTGAACCAATACACGACAGTGGACCAAACACCGGAGTAATATTACGTTTTCTCTTCTTCATATACATAATTAAAAGGGCATTGAAGTCTCAAACCTTGTTACACCAAGGAGTTATCACAGCTCCTTGGTTACACTCTGACGAATAAACATAAGGTTCGTACTTTTTTTGAAAGTTTTAAACATGTGTAATGAAAACTTGTAGTTATAGAGTTACGTTTGTTAAGGCACTTCTTTGGATGGTGGGCTAAGTCTACATAATGATTACCAGACTTTATTATTTCACTGTGCTTTGACGGAAAAACTACAGTGGTTAATGGATTTTATTCCATAAGTTGAATCCACATGAAACTATAATGATCCAGCAGGAATATCGTTACACTTTTAATAGAATGTTTCATATTATAAGTATTACCTATTGGCTATTTAAAATGCACTGTTAGAAAACTGCGTAAAAGAAATTAAACAACTTGTTAAAAAATTTACACAACCGCTGTTTACTATATTATGAACCATCCACATAATTATTAGACCTTGTCTGGAGATATTTTTGCGTATATAGATAATTTAATGGAGTAAGAAAAAATACACTTCAGCCAATAGAGAGTAAATGCATGTCATCATGCTTGCCACGCCATGTAAATGTTAAGAAATATTTCCTCGAGCACCAGATATATAGGCCTAATAGAAGCAAATCGATGTTCTTTTTTTTCTTTGTATTGTGTCCATGAACACAATTAGATTAAGATTATGGACAATATCACAACAATATTTTTTTCCGACACTGTAGGACCTATGTAGAAATATGTTGTCGCGGGAGAGAGAGAGAGAAGGGGGGACTTTATTTTATGTTTGAACTCCAACATCATTTGGTGCTATTTTACTAGAAAAAGAGGTCATTGAAATGCTCCTTTCTGCAAAGAGTGTGCCTATTCTGATATAAATACGAAATTGTCATATTCTTGTCATTCACTTCATAGCTTTTGTTCTTATTATGAATGAAACATGTACAGTGTAAAAACGTTTTTGTGTGCTTTTCAATGTAAGTAACTTTCTGTATTATAGACGGCTTAATTTATGTGATTACAAAGAATCATTAGATTATTCTAAAACGCGAAAAAGGATTATTTATGAAAGTAGATGTTTTATTTATAAGATTCTTAGTGGAGGGAGTGTATTGTGAAATCAACACTTTTTCATTATTGTATTATTCGAAATCAAAGGACACTTTGTAAGTGCAGTATCAGCCTGTTGGTTGAAAGAATGGAAAATGTTAAGTTCGCATAAATCGTTTTTGTATTTCGGAATCAATTTATTCTTTGCTTGCACTGTCTCAAACTTTATCAGACCATTTTAACAGAGATTGGATTATTTGATTCATAATACAACTTGATCAGGGGAGCGTTTCATCAAGCGTTTTGTCAGTGATCTTTACTGACAAATTTGCTCCCAGCCAATCAGATGCAAGGATTTCAGTAGCTTATAACAGTTGTCGGTAAAAATCACTGACAAAACGCTTGGTGAAACGCTCCCTGGATCATGATAGTCACGTGACAATAACCATCGATTTAATTCAGTCCAGAGAACGACAGGTCTGGGCCTCGTTTCATAAAACTTGTTATCAATAACAACGGCTAGATTTCTATGACAAATTTGGTCTCAGCCAATCAGATGCAAGGATTTCAGTAGCTTATAACAGCTATTGCAACTTGCTATTGATAACAAGTTTCATGAAACAGGGCCCAGAGCTAGGTTGTGCGACACATTTTCCTGCGACAAATTTGCTCCGCGGTCGATCAATATCCTACGCTAACCGAATCCCGAGTTTCCATCTTGGACCAAACACTAAAATAAAACCATACCCCTAAAACTAATCCTAACATAAAACCCAATTTCAAACCCATAATCCAATAACTTTGACGAAATAAAATCCCGGAGCAATTATCGCCAGAGAAGATGTCGGATTACACCGAAGTTCCGTTGCTTTATGTACAGTGAAAATAAATTCATGCACAAATTGCTGTTTAAGTATGAAAACTGTTTTCTTGCCACGAAAAAAAAATGCCAGTATTTCTTATAAAGTCTATATAGAGAATGGCCAGTAATTTTGCTTTTTCGTTTAACTTCAGTTTCATTAACAGAAGCAACATAGCTGTGAAGATTGAAGTACGGGGCGGGGGAGGGGTGGGGGGGGGGGGTAAACAAACTGATGACAATAATTGTGTTTTAATTCATTTCTTTATCTTCTTACCTTACACTGGAATATCCAGGGAAACTTCAGAGCATTAACCTATAAATGATTGGAAATTTACAATTTTCGTTAATGTTTTTATAAATTATTCTGACGTCTGGATCGATATATTTAGATAATAATAGCTAAGTTAATATGTCATCGGTCATTATATACTCTTTTAATACTAATTGGTCTTACCAGGTGATTGAGGTTATAAAATAAGTCCGTCCTGAAAATAAAATCTTGAAGTAATTAAGAAGTGTTTCTCTGGCAAAATGTACAAACTACTGGTTATTAGGGGCAATGTAGTCGTTTCTTGTACCTTTGACATTAGTGGTGGAGTGTTTTTGTGTATTGTTTTCATTCTGCATCTTGTAAATGATCTAGGTGTGAGACTAGTCACAGGACACACGTTTTGCGATTGCGATTGAGTGATGGGATACTTTTTCACACAACCTGTGAATTTTCATTAATAAATATGTTTAAATAATGAATAATGAAATGTTGTAATGTTTCTTTCTTTGTGATTTGTTTGTGCCAACTTCCACAAAAAAACTAGGAGCCTATTGATCCCTTGATTTGATATACGTTTCAGGAAAGAAACGACACGGAAAGGGGAGAAAATGAAGAGAGCAAGGGAAACAGAGAGAGAGAGGGGGGATGAGGAAAGAAATGGAGAGGAATGTAAAAGTAGAGAGGGAAACGAGAAACGAGAGACAGAAAGAGAGGAGAGAGAAAGAAATGAGATAGAGAGGAGGGACAGGTGTCGGAAGAGGAATGAAAAGATAGAGAGAGAAAGAGAAGGGAGAGGAAAAAAGAGAAACTAAATGAAATCGGAAGGAGAGAGAGAAGGGAGAGTGAGAAAGACAAAGAGAGGGAAGGAGAGAGATGCTGAGTGAATAGCCAATGGGTTGTAAGTGCAAGATATATCTATTATGAAAAATAAAAAAATAACGATTCCTGGAGAACGACAAGAAAAATGATGCAGACAAAAAAAAATGGAGAAAAAAAAACCAGGACAAAGTACACCTCAAATTGAAAAGAAATTTTAATTTGCTCTTCTTTTTTTCTTTTTGTGTATGTCAAGTTCCTAGTTTCCTTTGTTTCAGAGAAAATATGAGTCTATATGACCTCCATACAAAGTGTAGGAACCTTGCAAAATCGAGGTCACTGGAATTAAAAAAGAAATCACCAACCAGACACGTTTTACCAATATATATATGACTTTTGCATCATGTTTATTGATATCATTCACACTCACATTTCTCATACGGAGAATATAATACGTGAAGAATTTTTTTGGCAAGGATATAGGCTTTGCTCCTGTTCCTCATTCACTTACAAGAGCAGCAAAAAGAAACGTGATAAAATGAGCAAAACAGTTCTCTATTACTGCTAGATTTAAAGTCGCGTTTAAATACACCACATAAGAGGCGTAATCGTCGTATTGTAAAGACATAAAGGGTAATAATTTTAATATAATTCTGATGAAAAAGACAGAGATAGCACTCACTAGCGAACCCAGAGTGGAGGCCGAAGGGCTTGCCCTCCCTTTTAGAACAAAATCATAACACGAAAAAAAAGAATTACCTTACCAACCCCCCAGTGGCGGATCCAGGATTTCATGACCGGGGGGGGGGCATGAAGGTTTTTTTCTTTTGGCCTGGGGGCACGTGCCCCCTGTGCCCCCCCCCCCCCCACACACACACACGCATAAACAATAATTTTGATTTTTGAACATGAAATGTTTCGAGCAGCCTTTTATTTATAGGCCTAAAGAGATACCCACTTGCAGCGCCCGACTTAATAAACTAACCAAGAAGAGATAACGCTCATAGCTCATGTCTAACTAACCAACCAAAAGATCTTACCGACAAATAGATCAATGGAAAGGGTTTAATACGTTCTCCTGAAAGATGTACTTCTCATTCCTTTATCATGAAAACCACTTTTGAAATGTAATTTATTTGGGACGAAGGCAGCCCATGTTCTCCACGCCCTCTTCTACAGCAAGGTGCTTCCTCAGCCAGGATGTGACTCCACTCTGTGGATTCAATCATTCGTTTAACATTTGGAAAATCGGAAAAAAGACCAGGAAAAAAATCACAATCAAGCAATAATAAAATAAAAATAAAACAATTTAAAAGAAGAGGGGTTGTCTTTATCTTTTTTTTTCTTCTACAAAATGGGATAATGAAAGCTATTATTTAATCGAATTCTTTTTAATTTATTAATAATCATGAGGAAAATGAAGAATTCTATTTTTGTGATATTCCAAACATGAAAGTCTTTCTCTATTTCTTTATTCATTTCTTTTATATGCCTTCTCTCGTCTTCTATTTCTATCTTTATTTTGGTATTTCCTTTCTTTGCTAATTTCCGACTTATATCATTTTTTCGTCTCTCGTAATTTGTTTTTCTGTCTTAACTCATGTATTTCATTGTTTTCCTCTTTTAACCAGTCCTCTCCATGTGAATTTCCCTTGTTTTGTTTCCTTTTACTTCTGTCAACTTCAACTTTTAGCTTTCCTTATGCGATTCTTTGTTTGTTTGGGGGTTTTTTTTCTCATGTATTTTTTAAAATTTCTCTTATGTACCTATATGTTTGACCCCTTCTTTCAATTTCTTCCCATTTCCCTTTTTCAATATTACCTCATAAATTTCTTTCATTTCCATTTTTTCTTTCCTGATAAATTCCGTTTTTCATCTTCTTTTCCTACCTTCAATAATTCATTCGTTTTATCGGTCTTGGGTGCTGTCTGTCTCGCGGGTTTTTGGTCTGCTTGGCATGCAAAAAATCTAAGGAGCGGGCTAAGAAAGGGGAAGAAGATTAGGTCAATTTTAGGAAAAATGAACCAAAATAAGTGGAAAGGACAAGGAAAATCGAATACAATAAGTCAAGAAAAAGACGAAGAAGATAATATTGTTGCTTTGCGTGATCAAGTTGCTTCTATTTTTAGATCATCGGAAGTTTACCAAAATAAGAGAAATGGAGTGGATGGGAGAAAGTTGTTTTTTTTTTTTTTAATAAAATCAAACGAAGATGAGAGAAATTTAAAAGGTGAGAAATTGATTTTTAAAAAAGTGGTATGATTTAGGATATTAAGGATTGTGAAGAGGAAATTAAAAAAGATAAGCCAAATACATCGCTGCGCAACATGCACGCTCCGCCTGAGCCCGAGCTCTCGTGCGAGATTCGGTCGGCTTCGTGCAGTCCGAAGTAGTCCAACGGACGCGTTCGACGCACAAACTTTGTGTATGAGTGAATGGGGCTTACGCAATCCTGACTTTCCCCACAGCCTAGCCGCCTGGTGGCGTATCCCTTTAAAACGTGATGCTATCGCACGTGGCACCATGCCTGAAACCTTTCAAGGAATCGCCAAATTCGATGTATAAATGGTTTCTTAAAAGGTTAATTAATCGTCTAGGAAGAAAACAACATATTAATAATTACCTTGCCAGTCCAGCCATTACTAACGTAATCATCATCACGACCTTAGATCGAGTGCATATATTTAGATTCAGAAACGAAGACAGTACAATATAGATAGTGGTGATCTTATTAAGGATTTGGTTTGGTGAGTGCCAGACTGTGGATCATAAGGTCCGGGGTTCGAGTCACTTTATTAACATAAAGATTGCAGAGTGAATCACAATAGCTTTGTCTTAATTAGCTACTTGACAACCCTTTTATCACATGTATATTATAGTTACTTTAACCTGTAAACAAGTATAATTGAATCTATTGGTAAAAATGTCCCTTGAGAAATAATGTGTGGCACAGGGATACTATTTGAGTGGTAGATAAAGATTTAAACCAGGGCCCCGTTTCATAAAAATTTTTATGAAAAACAAGTTACAATAATTGTTATAAGCTACTGAAATCCTTGGATCAGAATGGCCGAGAGCGAATTTGTGAAAGAAATGAGGCAGTTGTTATTGATAACAACTTTTATGAGACAGGGCCCTGTTTCCATCATTCCTCATCAAGGAGGAGGAGGAGGAGGATGTACCGTAGACATCCGATCATGCATACCGTTGGACTTGACTGATGATGTTAGCATCATCCTGACATGCACGCAAAATCAAATAAAGTGTTTCAAAATGTCATCATTTAGTCATCTTTTCACTTTTTTGGCGTTTCATCACTCGAAACGACCAAAAGCATTTGCGTTCAGCTTGAATTTACACTCCAAACCACCAAAAAGAATTGCTTTCAGCTTGAATTTCCACCAAAGAATGAACTTTTAGCAGTTTTTGTTACATGCCTTTTACCTTGACATTATTCCAGTTAAAATCCAGGAAAACTATATGAATAACAATGTTAAAATTACATTGGGAAATATTGCAAGGAATCTTCTTTTCTAAGATATCATTTCAGTTTTAGTGTCGTTATGTCATGAAAATGAAATGGTTATAAAGTAGAACAGAAATGAGCTCTTATCAAAATAATATTATATAATTAAGACATAAATCTTCTGGTATACAGAACCCCCGATCGAAGTGGATTATTTCGTAATAATATGGATTTTCTGGGCCCCGTTCATATAAAGCCTTGTATCAAGTGTTGCTACGGAGATACTTCGCTTTTGGCTTTAGTATGAACGTGATTTATATAGTTATTACGCACACGAAAATTACGACCCGAAAAAATACAGCAAAGTATATTGATGTGACGGAATACATGCAGGGGGGGGGGGGGAGTTATCTGACGAAAACCGAATGACTCCATAACGGCAGGTTTGAACTGCAAGAATTGAAATCATAAGATACATCGGTTAAAGAATACGTGGTACATTATGATTATGATTTTTTTATTTGTAAAAATACCAGCATTCTGTCTCTAGAATGCGCACCGACAATCACACTTATACCCGCATTCTGTTTTTTATTCTGCATTCTCATTTTTCTTCTAATTCCTTTTTATGCGTATATAGACCTATTATTTTTTTTCCTTTCCCTCCTATATCGAAATTCATGCATATTTGGAAGTGACAGTCCTTGTAATTGTCCATATTTCCAATTTCTTACGTTTTTCACTTACTTATCTTTCGTCCTCTTTAAGAGGCTTCTATCGATGGCGTTTTAACCCTAAAGGGGCCGGGGTGGGGGGAATCCACCCCCAGACATTTCTTGTGATATGTCCGCAACGCGCTAAGCAGTTGCCGCGGCGTTTCATGACTTTTCTCTTTCGAATCTCACGCATCTTTTGAGACCAAATTCGCGATGTCCGGGCATGCGGTTCCGAAGTTACTCAACATTTCCAACTTGCACGTCAGACCAAAAATTGCTCAAAAACATGATTTCATGTATAATTTCAATACAAAATGTGTTTTCAGTCAAAATTTAGAAATCTCTGAATATTTTTACATTTGCTGATTAAAATTAATTTATTTCATGCTGTTTATGTTCGCAAAAGTGTCCCTGACAAATTTCATCCAAAAAACAATAAAAAACAAAAGGTAAAAAAAACAAAGAAATACATAAGAAATTATAAAATACAATAAAATACATTAAAAAAAAAATCAATTTTGATACCGAATTTTTTTCAAGTATATTTGCTAAGAATACTGGAAAGAGTGTCTAGACCAAAAATTAGCACTTTTTTTAGCTTTATTTAATGATTTAGAGCAAAATTTTGATTTCATGCATAAATTTGCATAATTAATTAATGTGAAATATTTTCGGAGTATTTAACTATACAGTTTTGTAGATTACGTGGTCGACGGTCGAGATCTCGGGGGGTGGATTCCACCCCCCCCCCCCCCGGCTGTGGCATAGCCAAAATATCCCGGCCCTTTTAGGGTTAAGGGAGCACAACCGCCCTGTGCGCCCTTTCATTCTGCTTATCAGGGATATTTTTAGTAGATTTTGCACCTATCATGCCTATACATGTAGAAATATGATAACCAGTTTTTCTTCTTTCCCCCTTCTTTTTCTTTCTTTCTTTGTTTGTTTCATTCTTCCTTTTTTGTTTTGCTTGTCAGAGATTTTTTTTAGGGATTACTTCCCCTCCCCCTCTGAAAAGATTCTGCGTCTGCACCTACATATTGCATTCTATATAGGCATGACTCTATAGGCATGATGATTTTAAAAGATTATTAAAAAGAAGGTTGACGTCTACGAAATGTGAAAAATAAATTTGTGATCTTTCTCATTCTTATTATGTGGAAGAGTATCAAAAGTCCCCTGAGCTCTTCAAATGCCATATTCGAAATATGACGAGAAATAGCTCATAAGTTTGGACCCAAACTTTCATGCCACATGTGTGTGTGAAGTCCCGCATACCCATTTCTGTGTGGAGTGCTGTTCACTGTATATGTAATTGTCAGCAAGTTTTAGTCAATTTCTCTTTATGGTAATGATTTCAAAACCTCAAACTACACAATTATTTGTATGAATTACATAATATACCTTTCTCAGTTGTTTGTTTAGCATTGCAATCTCACGACCAGAACGCACCCTTATCTTTAATTACGTCCCCATTTTCCTAGAAATTGTAGATACCTGAAGCAGCCAACCACTCCCCCCCCCCCCCCCACCATTCCCAAGAAAAAAAAATGGTGACGGTCTGCCGAGACATACGAAATAGTCAATATATCTGCAAATACCCCAAAACCAAAACAACAATTACTGAACCACTCATCAAATTGATGTATTTAGAAATGATATCATAAAGCCGTGAGAGAAAGGAGAATCCGCAAGCAAGCGATGTCAAGAGGTTAACAGTTTCCCGCCCATGTTTCTCATGCCAAAATTGATGTCCTTTACACATGGTACAAAGTAAAATGAGAAGCAACAAAAGCAACATCACCTTCGCTAAACTTGAACAAAAAAGTTCAACCCTGTTACTCCCCGAAAACATGGTCCCGAGAACAAATATACGTCAGTTCTAACATTTCAATATTACTAAATCAAAATACACACCTTAGGGATCATAAAGTTGATTCATTTTAAAATT
Organism: Heliocidaris erythrogramma; assembly: GCA_025617745.1. Lineage (NCBI taxonomy): Eukaryota > Metazoa > Echinodermata > Echinoidea > Camarodonta > Echinometridae > Heliocidaris > Heliocidaris erythrogramma. Next base: position 13,146,014 of record CM046867.1, on the reverse strand, counting down.
GTGTGCTCAAAGAGTCATTTTCAGGAACTTTTTTAAAAGTTGATTGTATTTTCGCTCGACGAAAAGATGACCACAAACATGTTTTGAAAAATCAATTAGATAGCTAATGAATATTTTAATAGCAAAAAAGCCAATCACATAAAAGGAATCAGACCAGGCCTCTCCTAATGATAAATCAATTAGATAGCTAATTAATTTTCACTAGCAAAAAAAAAACAATCACAGAGAATGGTGTGAGGAGTTTCAGAAAAAGGGGGTCACCAAATGGAAACTCCCCGCACATGATGCATGAAACCTTTCAAGAAATCGACAAATTCGATCTATAAATAAATGGGTTCTTGTTATGTGAAACGTAGGGAGGCGTCAGGATCGTACGGGTCGGACAGGGTCAGAACATCGGGGTCTGATGCGTCGGACTAGGCCTTTAGTTAGCCGGGGTCTAGCGGGTGGGACTAGGTGAAACCATAGGGGTATGATGCATCGGACTAGGTGAGAACACTGGGGTCAAACGGGTCGCGCCGGACTAGGTTAGAAATTTGGGGTCTGACAGGTCGGACTAGGGTAGAACAACGCTTTATTATATAATTGTTACTATTATTATTATTATTATTAATTTTATTATTATTATTATTATTATTTATCATTATTGTTATTGTTATTCTCATTATTATTACTTTTGTTGTCGTTATTGTTATCATTATTATCATTACTACTACTACTACTACTACTACTACTACTACTACTACTACTACTACTACTACCACTACTACTGCTACTACTACTTATAATACTACTACTACTACTTCTACTACTACTGCTACTACTACTACCACTACTACTACCACCACTACTATAAATATATTAGGTGCTAAATATTAAGTTATGGTGAAAACTACTCAATATTGGTGAATGAAATGAAGTGATAAAGGGTTATCAGAGTACTTGATATCAATGTTTCATTTCATTATATTGCTATGTAAACAAACATAATTGGAGCCGAGAGGATGACGAACCGCCTCAATAATGCCCAGCTTGTAAACTCATGAATATCCCTTCATGTATTGTCATTAATATAATTGTGATCACTTCAGCATATTTCCGGGATTCTAGATTGCCCTGGAAAAAAAATCCTGTGAGCTCTGATCACCTGCATGTATTGGTGCTGTAAGAATAATAAGGTTACAATCAATAAGTCTGTTTCCTTCCTTGCTTTCCTGGGTCCTTTTCCTCTTCTCATCAGTTGTTTTCCCCATTGGAAATTGTTGGGAAGAAATGTGTCTCCAGTATTTGTTCTTATTTACCATGGTTTATAATACTAATTGTTTATTAGCAGCTTGTTTCCCAACGTTTCTCTCTCCCTTTATTTAACAACCACCGCGGTGCACCGCCTTCCCTCAAACCGGTATTTTTGTTTTCATATTGACTTATTTTATCGTTCTCTTTTCATATACTGCTCTGTGTGTACCTGACCCATTCCCGCCAAAACTGTGTCAACTATCACTTCAATTTCAATGTTGTTCTTGGACTCTCTCCCAAAAGGAAAAAAAAATCAGGAACAAATCAATGAAAGAATCAACGAAAAGTCAATGACTAATCAATGACTAATCACAATGTTGATAAAGTTGGTTGTTGTTGAAGCTCAGAGCAGCTTGATTCGCGTTGTATCGACTTGTAGTGTTGGACCTGTATAAACCGACCTGAAAGAAAAATCTGCCATCTGTCATTGTCATTAAGAATCTTCACTGGTCTACCCTTGACCTTGAAGGGTCAGCGCGCGCTTTTTGAGGGGCACCACTTGAAATGAGCTTCTCACTCGTGTATGCAGGTCAAGTAGGTCTGATGAGAAAATGACCTTGAGAGAAAGAAATTATCCACTGTTCGAGACTCTGGAGTTCTCTCATTGTTTTAAAACATTATAGCGGTTCCGGGTAAGACGATAGTTTTAAATATTCAGTCTTCTGCAAATTATTTTAATGAATATGCCGCCCCACTTTCTCCGCTTCCCTCTGCCCATCTCTCTCGTTTGCTCTCTTTCCTTCTCCCCCTCTCCCCTCTTGCTCTCTCTCTTTTGCTCTCTTTCTGTCTTTCTCTCTTTATCTCTCCTCCTCCACTCCCCTCTCCCCCTCTCTCTCTCTCCCCCTCTCTCTGTCTGAATTTAGAGGATAGTTTATATGCAACATCTCCCCCACCCAGTTCTTCTATCAGTCTTTATCATCTACTCATTCTTGATAAGAAAATTAAAAAACAAAAGCAAAAACGAAATCAAGGTATTAAACATAAACTAAACTACTTGACATTGGCGACAGATATCCTGAGCAAAACCTCTTCTAACTTTAAGCAAACAAGTCCTTTGTTTCATTTTTTTCATGATTCCTAATAGAAACTAAAATACTTCGGAACCTGTAGAAGATAATTTCTGTTATTACTTTCAACTTTTATTATAAGATAATACATATCATATTTCATAATTTCAATTGTCATCCAAACACAGAAATCAACACCTTATATGCATGTGATTATCAAAGATCTCGATTCTAAGTCTATTTATAACAGAGGACGAAGTACTGCTAGATCACTGGCGGATATAGGGGGCACCCCCCTTGAAAGTGAAATGACACACAACCGCCCACCCCCTATCAAAAAGGGTCCCCTTTCGAATCGATGACCCAAATTGTATCTGGAAAACTTGATTAGCATTTTTCTTTGCTTGCCACAGATTTCTTCAATAAACTATCAATGAATAAGGTGAAGTTTGTTTTGTGTTTTTTGTTTGTTTATTTGTTGTTGTTTTTGGGGGGTTGCTTTTTCTTAACTTGCCTTTTCGGAATTGTGCCACCCCCCCCCCCTCCTCCCTTACCAAATCCTGGATCCGCCCCTGTGCTATATCATCACTGATCATGAGATGACCCTGAAAAAAGACACTATAATAACTTGGACTGGATTTGATTTAATACAGTGTTTATTGCCCGTCTTTCATGTTGTGCCAATTCGATCATGTGAATCATGTATCGACATGAACAAACTTTCTGATTACACAATCTAATTTATTCACCTCTGGAGACTTTCGTCTGATTCTGTAATCAGAAAATTTATTCTAATAATCAACTCTACCAATCAGATGAACATCTTCAATGAATATATGGTTCAGATGTTTTAACCAATTTATTTCTCTTATTTGTCATATTTTAGTCATCACGACTTGATTGAACTTGTTTGAACTGGATTGAACTTGTTATGTATTATGGAAAATTCGTTCAAATTATGGGTGGTGACAATCTTATAAATAGTTCTTTTAAAACAACTAGTCTTTGAACAATTGCAATAACTTCATAATAATTCGTTACCGTTTTCACGAAGTGACGGATGAGCGCGCAACTAAAAGAAAGTTAGTTTTTAGTAAATCGCTTTCAAAGTTTTAAAGCCTAATCTCATCCTCTTTATTATGAAGGGTGAACAAATTTTATATCATGGGATAGATCATATAGTAATCTTTAGTTCTATGTTTATTTTTTTTTGCACATTTTTTTCACATTTGGGGGATGAGCTGTAAACATAACCGTCATTTCGTGAAAACACAAAAATACAAGGACGCACTTTGATTTGTTTTCGCGAAGGGACGGATCTCAGCCGCACGTGTGTAAAACATAATTGGGACTTGATCACCCCACATTTTACCGTCATTTCGTGAAAACACAAACTCAATTCAAGGACGCGCTCTTTTTTGTTTTCACGAAGTGACGGATCTCAGCCGCGCATGTAAAACATACGGGACTGCTGTAAACCGTCACTTCGTGAAAACAGACATTCTTTTTACTATGTATTTTCTTGTTGACGTTATGGCCATAGTTACATAATTAGACATTATTATGGTCTGAAACTTTGTGAGGTTCAAGATGTTAGTGAATGAAAACTCAAAATTGAAAAAAAAATATGCGATTTTCCTCATTACCGTCACTTCGTGAAAACTGGGACGAATTCGTACAGCGGAATGAATAAAATCCTAAATGAAAATCAACAAAAGTTCTGAATTTCTGATTCATGTTTTAATACTTTAAGACACGAACATTTTCTTGAAGCTTTCCGCAAAAAATTTCCCCTGTATTTAATATTAATGAATAATTGGACTTAATTTCACGACGTTTTATCGTTAAAAATTGCTTGTACAGCAGTTATAATTCTCAACCTGAAATATATAATATTAACTAGAGTACTTTATAAAATCATTAATCTCTCTCGGTGTAAAAATGGTAAATATCGACTCATTAGACTGTCATCACTCTTTGAAGCTGCATTTATTACACCCCCCCCCCCCCAGCTCGATTCCAAAAGGAAAGGGTAAAAGGGAATATTAGGCTTTGAGTGTAGCTAACACATGGGTATGAAACATGATATTTCCCGTTTTCATCTTAATCTTCAAAAATCACAATCATGATAACTCTAGCCTCTTCCTTTAAGCGTGGAAGGTTGCCAACCACAAAGATCCTTGAACAACCCTGGACAGACAACCTCTACCAGACTGCAAATTAAGCAGGATCTTGTATGTAAATTGAGACGTTGTTACACCCAGTATACAAACAAAATACTGGTGTAATGTTCTTTTCCTTACTATTATTTTTCTATTTTCCCACGATGAAGAAAAATAATCAAACAACAAAACAGTAGATTATTTTTTGAAGGACATTCTCTAACAAAAAATCAAAACGAAATAATGATGCGTTTTACTGTATTGCTTGCCCATTTGATTTTCTTGTTGACGTTTTAATTTCTGCATGAATTATCATTACCTAGGGATAATAAATTTATGCGTAAATGAAATGATATTGTTGATAGTACAGTATACCATTACATGTCTAACAAAAATGAAATGATGATTATAGTTACTTTCCCCTTTGCATAATTTGGTAGAGATTGAAAATCAAGAAACGGAGCAAAAACAAAAAACACACATACACAGTCGTATCACATTGTTTTTGTTTGTTTGTTTGTTGTTGTTTTTGTGTGTGCTTTTGGTGGGTAAACAGCTTGATGTAATTCTCGGAACTACTGAAAACACTTGAAGGACAGTTATCAGTGGTCACTTAGGGGAAATAAAAGGGGAAAGGAAAGGGGTTGGGATAAAAAGCGCCCCATAATTTTGTATGTATCACCCCCGGTCATCCATCCCCCCCCCCCCCTCCACAATAGGCCTAATATAATATTCTCCGCGTTTGTGTTTTATATGTTGTAAATAGTGTTTTCTGTCTGAGAAATGGCCAAGATAAGGATAAGGGACAAAGAATGAATAGCTTGGTAATAATTATTATTAACAAAATGAAACCGTTTTCTTCGACTATCCCCCATCCCCTCCCCATCTTCAGGTGCTTGACTATGAATCGTCACCGTTTACCGTGAATCTACAGGTCTATATGATTCCCATGAGTAGTCCAGTACGTGGCTTGATGATGGTAAAACGATTATTCGAGGTTTGGTCGAGGCCAAGGAACTACAACCACCATCAGCCTATCTGGAGGAAACTGAAGGAGACATCGGGGATAATGTTAAGAACAGTGGTGTATTTAGCAAAGGGTTGAGACGGTGTAACCCCCCCCCCCCCCCACCCCCTCCAAGCTCCGTCCCATCCTTCTTCCCCTATCCTAGTTTAAATGTCCAGAAAATTAAAATCAGTTAAACTGCATGGCAGTGGGTCTTCGGCACACAGGGCGAGCCGTTACATTCCAAATGCACGCCGCCCCCTGTGCCCTCCCCCCCTTTTAAATGTCTGGATACGCCACTATTGAAGGAAGGAAATCAGGACGAATGAGATGGATAGGAAAATGGTGCGTTTCTCTGGAATAAGCTAGTACCTCCTTTGAATAAGTGACGATTATAAGTAATTATTTTGCAAAATTGTAAAGATAAGGTTGGTTTAGTATCGAAATGGTTTACGGTTTATAAAAAAGAAGATATAGGCCTAAATGCATCTGACAGACCAGCGCCCCGTTTTATAAAACTTGCCTTATCAATAACATGTCACAATAGCTGTTATCAGCTACTGAAATCATAGCATTTGATTGGCTGAGAGCTAATTTGTCATAGAGATCTCTTGCAGTTGTTATTGATAACAATAGTTTTATGAAATAGGCCCCTGATCTAGCATGATACATGCATAAAAACAAGAACTGATATTTTTTTATTGCACAATCATTTTGTTTTTGGTTTGTATTATTATCGAAAATCAAAGCAAGATGAAATAGAGTTAGCAGCCCGTGAAACCCTCTAGCGTTTATTAGTAGTAAATATCTGATGAGCCGGCATGAATGTAATTTCATAATGTAACACATTCATGTATTCGTATCGCTTTATTGTTTGGAAATTTCCTCTTTGGGCTGCTGTAAATCTGAAGAGAATTTGTGCAACCTGTTGCGATGAATGCACAGATGATGAAACGATTAGTATAGGCCTACATGCTGGTACGATCTCATTGCGATCTTGAAGCTATATCATAATCTAGCATCGATCCTCTGCGGAAAAGTAGGCTCCTCTTCCCTGGCTTTTTTCGGGGGGGGGGGGGGGGGTAATAACCTCTTTGGGGCGCAGATGATAAACACATTAGGAATGAAAGAAGATAGCGAAGATGTAACTAGAGTTTAGTTCAATCGAAAGTCACGTTCATTCTTAATTCATTCTACATGGTCATTGTAATGAGGAGACCAGGTCCCAAGATTATCTCCCGATACCAGAGAAGGAGCTTTTCTCACCTTGATTAGTCAAGGTCCACGTCCCACCAAGGAGTTATCACAGCTCTGTGATAACACCTTGATCCCAGATATTTTAACACACTACCTTGTAGATGTAGGACAGAAGGAAAAGGTGAAGGCACAAAAATGAAATTGAAAGATTATAATGATGTTCTGCAGCACGACCATAGTTACATGAAGTTATTGGAGGTGCGACGCGACGGTTAAGTGATACAGAACAGTGGTTTCGTATAACCGGTATGTCCCTGGTTCGAAACCACGTTGTAGCACTCTAATGCCCTTTGGTAAAGCAGTAATTCTGATTACAAAGTCCCTCAGATAGGACTTAAAGAAGCCGTAAATGGGTCGGTTTGGAATTGGTGTGGTGGTACGTGTGACTGAGGTACATGTATTTGCCACGGTGACGATTCATATATTTATCTCCCCGGAGCGCTCCTCGTTTTTTATAACAGTTTTCACAATATTTCGAAAGGCACTAAACTTTTGAAACTCAATCGATCTCCTTGGATATAATTGGTTTTATTGTTTCACTAAACCTTGACTTTTTGAAAGTACACGAGTAATATATATGTGTGTGTGTTTGTATGACAATATATTCACGTGATTAAGAGGCTTGGACAGGATAGGCATCAAACGCATCGAAATTGAAAGGGAATAGTATTAAAGAAAAACAATATTGAATGACACCCTCTCTCTCTCTCTCTCTCTCTACCTCTATATTACTCCCTTTCTCTCTCTCTCGTCTCATCTCTCTCTCTCTCTCTCTCTCTCTCTCTCTCTCCATTTCTCTCTGTCACTTCCCCCTCTCTCTTTATCTCTCTCAGTTCCTTTCCAGTCAAACTTATATTGACTGATGATGTTCATACGTTATCAAATCTAATCGTACTGACAAAGTTGCAAGTAGAAATTTAGTTCAGAGAAAATGAATATTGATCATCAAAAAGAAATAATTTTTATGTAATAATTTTCTGTTTGAATTGATTTTCATTAAAACAAAAAGCGTTGTCTTATTTTTTCTTTAAAGTCTATGCGTGGCCTTGAAAATGATAGCTTTTGGCTTACACATTACAACCCTGCACCGTAACTTCGAGTCTTCAGAGCGAGTTTGCTGATAAAGGTTTGCATAGAAGAAGGTTATTGAGACATAATTTGATTTTGCGTTTTCTCCCACGCTCGATCACTGGATACTGCTACATTAAGGAACTGTTCTCGTTTATACTGTAATGCGATTTATAGTGTATACGCAGATTGAAACGATGATTGTAAAAAGTAACTGGCAAATGCATAGTACATGAATGCACCCGTGTGAAAAAAGTACAAATTTTAATTCTAAATGAAGGCTTCATCTAAACAATATCACTTTGATAGACAGCCCTTGACTGACATAAAATACGAGACACAGCATCTAGCAGTTCACACGATGGGAGCTAAACTTTAACCCTGTCAGGACCAAAGTCAACAACACTATGTACAAAGTGAATAGCATTTTAGTCTTGTGGTAACTAGAGGGTTAAAGGGGAATTAACCTCAAAATATAAATGTGCTTAATATTCAAAGATGTACTCTATTCCTTCTTGTTGTCCTATGTAGTTTTGCATTAAAATATACGAGAAGGGTATAAATAAAGATTTTGTCAGCTAAATTGATCGTCTGCTAGCAATACCTGGGGGCTGCCATTTTCTTGATGTTTGCATTAAGATATTATAATTCGAATGCAAAATAGTCTTTCTTACTGATACAAAATCCCATTTGAGATTTAAGATATTTAACAGAGATATACATACTGTATATTCTAAAAACGAAAGTGTGTTTTATGTTTCTTTGAAAATTACTATTTTACTAAATAGAAATCTAATTTCTTGATACTATGACGTGCGCGACGGAGCAAATTAATTCAAATTTATGGATAACTTTCCCGAGCGTCAATAGTGACAAACTATGCATTCACCTGCTTTGAGATAATGGACTTCAATAGTCAGAATGCGCGTTGTATAAATTATGTTCTGCTCTGCCAGGCAAGCCCAAGAAATCGATTTCTATTTAGCAAAACTAGAGAATTTAAAAAGAAATCTATAATTTTCAAATTTTAGAATATATGTATACACCTGTTATGTATTTTCCATCATATATGCGGATTTTTTTTTTAATGAAGAGAAGCAAGTTAGCTCTAGGATTAAAAATATCTTCTTGACCGGAACGGTTTCCAATGGTTCATGTACAATTCCTTATCATCAAGAAAATGGCATCCCCAATATAAGGTGTTAGCAGGTGATACCGTGTGCTAGAATGTCTTGATATAAACCCTTTTCTGATATTTTATTTTTTAAATGACATAGGCCAATTATTAAGAATATATTACACCTTTGAACATAGGTACATTTATATTCTGGGGTTAATTCTCCTTTAAGTTTCGCTTGTAGTTTCAAAACGTTAAGTTAACTTGAAGTTATCTTGTAGTTTAGGACCGTATGAACGGACTCGTGGTTTCGAAACTGTACTTGTGGTTCCAGAACCACAAGCGAGCTCGTGGTTAAGCCCTTAACCACGAGCAGCGGGGGGTCCTCCGTCGAAGTCTCGGCCCATGTAAACGTAATAAACTGTAAGTTTCGCAAGCTTGTGGTTAGGAATGACCTCGCTGTTCATGTTAAATTTTCGGGTCATATCCTTCGCGCGAATTAGTAACGCAGGATTTGTATGTGTACTGTACACACAATCGGCAATATCTACTTCCGGGGTTAACCACGAAGCTCGCTCGGCTTGTAGTTTGAGCTCGTTGTTTCAGGCTCGTGTGAACCCTCGCTGCAGTTAGGGACTTCTGGTTTCGTTAACTTTCGCTAACCTAAAGTTTCGAAACCACGAGTCCCGTATGAACGTAGCTTGTAAAAGCGATTATTATCATTCTGATTTATGCGATAACAAATCAAGTGGCGTTTGCTTCAGTTAACTTCAGTTACTGACATTCATGTGTTTTTCCATAATTATTGAGTAACACGAATTTAACATTTTGGAGTTGCATTTAATCGCATGCATGGGGCCCAAGGAGACAAAATAAATAAAATATCAATGTAGAATAAAGCAGAACAACCTTACACGGAAAGTATTAGGAAGATAAATAAAAGGGATCTGGGGGAAGAGAAGAAGAAGACAAAGGGGGAAAGAACATGTTCAAGTTAACAAATGTACAAGGAATACGCGGTTTCTCAAACGTAACTCGAGAAAAACACTGACAGACACTAACGAGAGAGTAAGAGAAAGAGGGGGTACAAAGGATAGATAGAAAGAAAGAGAGAGACATAGAGAGGGCCAGGGGGAGAGCGAAAGACAGATACAAAGAGAGAGAGAGAGAGAGAGAGAACAGAAAACAGGTGGTTTTCATGTCTGATAATTCAAAAATATGTTTTGACCGTGCATGAAATTTATCTTCCCGCTTTACAAATTTAGAAAGGATACGATCGTCATAGGCCAACACCCTAGAGGAATAGGTACATGTGATGTTACAATGTTAGCCTCTTATTCAGACGCTTTATCATTTTATAGAGATTAGTAATATTTATAATCGGATAGGGATTCTTTGGAACAATAATTTCGTCAATGTTTGTCAATATTGACTTAGATTTGCTCCTTTTTTTGAAAGCGATATTTTCTCTTGCAAAATTAAACGATGCTTTTATGTTTTATTTTGAATATATCGTGCATATAATAATTGTTCTCTTTAATTTGACCGTTCCATTGTGTTCCGAGGTCTTTTATTATAACCATTATTTTAGGCAAACGTTAAATTGCGTAAAAGCAGGAGTAAAGTTTGAAAGAAATCGGACGAGAATAAGAGATTTATCAATGTTTGAATGCAGAGATCACAGATCATAATGGCGAAAGTGATATTCGACTTGGACGTAATTTATCGGAATGATTGGAGACAACCCTTCATTTTGTTTTACACTAAGATATTCTGAATTTCCAATTCCATCTGGTCTGCACTCAAGGTATTTTATTGATATTATGTTGCTACATACATGTCTTCAAACAAACAACCCCCCCCCAAAAATAAAAAAAAGAAAAAAACTCAACACAAAATAAACCAACAACAACAACAAACAACAACAACAACAAAAAAAAACCCGTCCCACTTAGAAATAAAATTGATATAAGAAATATGTCTTAATCATTTTTGGTTTTGTTTTTTTCTTTTCTTTTGGGGGAAGGGGGAATAGGAGAGTTGTCCGACGTTACTTATTCGCAAAATTTATGTTTAATTACCATATATAGAATATGATCTCTCATTTCATGAACTCATAGTTGTCTTGTTTTGAACCAGGTGACATTCAAACTTTGACAATTATAACAGTATGTTTCTCAGCCTTTTTTTCTTTTATACATTTAAATTACCTTGTTTGAAATGAAAACACTTCTTCATCTTAAAGGTTAATTGAGAAGATGCGCTATCCTACCACACCCACAATTATAAGCAGCTTATGTTACCCATGATCTTCAGTTTTAATGATGCACCTTTTGATTAGGACTGAATTCACTGCATCTTGCAATAAACATCTTCTTTTTGAGAATAAACGACGTGGCATTGATCTCACCCTAGCAACCCTTTTCCTCAGACGCATCACCGAAATCACGAAAACAATAGGTCATGTAATTAATATCATCATGATCATCGGTGTATGAGTAATTTGGGAGGGTTACCAGCTATGTTTTGCACCTAGAAAGAGGAGAGGTTTTGTCGCTTCCTAGAGAGGATGTTCCTTTGAGAAAAAAACACCAATGCACTCGAAAGTCGCTATGGGTTTTAGCAAAACATTGTGATTGAAATCATACTGCTATCGTAGGGTGAAGTCTTAGAGCATGACATGTATACCTCAGTCACACCGATGAAAACCGATCGCTTCTTTGCTATTCGATGTCATGAAACGTGTTTTGTTCGGTCTGTTGTCGGTCTGTGACAGGAGTTACTAGTACACCACAGTCACACCGCCAAAACTACCCCACACCGACTTCAAACCATCCGATTCTTAACCATTGGAGGCAATGTAACGTTTTGTCCGGTCTGTTGTCGGTCTGGCGTCGGTCGTGTTGGTGTGTAGTATTATGAATATGATTTGATCAAATCCTTTGAAATCTGAGCCGCGTTTGGGATTCGGTAACTTTGTGGAGGCTTGATTTAATAAATTGTTGAATTTTGATATCTGTCTTGTATATTGATGTTTAGAAGGATAAAGAAATAGCCAGGCATAGAAAGGTTTTCAAATATATAATGCTATTATTGATATATCTATGACTTAATACTCCCATTTAACGAAAGCGTGTGGCCATACACTTTAGTCTAACATTGAGTCTATGGGGGAAAATGGGGAAAAAATTGTGAAGCACATGATGATTTTGAAGTGCTTTATTTTTCCTGGGCTTCATTTTTATACCATATTACATACACTGATAGCATTGTAAGGCCAGGTAGCTCAGATTTTATCAAGCATCTACAAAGTTACCAAATCACTTTAATAGATATACGATTGAACTATGCCAAATGGGTGGTAACGGAATTTCATCCTTCGTGCCGTTGCTTATTCCACTGATTGCTTTAACCATTGTAGAATTACACTTTCTATGATGATGATGATGTGAAAAAGAAATCATAATTCCTTTTGTACATGGAAGACACAATCATCAAAATAACGTCAGTAATGGAATTACTCAGAGAATTTGACATTTTGTGTTTCAACTTGTAAAAAAACATTCTTCTGAATTGATAACGATTTAGCCGTTGACGTTTAATAGTGAAAGTTTATGTTTTGCTCTTTGTATCGAAAATATTTGTTGCATAAAAAATTATAGGTTGAATCAACTTTGCGAGAAAAAAAAATCCGCGGGTTTCCCATGGGTAAGAGCAATTGCCTAGCTGTGTGGTCAGATTTGAAGCTTATCCATTAATTCTCCATGTCGCTTTTTCACCTAGGCCTATTCATTTTCAACAGCAATAACAACCCCCAATTAAATAAGGATGAGAATCTAAAAGTACAAAAGTTAAGAGAAAGGAAAAGATCTTGAAACAAGACTCCCTTTTAGGGGTGTTGCATAGTAAAGCAAAGGAGAAGCAGAGCAGGGGAAAATACCATTTTTCGGCAGTGTTTTGATCTGTTTGAGCTAATAAGTTTAACCGCCCCACCCCATTACGTCGGACACGAGGACAAGATGGCGTCGGATATAGATCATTTCCACAGACAGTGACATCTCCATCAACTCACCAGCTAACAATTGTTTCTTTGCTGGGGGCTAATTATCCAATGACAATCTTTGTTTCATTACTGCAAGATATTATGCCCTGTTTCAAGGTTTAAGGTTTGAAGGTTGCTTTATTCTCCACATGTTGTCTTTCGGCGTTTTACATAACCACAAACAAACAATTAATATAATACAAGGTGATATAACGTAATATAAAACAAAATTACACTGCAAAAACCAGGGTGTTAATTTAACACCATCTCGGTATCTATATTGGGCTACACCAGATAAGTGTTAAAACAACACCAGTTTCGAATCAAACTGACGTTGTTTTAACACTAACTGGTGTTGTTTTGACACTTATCTGGTGTAGACCAATATCAAACTGGTGTTGTTTTAACACTAACTGGTGTTGTTTTGACACTTATCTGGTGTAGCCCAATATGGATACCGAGATGGTGTTAAATTAACACCCTGGTTTTTGCAGTGTACTATAAGAAATGTTTGCACAAATGGAAAAATTATTTTAAAAAAAAGAAGTACAGTGATTACATATAATAAACAATATACTATCATAATTTCAGTAAAGTAAAGACACATAAGTGAAGGAGTTTATTGAAAAACACAGCTCGTATTTCATAGACCCCTTTGTGAGAAAAATACTTACAAATACTTTGAATATATGGAAATAATTTCTTTTGGGGTCATTAAAACATTAAAAAATGAAATACAATTGTATTCCCGACTGCAAGTTTGTTGCCGCTAACTAAACTTAACAAAATGCCAATATAGCAAGATTAGAAAAAAAAACCAAGAGATTCTAAAGTTTATCATTTTTTGTTGTTGATGAAGTACCCAGAAACGCTTGGTCATGTTGGTTGACATTTTGCATTGAAAGTCTTATGAAGCGTTTAGATGTTGCAGATTGGAAAATGCCCTAGAATAAGATTTGTCTTGCGATCAAACTTAAACTGTCCTACCACATGTACAAGATCTGAATAAAGCCTTGTAGATCATACGATTTTATTTATAGTTACGTTGTGATTGTTTCAATTAAGGGGTTGTCCATTTGGGCCAAAATCCACATAGAGTAAAAAATAAATTTGTATGTTACCCTACTGACCATCGATCCCCATTTCAAAATAAGGGATCATTCACTTTTTCAGACAACAACTTGAACAAATCAAGACCGTCAATCTTTTATCGATCAGGTGAGGGGGGGGGGGGGTGTCCAAAGGACATTTATCCGGGGTAATTGTCCAGGGCTACAGTTGTCCAGGGACAGGTTGTCCCCGCATCTTATGATTGGCATACAACTGTGTCGGACTTCAGAGTCTCAAAATCGGACGATGATGATGTACGGACGACATTCATCAACGCTGTGGGTAGTAATTGGGCCAAATGAGGGTTTCCTTTAAAAACAAAAAAAGAAACGGCATGTGAGCCAAGAATGCCACTGGCCAGATAAGAAAGAAATTACTTTCTGCTTTACGACCTTAATTTTTATTTTTGACAAGCATCAGATTGGTGAGATGATAATACATCAGGAATGTGTGTCACCCAATTTCACTTTGTTAGACAGAATTACTCTTCAAAACTATTCATAGAAATCCTAATAATTGCCAAGAAGCATTGTTCCTCCAAGGTTTATCGTAGATTAAGAGTGATGAGTTCATGCTGTCTCACAATGGATTAGTAGTTACAGGGAGGGGAGATGACAAGAAGACGATACCCCCTCGTACACCCTCCCCCTAATTCACGAAAGAGTATAGGACCGGTGCACCCCCTCCTTCATAAGGCCCGCTTCCCTAAACGTCTCGCCAATGCTGTCACATATTATAACACCACGCCCCCTTACCAAATCCTATACACTAATTATTGTTAGATGACGGTCAATTGCTGTAAAATCAGGTTCTTCATCGATTGCTCCTAATTTACTACCGATCTCTCTTTGTCGAAAGACAAAATTTGAAATTCTTTCTTTACCAGCTTCTAATCAGCACGCGATGATGAAGGCAGTGGCGGATCCAGGATTTTGTAAAAAAAAAAAAAGAAAGGGGGGGGGGGGCACAAATCGCAGGAAAAAACTCTGACAAGCAACAAAAAAAAAATTAAAATCATCAGATTTTGGAAGTCCTTGTTTCCTCCAAAAGTCTCTACCAAGCAGGATCAACAACAACAATCAACAGCAACAACAAAAATAGGTAATCACACATTTTGGGGTCTCTTTGCTTTCTTGCTTGTGTGTGCATGACTGTGTACCTATCATGTATTTCAATGTATTTATACAATCATAGACGAGTCAATGTACCAATACCCCCTTTAGGTACTTTAAAGTACCTACCCGCGGAAATCCCATCTAGGCCAAATAAAACAAACAGAACTATAAAATTATTTTAAAAAGCAAGAATGGCTCTTATTAACAGAAATTTGTTTCCCGCCAAGAATGCAAGACGTAATCGTGGACATCCCTTCTCTCCCCATGCCTACCCGTGAGCGGGGTAGAACCCCTCCAATGATGTGTGACAAGATTACACCGGAACGATAAAGATGTCTCAGTGAGGGGTCTCAATCCGCCCTCCATGTGACTCCTTTTTCCCTTGAGCTTTGTCTTATATTGCTTCTTTTAAAATATCTCTATTTCAATATTGATCAGTCTAAGCATGCCGAGTATCAACAATGCCATCGGACATCAGCTAAATTCCTTGTGGCTCCACGTTATTGAAATAAAATATATATCTAGTCCGAAAACTTCTGCCCCATTTTAGAACAACTTGAACAAAATTGAATAAAATTGTTACTCCCTGCCAAGTTGGATTCTAAAGACAATCTAAGAGTCCACCTCTCTTTGAAGACCACCTCTCGCAAGTGGTTAACTACATGTATATTGCCTCTCTCTCTGTGGGAAGAAATTAGTTGTTTGTTTTTTTAATATGTCTAGGTATGCTTCTTCTCTCCCCCAACTTTTATTGGTTTTCGTGATTTACATAACAACAAACACAACAAAATCACATTATAATTAATTCAATTTCAATACAATTTCAATTTCAAGTTAAAGACATTTATTTCCAACTTTCCAATGTAAATATACAAAATAATGAATGAACAAAATAATGTACATGTATTTTTAACAAAAATATGACAAAATATACATTCACATGGTACATATACATAGTTGGAGGACACACATCTACTAGGACCGTCTACAATCAATATTCAATAGGGAGCACTTTCTATAAATGTCTAAGTAGGCTATCTCTCTCACTTAAAGGGGTACTCCGGCCTAAAAATAATATTAATTGAATGAATAGAGTAAAATTAAACAAGCAAAATACTGCAAATTTCATCGAAATCCGATAAAAAATAACGAAGTTATTGAATTTTTAAGTTTTGTATTATTTTGGGAAACAGTTCTATGCATGTCATCATGAATATGTAATGAGTGAGCTGATGATGCCACGTCCCCACTTTCCTTTTTTAACTATATTATATGAAATCTTCTTTATTTCATTTTTTCATACATGTCTAAAAAAAAATATAGGCTTGGAGCAGAAAATTTGAATAATTGTAATTTCATATAATAAAATACAAAAGAAAAAGTGGGGATATGACATCATCAGCTCACTCACTGCATATTCATGATGACGTGCCTGTAACTGTTTTACCAAAATAATGCAAAAGATAAATATTCCATAACTTCATTATTTTTCGTCCGATTACGATGAAATTTTCAGTGATTTGTTTGTTTAATTTTACTCTATTTATTCAATTCATATTAATTTCAGGCCGGAGTACCCCTTTAAACTCCTTTAATTCACCTTAATAGACAAGTTGAAAATGTTTATTCTCCATTTATATTATATTCATCATGTAACCTTTGTGTTGATACGGGGGTACTCGTTTTTCCGAAGGTTCATAATTCCTAAGGTTCGTAATACCGAAACACAAATTTTCCATAGCAGGGCGTTTATAATTCCGAAAATGAAATAGGGTTCATAATTCCGAACATTTGATGCATTACTCCGAAGATTCGTTATTCCGAAGGTTCGCAATTCCGAAAATGAAATAGGGTTCGTAATTCCGAAAATGTAGAAGGGTTTATAATTCCGAATGTTCGTAATTCCGAAAATGCAATGTAGCCGAACCTTCGGTGTAATGAAACTTTTTGCATTTTCGAAATTATGAACCCTATTACATTTTCGGAATTACGAACCGCCGGAGTAAAGAACCTTCGGAAATATGAGCCTTCGAAAAAACGAACCTTCGGAAATATGAACCTTCGGGAAAACGACATGTAACCGTAACAGTGGATATGCGGATATACCTCTCCCAATGTGTTCACAAAATTACCCTAGAATGATCAAGGAGTTCTGTTTTTAATGTTCTGGTGTGGGAATGATATCGTTTGAGACCTCCCCCTCTCTTTATTTCAGTTTTCAAACTATAATTTGTCCATCCTCAATTAATCCAAATTATTTCCTACTCTATCTATCAAACGGAAACTGTGTGTACTATAGACGATATCAAAGTCCTTTCTAGAGCTTCATGTCCTCAAGTTCAGGTATTTCAGAAGCTGTTAACAAAACAAAGACCGAATTTTCCCCTTCTTCTTTTCCTTTGGGTTAAACTCTGCACTTGAGTGTGGAAAACCAAAAAGAATAGTCCCAATTTCCGCCGGATATCTGCCCCGATACCTCTAATTTTCTGCACCAAACTGTAATAACACAGACAACATTAATCATAACAAGATCACCCCTGGTTACTAAGTCAATGCTATCTCTGCTTTGCATGACTGTTTCATAGTCATTCAGACTGAACTTGTCATCGCCCTTCAAGAAAATGTCGCTATCATCATCATCAGGTTTGTTGTTTTTGCAATGGTTTATTTACAAGCACAAGATACAGATAAGGCAAGTCTGTGTTGAAAGATGAACTTGTTTGGAGCACTGTCTTCGAGGGCATATTTCGGGAAAATGTCATTCTGAAAGTATTCTCGATAGATGTTTTTCTCAAGTGGGAGTCTTCCTTTTCGAGATTATTCCTGTGCTACGTCATGCTAGCGTCAATACTGAGTTAATGTAACCTTAGGCGTGATTGATCAAAGATTAAAATTGTAGTTTTTGATTCATCTCTCATTACTTTTCTGGGGAATCCGTATAAGATAATTATTTTATAAATTAAAACTGACCATGTCTATGATTTATAGAAACCCTAAAGTTTTGCCGTGCGATACAGACCCAATCGTATATGAAACAATTAGTGGAGACAATTAAGGTTAAACGTGATCGGTGAATATCGTTCCTTTTCATCGTCTCATAAATGGTTATTATTTTAGATTAATAAAATTAATATTTAATCAACGATAATGTCTCAATGGCCTTACGATCGGCTGCCGACTTCTGACAACCGAAAAAAGCTGCGACCATCGACAACCAATCTGAAAAAAACATCGGTCCTCGATCAGTTGCCGATCGATGGTAGGTTAGTCGCCGGTCGGTGGTAGGTCAATCGCCAATCATCAAAGACTGATTGGCCTCCACTTGTAGGAATGGTCATCAAATATTGATGGACGATTATAAACTACCGGTCGTAGACTGATAGCCGATGTTCTAACGGCAGTAGGAGATATACGGGAAGGCTATGAATCACTGCTGCAAAAATGTCTGAATTATATATTTACGCCAGGTTATGATGAATAGTCATCAATAATTATTGCAATACATGAATAACATGAATAATACATAATTGTATGGGTGCAAAGCCAGGATGTATACGGGGTTGTCTGGATAAATTACTCAAATTTAACAATCTCATGAAGAGGAAATAGCTCATTATGGCTCTCCCATTTCTACCATAGGTTTAAAAGTGTGTGGTCCATACATGTGTCTTAAATCATCTCTTTTATAAGCAATACTGTTTTCAGCAATATGCAATACAACCAAAATTATCGTTCAGTTGATTCCATGAAAGTTTTGGGATGATTTTTATTACTGTTGGTTGTCGGTGCTCGGTAATGGTTTGGGAATCAATCGGCGACTTGTCGTCATTATTCGACGATCATTCGCTGACGTTATTTTCAACCCAAATCCGCTCGGCAATGGTCGACGAGCACTAAAGATCAGAAGGCGATCAGTCTGAGACCTGTCGTCCACCTTTAGAAAACCAAAAAAAACCTCCCTACAACCAGTTTGGTTGGCAAAAGGTTTTTCGATGCAGTAGTGTAAACCGTAAAACCAAAATGATCCGACAACCATTTGCCGACCGCTGACAACCAAATAAAGATTGACGAAAACTTCTTTGCGATCTCAGTCAACCAAATACCGACCAGTGGTTGTCGGAAGTCGGCAACCGGTCGTATGGCCAGTGCATGAGCCTTTACTCCCACCCTGAGTAAAATGTCAGAGGCGCAAAAAATATCAGTGTGACTGAGAAAGCCATACTAGAGGTACAACAGGTCGCCGAATCCTGACGACCACTGATCAGTAGTTAGTTGTCAGAAGTCGTGGAGAGGTTGCAGAAGTCTTTATAAGGGTTGTCAGTGGGCAGCAAGTAGTTTTCGAAGCAAAGCAAAACGTAACTTGTCTACTATGCAGATGTTTGCAGATTTTCCTATTATGTCAACTTTCTTCATGAGATATAAGATTTAAAAACGGGTTCACCGCCACTAGAGATCAGTTTTTGTGACAGATTAACTTGATTTATTTAATTTTCTTCATCAATTCACGAGAGACATGAAAGTGAGGTAGAACTAGTAAGTCCCTGGTTAGAAAAAAATTCAGATTAGAAAGGTTAAAGCAAAAAGGAAAAGTTCGCAGAGAAAACTTTACGGACATGCAGAAAAGAAAATGGTCAAGTGAAATAACGGTATTTTGGTTTAAATGTACGATTTAACAATTTCGAAATTCCTCTTATTTGGTTGAATTGCTTATAGTTTTAATTGTAAGAAGGACATATTGCAAATATTTAGTAGAATGATTGCCTATAGACTGCGTGACAATTCAAAGTAATTGTTATCTTCCTCTTTTTTTCGTGATTATGCGTTTGCAAGCGGAAAATAATAACATATATACGGTCTGAAACTTTCTGTGACCATTTAGGCACTTAAAAATAATTGTCGAAGTGTGTTACTGCATTTATCACTTTGAATTGATCTTTCTTCATTGGATTTCGATTAAATGGTGACATAAAAAGACAATCACGCACCTGTGTAAATCAATAACACATGATTACTTTCATTGATTGTATTTTGTACAGCTGCTGATATATGTGTATAAATAGTGATTGGCATTTAGTTTTTGTGTGAATCTTCACAAGTTGCATTGTGCTATAGGATGAGAGAAACAGGCCGGTGCTATATGACCCAAATAAAATATTCTGAAAACAAGGCCCCATATAGTCCGTGCATGTGGTCTATTCAATATTCATCTGTCTTTAGTCCCACATGCTGCCTTTTTCAACCTGTTGCGTTCACATGTTCGCTGTTATTTATTGTATTCATTCACGAATGTTTATGCATATGGTTGCGTAAAGTAGGTCATAGTTATATATACCATAATTACTCCGGCTGGGAAGGGGTATTCTTTAGAACAAAATGGCATTGTTCTTAAAACAATCATACTGATAGCACTTACGGTTAAAATTTAGTCGTTTAATATTTCATATAGGCCTACAACGTTATCCTACTCTCGCTGTTTGGATCCCAACACATACGAAAATTTAGCTGTTTCGTTGAGAATATACAATGGTCGTTCAAATATTAATTATGAAAAGAACAGCTGCATGCAGATGTGTATTCAGGGTTTGGGTAAAATGACAATCGTTTTGTTTGCTCCATTTACCAAATGCATGCTTGCATATTTCAGGACAACTCTGTGAAATCTCATTTGGTGATAAATATCAAAACTATTACAGAACACTACTACCGCACATTTGTTCCAAAGTGTAATAATGCATTTGTTTTCATTTTTAACCAAGTGCGGCACAACTTTTTAATGCATTTATTTGGTAGGAATTGACAGCCGTCTTTTGCTTTTCCAGTTATTATATATATATATATGTATATATATTCTTTTTTTATTTATAATTTTTTTATATTTTACCTCTTCAGAGGTCATTTATTCGATACAATCAACAGTACATTATTAAAATACATATAAATATGCATTCACTTCTCAACGAATAACACAATCACGTAAAAATCACGGAGTAAATTGGTGAAGAGCATTTGATATTATACATCCGAAAAGTTATCCAAACGTAATTCGTTTTCAAAAACATGCCATTTTCCAGTTATTATATAAGCTCGAGTCAGTATATTCTTTAGTGCGAAGAAAAAGACCCAGAATAGAGTACGAGTTCGATTTTTTTAACTTTATTTCATGACCATCACCAGGGACTGAAATAATGATGAACATGCAAAGGGTATACATTACTTTGAACGTATTTAACTTTCTCCCAAGTGCTACTGCTACACCGCTTTGCTATGGAAATTCTGACCTTTGAGGTGTTCCAAGTTCCCTTCCAATCATTTACCATAGGTGGGGAGGGGGTCTAGGGGAAGAGGGGCTGCGCAACCCAGGGATTTCTAAATTTCCGATATTCGGGCAACCATCAACTTGTATTCGTGTAGCGAGATGCCCACATACTCATACTCGGGCAGAGAGGTGCCAGAATATCCTCGTATTTGGGCATTGAGATGCCCGAATGTGTACTTTTTCATAAGTATTATTCTTTTTGCTCAGCCACTTAGCTAGCTCGCAAAATTTATGAACTGGAAAGTTGATTTTGAGGCAAGAGTCGTCAGCCACCCTCGCGAAAATGTGTCTGTACCCAGCATGCCTATATGCTTTCACCATGTTCACCATTGCCCTTTATACTTCAGGCACACTTATCTGTAAACATGTTCTCTAATAACCTGAGTTCACTCGATGTCAGCAGTCAAGCTTCCCTATCATTAGGGTCAATTCCTGGTAATGATCATAAATTCGAACTCGTAATATCTCTCTTTCAAATAAAATTCGGCTGTCGCTATAATCATGTCAAATTCCCAATTTTTAAAAATAAAGGCGAGGACACAAAGATAATTATAAGGGTATTACACTTCTTAGCTGTTTAGGGAAGCTGTTTACTTCAATTTTAAACTATAGAATATCAATTTTTTTGGATTGTAATAAGATTTTAGGCGAAGAACATGCTGGATTCAGGTCAGGCTATCCAACAACTGATCATAGTTTTGTACTGAAGTGTATTATTGATATCATTTTGCAAAGGAAAAAAAGGATGTATTGTGCATTTATTGATTACAAAAGGGCCTTTGATTTGATTGATAGATCATCTTTATGGTTGAAAATTTTAGCTTCCGGAGTTAGGGGCAAAGTTTTTTGTAGTTATAAATAATATCTATAAACATGCCAAATCATGTGATAACTTAAATGGTCAGTTATCAGAATATTTTATGTGTAATGTAGGTGCTAGACAAGG
This sequence comes from Heliocidaris erythrogramma, assembly GCA_025617745.1. Classification (NCBI taxonomy): domain Eukaryota; kingdom Metazoa; phylum Echinodermata; class Echinoidea; order Camarodonta; family Echinometridae; genus Heliocidaris; species Heliocidaris erythrogramma. The sequence goes on along the minus strand of CM046867.1, from coordinate 13,123,572 downwards.
TGAAAACCTGTCTCCGTTGTTGTTTGCTATGTTTCTGAATGATTCGAAAGTCATATCAGTAAATTTTATGGGGGCCTTTCTATGATGGATGATGTTTATAGTGATAGTTTGTCAGATGAAGATATTCAACCTTTTTTCAGGCTTTATTGTTTGTTATATATGCTGATGATATATTTTGCTGAAAATCCGAATGAGCTTCAGAAAGCATTAATTGCTGTGGAGGAGTACTGCGAGAAATGGTATCTTCAAGTAAATACGAGTAAGACGAAAATTGTTATTTTTTCAAGAGGAAAGGTGAGGAAAGTACCTAGATTTATGTTTAATGGTGATGATCTTGAAGTAGTAGATGACTTTAATTATTTGGGAGTTAAATTTAATTATAATGGCAGTTTTAAGAAGGCAATAGCCAAACAGGTGACTGAAGCTAGGAAAGCTTTGTTCAGTATGTTGGTAAAAGCTAAACGATTGCAGTTATCTCTTGATACTCAATGTGAATTGTTTGATCGTATGGTGCTACCTATTTTGTTATATGGTAGTGAAGTCTGGGGCTTTGAGAATTTAAATCAAATAGAAGTTTTTCATAGGAAATTTTTAAGAACGATCTTGCAAGTAAATAAGTGTACACCCGATACTATGGTATATGGTGAAACTGGTCGTTGCGTAATAATTAATTATGTTAAATGTAGAACGATTGGTTTTGGTTAAGAAAAGTCAAGGGAGAACAGTCAAAATATATTTTTTTATTATACAGATTACATGAAAATGAGGAGATAGATTTTGTATCATCTTGGCTTATATGTATGGAAAACACATTGAATAATGCAGGATTCACTAATGTGTGGCTTTCTCAGGGCAATGGATTTAATATCGATTGGATTTTAGGTGCATTACGTTTGAGACTAGCTGATATATTAAAACAGGAATGGCAAGCAGCAACCTGGTCCAATCGGGTGTGCCTTAATTATAGGATTTTTAAACTTGAGCTAGAGTTGAAAAATATTTGTGTCTTTTGAATAGCGTAGATGCAACACTATTATGTAAGTTTAGATGTCGAAAACATAGATTACCAGTTAATAACAGTTGTTTCAAATCAAATTTGTTAAATGAAAGTTTATGCACACTCTGTACATCATTATATATTGGTGATGAATATCACTATTTGCTTGTTTGCCCATTGTTTATTAATGAGAGAAAACTGTATACTTGTCTGATTTTAATATACATAGACCAAATACAACAGTAATGGCTGAAATTCTTCTTACAAAAAATGCTTTAAAAAGCTTGTTAAAAATTTGTTAAAATTATTATGCAGCAATTTAGATATAAATCCAAAAAGGATGAAGTTGTTGATGTTGTAGGTGACAATCAAAGTCAGTTAGTTACACGTAGTGGTAGAATAGTTAAAAACCCTATACGTCTAGTACTTTAGTTGTATTTACACTGTATATATATTTATAGTTGTTTGTTGAATGTTTCGTTGAGAAATGTTGTTTAATATGTAAACTATATACCCATGTGCAAGTATTCATAATATACCATTTATATTATTGTAAATATGTTGTGCTCTCATACCCTGAGAGGGGGTCGATAGAGTGAATAAAATCTTATCTTATCTTATCTTATCTTATGAATGGCGGTCCTTGTGAATAGTGCGGTAATTTGTCTATGGTTTGCGCACTATTTATAAGGGCCGCTATTTATAAGGACCGCTATTCATTTAGTCACGCGTTATAGATAGCGGTAATTTATAAGAGACACTGTACATTCGATTACTACTATATTACATGAAATCATTGTGTAATCTTTGGATAAGTATATTATCCTATAATATGTTTTGTACATTCGATTATTTATAAGAGAAACTGTACATTCGATTACTAAACTATATTACATGAAATCATCGTGTAATATTTGGATAAGTATATTATCCTAAAATATGTTTTGTAAATATGTATATAACAATTTTGTTTCTATACTGAGCTTAAGTTAGTCTTTATACTTTATGTATGTACTTTCAAAACTATATAATGCCATTTCAAAATAACTAATATATACACGGTTATTTTTCAACGGATTTTAGAAAACATCACCATCTATACATTACGATGATTTATCAAATTGATAGAAATGTACGTGCAACTACATTTTCGTAAAAAAGAACAAATGTTAATGATGATACCATATATACTTTGTATGTTCTTAATTATTTTTTTGGTTATGAGTTTATTTTCATGATTTTGTCGTCTATAAGTATTACTTATTATTGCTATCAGGGCCTCATGGAAGACCACCACTATTGATGATAATGAGTCACCCTGTCTAAATATCAGAAATGAATAAATAAATAAATCGTGTGAAGCATTTTAGCCCATACATGTGTAATATAATCCTGAATGTTCAAAAAGAAAATTGTCATTTGCAGATCCATGATTCCTTGCAATATACATAATATCGAAGAAACAAATAGAAAGGATAAAAGGAGCCAGAAGGGCGTTAACCCTGTACAAAAGATAGGAGTTAACGCCCCTCTTGCTCCAAACAGACGTTATGAAATTTGGCATAGGGCACACGCGTATACACGTGTGCGCGTAAATGTAGTAGATTTTTGTTTTGTTTTGTTTCTTTATTATAGAAGATTCTTTTGGCGGGGACACGTGCCTTCCATGTCATCCGCCACTGCTGCGGTCTACGGTATGTACAGTCATGTGCATTTCTCACCCAATCATTCTGTAGGATCTAACATACGGAAATTACTTTTTTCGATAATTTAAGAGCAGAGAAAAAAAAAAAATCTGCTCACCTTCATTATTCACCTTCAACATTTATTTTCTCTCTTTCAATTGAAATTGAACCTCTATCCCAAACGGAAATCTCTCAATTCCTGTGACAGAATAACGTGTTCACTCTCGATGTGTTTCCATGGCAACGCATGATAGCATCAGGTTTAGAAGACTCACGTGACTTGATGACGTCACGCTAAATGACCTTGTTTGAATTAATTGACCTTGATGACTAAAAGTCGAACTTTCCGTACAATCTGCTCTGGCTGACAAATCGGCATCATTTTTCATTTTTCTCTTTAGTTTTCTACTTCTTTTTTTCTTCTTAAATCTTCTTCTTTTTCTTCTTCTCCTCCTCCTCTTTCTTTCTTTCATTTTTTATGAGGGGGGGGGGCTAGAGTCGGAATTATATCATCGAAAATATGTATGAAATCCAATCCGAAGTGGATCAGTTATTCACACGTTGACCTCATGATATGGCACGAGGACGAAAAAAAAGACGGGTAAAAAAATTCATCCCGATATCCTAAACATAGACCAATTAAGGTGCGACAGGAAGCTAATAAAAATAATGCTGTAACCTAATTATATAATATAATATAGAAGTACAATTCTAATGTTGTTGTTTAAAAATATTAAGAGTTCCATGTGAAGGTTGTCAGCCATAATAGGGAGAGCCCCCTGATATCAAGTGACAATGATAATATGATAAAGTCTTATTTACCCATGCAGGATAGCCTCATCAGCATGAATACTGCTCTTCCTGCAGACCCTGCAATTATTATTAGATAAGCCGGTACCTATTTACTATAAAACACCTTCGTCGAAAGGGACAAATGTGGGTGAAACACCTTTTTCCAAGGTTAGAAGTACCAAGCAAGGACCGAACCATTTGAGAGTCTAGATCATTCACCATACCACCATGACCACAGTGTTCTTACTGTTGATTTGAATAAATGCAGACAAAATGAGAAACTTAGAGAGAAAGGGGGAGGAGGGGGATGGAACACAGAACACTTAGCTAAGTGCATAATTAACGTGCAAACTTAACCAAAAGCTATAGGAACGTGCATTATCAGGTTTCACCCATATAGGTTCCAAATTTCCAATAAAACATCCAATATCCCGCTTGTCGAAAGAAAATAGGGCCTTCACCGATTGTCCCCTTATGTAACTATGCTGCAGATGTAGAACCATGCAGCTATATAACTCACCATCCTGAAAAGAGTTGCATCTTTGCACCAGTTCCAGTTCAAGAACTGAATATCCCATGAGACCGACAGCCAACGTGAAGGACGGCCCACGCGACATGTCGGTCTCGCGTGATGTCGGTCTCGGTTGTCGGTCTCGTGGGGTCGGCTGTAGCCGTTCAAGAAACTGTTGAAGTCCAGGCTATTTTTGCCAGACAATATGGATTGTGTTCATATTGGCTCAACTGGTCTTTCGAGGTGATCTCACTTTAAAGGAGTACTCCGGCCTGAAAATAATATTAATTGAATGAATAGAGTTAAATTAAACAAGCAAAATACTGAAAATTTCATCGAAATCCGATAAAAAGTTATTGAACTTTTAGGTTTTGCATTATTTTGGGAAACAGTTCTATGCATTTCATCATGCATATGTAATGAGTGAGCTGATGATATCACGTCCCCACTTTCCTTTTTTAACTATATTATATGAAATCTTCATTATTTCATTTTTTCATACATGTGTATAAATTTCAGGCCGGAGTACCCCTTTAATGTTGTATACATGCTTGGCCAAACACTATAGTGAAGCAAATTGTATAACTTTGGAACCTCAAGCAAAGGGGCTATAATTATTAAATAACTTATGAATATAAGAAATGCACCTCTGAACGTCATGAAAGAACCACTTGTTATACATTTAAATATTTAACTGTTGTTGGTGGAATAGCAAAATGTTAACATTTCCATCGTATAGTCACACCATGAAGCTACTATGCGGGCACTAACGATTCAAAACCTGACTCTCAAATGTTGTAGTTAATACTGGCAATCCAGTTAACAAGGTCAGTCGGGCACGTGATTAATCTGTCAAATCAATATGATATGATCGTCTGAATTACTTCTTGAAAATAATCATGATATAAATCGAGAGAGAGAGAAAGAGAAAGAAGGAACAAGAGAAGGAGAGAATGGTCATGGGGGTCCTGGTCCCCGTTTCATAAAACTTACTTATAAAAGTTACAGTAATTGTTATAAGCTTGTCAGTATTACACATGGTCCCTGGATCAAGTTATACTTCGATTGTGTAGTACTAACCATCAGATCAATTCTGTTTAGTTCGTTATTTTGGAGTCTGTTCTGGCCGTTGTGCCACGGGCTTAACAACAAATCCAAAATAGTTTTGTAATAAGTCGATCAGAAGGAACGCTGAGGGCTCAAAAGGTTGGCTGCAGCACCGAGAAAGAACAAACGAGGAAGTCGCGTTAATACGAGGCGTCATTTGAACTGCACTATTACCTGCGCTAATCAATCTCGTTATCAATACAATTAGCTCATACGCCAGTTACTCAAATGTCTGCACTGTTCAGTTTTGTATTAATTTTGTGTACTATGTCACTCTCTCACGGCGCGTCAAAGGCTGCGCAAGTTACTGACGCAGTCTTACGTCAGCAAAATGACGCATCGTGTGCAACGAGGGCCCTGTTCATAGGCCCTGTTTCATGAAACATGTCGTAAATGACAAGTTTCAATAACTGTTATAAGCTACTGAAATCCTTGCATCTGATTGGCTGAGAGCAAATTTGTCGGTAAAAATCACCGACAAAACACTTGATGAAACGCCCCCCCCCCCCCGGATTATGTTCATATCGCCGTCTGTTGCGGTAAAGTAAGGATTGAAATATCTTTACAAGGTTCACATAGAGAGAAAGAGAGAAAGAGAAAAGTGAAGGGTTGTACAACATCGTGTGCTAACACGTTCAAGGTGACAAAAACGGGCGGGGAATTACTTAACAAGATCGTAAACAACAACGAACCAAACCCTGGTTGTCGAGGGTATACCTCAGGGATAAGAGAATGACGTATGAAGAAACAGTTCATCTCCGTAAGAGCAGGTTTAAAGTACATTCAGGAAGCACATGACCATCCGGTCTTACCTTCCATCATGAATACATGCGAGAAAGAAAATTACAGGCAAGTTGTATAATCCCTGATATGGATACATGTACAATAATATGTATAATATATCGTATTAACATGAAGCTACAAAGTTTTCATGGTATTAATCGGTTAATTATGTCGTGTGAAGAACATTTTAAGTACGAGTCAGGGGCCGGGGAGTGTTTTTGAAAGTGGGAGGGGGGGCTGATTGATTTTACTCATTAATGACAATTTATAAACTTTTTTTTCCCGAGATTTTATGAAACGTGTCTACTCAAGAAAGTGGGGGTTCTGCGGTTCATGCGAGTTCAATTTTTCTAGATATCTAGATTACGATATACACCTGTCTCTATTTGGGATAGGTAAAAAAAAAGAGTTATTATTAACACGAAGTATCAAGAAGGGACAAAATTAGTTGCTTTTATTCCGATTTCACTGTGTTGATGAAAGAGAAGTTTGAGTTCTCGTAAAAGGATTGTTCTACGCCCTCATATCCGAAATATGGCGAGAAGTAGCTGCATGTTTGGACCAAACGTTCATGTATCAAGTCATGTATGTGTAGTACCTTATAGACATATCTGTGTGTGGTGATTGTGACATTCAGCAAGATTTTGTCAATTTCTTGTCATTTTGATCTTTCCAAAACCTCACAGTATATACCAGTTCTTATATACTAAATTGCTTCCGGGCGGGTTCTTTCAGTGTTATTGCTTGACCTGGGGAGCGTTGTTTCATCAAGCTTTTGTCAGTGATTTTTACCGACAACTGTTATAAGCTACTGAAATCCTTGCACCTGATTGGATGAGAGCAAGTAAAAAAATCACTGACAAAGCTGACTTGATGAAACACTCCCCCGGAACTCAACTATATCTTTAGAGAACGATGATACGCGATTACAATTTTAAAAATAAAATAATAGATTACTAATCGTTTTGCGTGATAGTTGCGATCGAAAACAAGTTACTACATGTATAAAATACTATCCTTATGTAACCAGATAAAGTTAGTACAGCGAAATGACTAATCCTCATTTGTCAATGCTCGCAAATGTTGGGGTCAATAACTTTGAATTGTGAGAACAATAGCTGGAATTTATTCGAAAATAGACCAGGCGTTGGTTGTTTCTACTACTTAAGAAATGATGACATTTTGAGTTGTGCCTTCCGAGGAGTGAATCGCTTCAGTAACGCTGCAATGTCAACATTCAACAAGAGGATGTAAACACAATAGAATAGATACGAGATGGCGTTTCGAGAACCTGATTAGAAAAGTAGTGCAGTTGACTGTCCGGGTTATTACATCGATCATTGAAACAACGGTCCTTCTGGTAATAAACTAGGTCAGGGAGAAGTTCATGGATCATATTTTTCTTTTGTATTAGATCTTATTTATGTAGGTATCTCATTGACATATGGCTTTAGAAAAAGAGGTATCATTATACTTCTCTTTCTTATCTAATCAAGGTAACGGGATTGTGAGAGAGACAATATTTGAATTACTGACTCGAGGTTGAACTGTCGTACAAGAAAAAAAAAAGAAGCGGGGTAATTCTGGGAAAATTATGAGAATAATCAAAAAGAAAAGTGTTTTGATCAGGACACTGATAAGAAGCTATTTACAAAGATAAGGCTAATATACTCTCCATGAACCCAGCTCCGTCAAGAATGAAATATACCCCCAAAATGGCTTTAACTGGAAGAAGAAAAAAAAGAGGGGAAGGAGATTTAAAAACAAAAACAAAAAAACTTATTTTTCTAAACAATATTACAGTATACAGATCAATCGAGGATAGTGAGACATAAAGTTTCAGAAACAGAAATGAAAATAGACTGCTTGTAGAGAATTAAGGTCCTATATTAAGCAATGCACACAAATATGGGTAGATGGGACTACACATACATGTGGCATCAACATTTAGTTCAAAGTTTTGAACTATTTCTCGTCATATTATGTGGATTATGAGGGCATTTCAAGTGCGAACATTTTCATGTGACATTCTTACAATCATATTATTCCTCACAGAAATAAACTAAAAGAATAGGAAAGCTCACAATTTTTGTTTCACCTTCAAAAGAGCTAAGTTAGGGATGCCGTCCTTTGTCTAAGGCAGAGTTCAGTGACGATCATTGAACGGCGGTCAATCAGAAAGAAAGCCCCATATGCAAGGGCAATCGGTCAACTGGTTCATACGGAAGATACATGTACTAGACCTTGTATCTATCAGTATCAGATGTAATCACGTGACTCAAATGACGCCAATTTGACGCCGAGCCAACTTTTATAACAAGGACCTGGATTTACATCAACCTGCACCAGCTGGTTTGGAACAATTAAAGGAGAAAATAATGAGAAGGAAAAGGTAAGGAACATGACTACTCAGAGTGCATGATTTGGTGATAAGAAAGCGTTTGATTTGGTCTATCTTTAACAAATGAAACGATTTATAATGAATTTATTATAGGTTATACGTACTACCTCTTCTACTACTACTCTTACTACTTCTGTTACTTCTACTACTTCTACACTCTAAAAAGTCAAATGTTAAATGTACATTTAAAAGGTTGGAGGAGTGACCACATTTTCAAAATGGTAAATGAACACTTTTAACATGCTGCATACAGCCTTTATACTATTAGATCCAGCATGTTAAAAGTGTTAATTTACCATTTTAAAAATGTTGTCACTCCTCCAACCTTTTACATGTCGATTTAACATTTGAGTTTTTAGAGTGTACTAATACTCCTACAACGGTTAGTGGTCTACTACTACTACTACTCATACTACTTGTACTTCTACGTTATTACCATTACGTGCGTCACCGCCACCATCACCACTATCAAAACCACCACTACCACCACCACCACCACCAACACCAACACCAACACCACACACCACCAGGTTTATTTTTACACAACTTTTACAATTTAAAGTACTAGGCCCTGTTGCATAAAACTTGTGACATAAATCTCCGCACAAGCTATGTCATTTACATTTTATGTGAATGTCGTGATTCTGGGATTTATGTCATGAATCATGACATAATTCATGACATAAAAGTTTTATGCAACAGGGCTACCTGCTAAAAACTGGCTCTATATCATAGAGATTAGAGTCAGCTACTTCATGGGCTATATTCAGCTTCTATTTGACCATGAAGCTACAAACCAATTTTTATCTCATATTTACTACAGTGTAAATGATGTTAAAGTTTTAAGATAGGCTTTAAATAGTCAGTAAAAAGCAGAAGGAAGTTCAAAAAATTTCTATTATAATCAAGGTTCAAAGTTCAAAGTTCAAGGTTCGCTTTATTTTCGTATTTCACACTTCACTTAGTTTTATATAATTATACTGTCTGATTTGTTTACATGAAATAATAATGATAAGAATAATACAGAATAATAATTTTGAGCTCGATTTTTATCAGTCTTTACCTTTCCCTAAATCTAATGTTATTCACAACTATATGCATAGCAAAGAGGCAGTTGTAAATCTGAGATTGATTAATGCGGATCAATCGCGTCTCATTATTAGCCTGAGACTTGTTGGCTATGCGATTGTCTCATCTCCTGATGTTGCTCCTATTAAATTCAAATAATGCTCGTACTAGAACGTCTGCAACCTATTAAATAATTTTCCCATCATTTTTCAAGAGCAAATTTAAGCCGTAACAAAATAATGCTTACATAGTCACGTATTTTTATTCTGGCTAATGTTCCGCCTTTAACCGCTTATTTTTTCCAGGAAATATGTATTTCCTAAGCATCCATATTGCCTTGAAAGAAATGTGAGTATTATCAGAAAATCTTACTTTCGACTTATATTTTCCTTCACAACACGCCAGTGCGTGCTGCAGGCACTTACAAACCGGAAGTAATCTGTTCTGTAAACGACCTTGTATAATGGGTACCCGGAAATCGTAATGCCCGCCAAAATCAGCCAAAATACAATGTACCGCCAAAACCCTAAAAGAACCCAATGTGTTCTTTTCCAATGACGACGTAATGGAATATTAATGCAGAGTCTGGCGACTTAACCACTAGACCTGGACACGTCCATTGTCACTATTGTGTGCTACTAGTATACCTCCAAGTGTAACGTGATTTTAAATGATGGCCATTGTATTCATTGGTGAATGAAACTCGTTATACATAATTATAATCACGATCACGAGCAAAAACAAAAAGTTATCACATTTTTTCAGGTGCCTTTGTGTCCAAAATCAGGGGCGGATCCAGGATTTTGTAAAAGAGGTGGCACAGAGCCGGAAAGTACACAATTAAGGGGGCAATTTATTGTCATTGTGTACTTAAGGTATAACAGTTGGGTTTCAAAAGAGGGGGCACGGGCGTCCCCCCCCCCCCCCCCCATGTAGATCCGCCACTGATCACGATGATGACTTCACATTTTGACAAAGGGCCTTAGTTTTAGATTATTGGGGGTTTGTGTTTTGTTTTATTTTGTTTGTTTTTCTTACTGTTATCACTCTTGCCTCTGCTGTAACTCCCTAAATAATAATAAGAATTAAAAAAAAAAAACATTGTGATTTTGAGCAACTTAGATTTAGTAGCTTTATCAAATTATGTTTGAATGTTTACGAAAGTCAACGGTTTGTGGTCGAGGGTCCAATACAAAACGTTAGAAAGCGATATTAACTACATTAATTAGATAACTACAGTATGCAACGTCCATCTTCCTTCCCGCCCATTCTCGAGTGCTTTCATATTAAATGGGCGACTGTCCTATTTTTCATTTTAGATTCTTCTACAATTACTCACTTTCAAAAGTAGATGAAAGGGACCAAACATGACTAACAGTTGGCTTTGGGCCAATCTTTTTAATCAAGATGCTCATTTCTTTAAATCATTTTCCAGATTGTTTTGATTGAAATGATGTGAATACATGTATATGTTCCAGATTGCTCTAACTAACACTGCAAAGAAAAACGTGACTTCGATCTGAGAGTGTTGAAACTTGCTGCTCGTTGTTGACCTTCGCTTGTATATTGTTTACAGGAGGAAATCTGTATTAAAAGCGAGATAAATATTGCAACATGATATTCATAAAGTATTGATACTTGAGATTTAATTGAAATAAATTGTTTTGAATCAAATAGAGGGATCACAGATACGCAACTCACATTGTAAATCTAGTAATCGATTGATAATGATGATGATGATGATGTTTTTATTTGAAATAAGTTGATACGGGGGTGATTCCAGGATTTTGTATAAGAAGGGGCACGATATTGCGAGAAAATATATTAAAAGCAAGAATTTCGAAGCTGATTTAAGCAAAAACAAGTAAAGATTTAAGCAAAAATCACATTTTTTCAGGTGCCTTTGTGTCCAAAATTGTGAAAAGGGGCATTTTTAGGATTGTGTACTTAGGGTATGGCACTTAGATTTCAAAGAAAGGGGGTACTGGCTGGTTGTGCCCCTCCCCCTTTCCCCGCCCCCCCCCCCCAAAAAAAAAAAAAATATATATATAATGCACCAATGCATGAATGCATATAGGCCTATTATAGATTATCTTTTAAAATCCTTATTTTTATTACAATTTTCCTTTAATTTTGTTTTTATTTAATTTAATTTTTATTTATTTGTTATTTTTTTGGGGGGGGTTGTCATTTTCAAGATCCAAGATTCAAGATATTTTATTTAACCATAAAAACATACAAATGATAATACAGTATACATATAGCATATGGTAAGGACCTATTGAAAAACAACAGAAAACAAAATACTTGTGATAATGGCGACAGTTAACAAGTACCAAGTAAATAGACTTTCTACCGACTTAACATGCTAAGGCTAATTGTCGGTCTGAGCTCATGCATGGCACTGCTGAGCTGTGCTGCCTGATTTCGATCTCAGTTTATCAAGAAATCGTCGAGCGAACAGGCAATGACGTGAACAAGTAATGTCCTTGCAATACACCAATGCAGCACTGAATATCACACCTTTCATAATGTCGGTACGCCTTTTAATATGTTTTCCGAAATGCATTTTTTGTTCTTTAATCAATCATTTCAGATTCAGATTCATTCAAAATACATTTATTTTCTTCTCATAATCAAATAAATAAAAAATGAGATGTACATTCACAAAAACATCTTGAAGGGGGTCCCAGAGAGCACATGGCTTTTGGTGGGGTCGCTTTTACAATACATAGTATTTAAATATATAATATTATGCAACAATAGTATAACATACAAAAAGATATATAAGTTATACATGCTGGAAGAAATTCATTGTCAACATTGGAACAGAACTCATTCCCACCAACAAACACACATACCACAAAGGAAAACAGGACTATAGTTATACAATCATGTCAATTTTTTGGAAAAATATGAAAAAGATGGAGCTCATGAGAAGGAAAATGTGGTTATAGAAGATGCTCAAGAGAACAAAAGAGAAAGATAGAAGAAAAAAATTACATAGTTGCTAGTTCATTTCGTGAATAGAAAGACACAATTATGTGAATGAAGAAGTTGAAGAAGAAGACGAAGAATAAAGAGAAAAGGAGGATGAAAAGGAGGAAAAGAATGGTAAAAAAAAGAAGAAGAAGCACAAAGAAGGAAAGAAAGAAAGAAGAAGAAAGAAGAAAGACATAAAATACTCAGCCCTAAAGATACTTTTTGAAAATACTGAATTAATACGATTAAAGAAGATGTCGAGAGTATAAAGATTAATGGATTGATTGAAAGATACAGATGATACGAAAAAATGGGGGAGCAACCAGCATGTCCAACTAATATTTCGGGTAACTACCAGTATTTTTCATTTGATGGCATTCAACTGATTTCTTCGGGCTCCAGTAATATATGATCAAACTAAGGCATGAGAGGGAAGTGTAATTTGAAACACTCTACCTCACCGTACATGGTCATGATGGTGTTAACTCTCAATCAATAAAACTATACTACTGGATCACGCGCAGTTAAAACCGTACCGGTATCCAAGAAAAGCTAGCACTGTAAAGTGTGTCCCAGAAAAAAAGAAAACCGGATTTCATGGCAGAAATTTTCTATCATATTGAATAATTTCCTTGATGAGATATACATGTATGAAAAGCTTTTTTTTTTGCCTTCTGTCATTTGAAGCATAACCTATTATTCATAATTCGCGCACGACTGAAGTAAAACAATATTCATTCATTCATTCCTTTATTCACTTCATTTGCATAAAAATACGATCAATCAAAGCAAATAAACATACACATAATCATACAGCAAAATAATGAAGTAATATAAAGTAACTAATATCATTGGCAATGTGTAAAGAATGTCTCATTTTACCATTCATATAAAATGAAAAAGGAGAACTTTTTAAAAGAGAAAGTGGTGGCTTTGTAAAGGCAAAGTTCCCACTAAACTATATGTAATAGAAAGTGATCATACCAAAATTTAATTTGCACGCACAAATTGCAATTTGAATGAGTTTTTAGGGTAGTTATCATTTTAAAAAAAATCACCTAAAACTTCATAATTTCCTCTGTTATATGACACCTCATGCGTAAAAAATGAATGAATGAATGATGTATGCCAGAGAACAAGTAAAATAAAAACATGATTGATTTCTGCCCCAAATGAGTAGATAGTTGAGTAAGAAGCCATTCAGTTTTCCTGACCTAGCAAATGACAATGGGTAAATTTACACAAACTTGGGAAATGAAAAGGAATAAAAATATTATAAATGCTTGGGACAGGGAAATGTTACATTGGTTGGGGTATAAAAAGGCTGGAAATTAAGCAAACCAACATTAGTTTGCCTTGCTTGACCATGCAGATGACCACAGAACAAAGGGCTGAAGCATGAAGGTTTGTAGCTTCATGGCTGAAGGGTGTGCATCGTACATCGCAACGAACTTGGCTCGCTCTAACCATGAAGCTCATGCTCTAACCATGAAGCTACAAGTTGCTGCAGGCTCCCATGAGAGATTTCCAGATCGCGACTTTTCTGCAAATTCTGCTTTATGGAAAAATATAAGAAAAAATCAACAGCAAGGGAGGAGCCTCATGTCAAGAATTAAGGGTACAGCTGGTCGAAGAAGAACTGCCAGGTATTTTTATCTCGTGTCATACTTTTATCACACGGGCTTTAGGTGATTAAAGTTCCGTGAATAAATAAAATAAATTGAATTGAATTGAATTGAATTGATATCGTCTCACGTGGAAGGTTACGGTGTGACAGTAGTCTTTATTTTTTTTTTCTTTATTCACATATTTCGTTTCAAAAGACAATATTTTTCTGAAAAGGGTGTGTACTCTTTAAGTGTCCTATATTCATTATCTTTGTCCTTCAAAGTAATATAATTCATTTTCTGATCATCCGACGAATCGGATGATATTTCACATGTTTAGATTAGCATTCTTATTTCCTATTTTCAAGGGTGGTATTGACACTCCTTTTCACTTTAAATATTGTTTTTGTTTCCGTTTGGTGAGATTGCATTTCAATTAAGATAGAAATTATGAAGTATGGTGGTAGTTGTCATGGTTATGAAAGATTCTCGGTCACCCGATTAACCCAGTGGCGTATCTACGGGGAGGGGGAAGGGGGGGCGGAAGGGCACGTGCCCCGGGAGGCACTTTAAAGGAGTGCAAAACGCAATAGGGTCCGGGAGAAATACAAGAAAATTTATTTAGGGTTATTTCCGTCAAAATCAAGGACAAAATGCTCAATTCACATCTTTCGTTCAAAAGACAATATTTTTCTGAAAAGGGTGTGTACTCTTTAAGTGTTTTATATTCATTATCTTTGTCCTTCAAAGTAACATAATTCATTTTCTGATCATCCGACGAATCGGATGATATTTCACATGTTAAGATTAGCATTCTTATTTCCTATTTTTCAAGGGTGCTATTGACACTCCTGTTCACTTAAAATATTGTTTTTGTTTCCGTTTGGTGAGATTGCATTTCAATTAAGATACAAACTATGATGTATCGTGGTGGTTGTCATAGTTATGAAAGATTCTCGGGCCCGAGAGGCACTTGAAGGGAGTGCAAACTCGCAAAGGGGGCCGGGAGAAATACAATAACATTTATTTAGGGTTATTTCCGCCAAAATCAAGGACAAAATGCTTAAGATATTGTATTTCACAGAGTTTGCAATGCCAAAATTTTCTCAAGCTTGGTCGCTTTGCTCCCTCGCATATGTTCAAGATCTAGATATTTGGCGCTACCATTATGGCACATAATGGTGTTTTTAAAGTGTTAACTATTAATTGACTCTAGTTTCTTTTCCCCCGCCCCCCCCACCCCCTACCATAAGGCAGAAGCTTGTTAGATTTTTCTCCCCCACCCCATGGGATGTGAGTGCATAAAAAGCATTTTCAAAGTAGAACATTTGAAAGATTCCTCGAAATCATTTTTCGGTTTTCATTCATTTTGCGCCCCCCCAAAAAAAAAAAAATAGGAATAATCAACATTTCAAAAGAAATCTATCGCTAGGTCGGTGTATTCCCTTAGATTTTTTTTCTAAGGGTAAAATACATTAGAAATTGAATTTCTGAGGGGTGAAAAAGAAGGAAAAAACCTGCCCCTCGGTCACGTTGCTCCCTCGCTTATACAATTCATCAAATTTTGGGCTAACACCCCCGGGTTATGAACATCAAAACTCATTTTCACGTATTGCCATCATTTATTTTCTCAATTAAAAACGCTCATTATTTTTACTGTTGTATTTATTTTTGATTGGTTTATATTCCTCTCCCCTGAGCGGTGACACGATATATCTAAAGCCTTAGTCACAACTGCCCGTACGTTTTTTCAGGGCGCACGGTTTCTGCGTTTTTTCGGGGTTGGAAAAAACGTAGAGGTCCGTGGCAGTTCGCACAGGGAGTATAAGTAGTAGCGTGGTTCGCGGGTTTCATACGCAAGGAGCACGTATGTCTTGCAGTTAACGTGCGGCACGCAACACGTCAGTACGCCTCAGTCGGAAATTTAATCGTGAGTGTATCGTGCAAATGCAGTGCGATTTGTATGTGCTCCGTGCAGATGACGCAAGGTTCACGTCCGTTAATCGTACATGTTGCAATAACGTACGGGCCTGTTGCGCCACATTCGCGCCGGTAGTAGGGCTAAAGCAAGATGAACGTACTAAAACCGTACGGCGACAGTACGGTCGGCGGTGGATTTCCACCCTCTTAGCCCCACGTGTTCTCTTCTGAACCCTGCCTCTCTTGCTTCAGGCATTGTGATTCAAGAGTCAGTCCTGATTTAGAAAATGTCTTGAAGAAACGTCGGACCTCCTGGAGACACTGGAAATTCAGAGCGAAAGTGTGAGAACTCTGTTGCCCGCACGGTTTTTATACCGGCCCCAAATTGACCGTACGTTGCACGCACGTGTTTGCATGCGCCGTGGGTGGGACACACGAAGCACGCAAGTCACATGCACGTTTTCAGCTATGACTGGATACCTGCGTGACACGCACGTGGCCCGCAAGGAGCGCACGCGCACTTGCTTGACCATCACATGCGTGCCTCGTGAGTGCTGCCTGCGGTATTCGCGCGGTTTTTACCCCCAGCAAACGTGCGACCCACCCACGCTATTCGCACTACCCTCTTGCGGAGACTGTGAGTGTTCATTACGTCCTGTCCACGGGCTGCCTGTCGTAGCGAGAACGCAGAAAATAATGTGCATACACATTTTCGGCCTACGGCTTTAGCGTGCTGTCTGCGAACTCGAAATTCCGTACGACCAACCTGCGTGCCCCTTGCGTTTTCCCAAATTTCTGCCCGTAAACCACCCGTAAACCACCCGTACAAGCCCGTACGGGCAGTTGTGACTAAGGCTTTACTAATGTTCATTTCCATCAAGCAGCTTGTTCCCTATACATGTGGAAGGTCATTTAACAAAAGTTTTGATGCTTTTGCAACTATAGAAATACACTATTTTTCTAGTGCCCTATTAAGTGTCCTATTAACGAGTCGTTGCTCTTCAAAGTAACACAATTCATATTCTGATCATCCGATAGATCCGATGAAATTTGACATTTTTATATTAGCAGTTTTATCTCTTATTTTTCACATGTGGGATGGGCACTTCCGTTCTGTTTTTGTTTCCGTTTCATGGGAGTACAATTTCGGATCATGATTTAGAAAAAACAAAACTATTATAATGGTGGTTAAGGTAAGATTCTCGTTCACCCAGTAAACTCTCTTTGGCCTTGGATCTTTGTCATCGAAACTTTCAAGAAAATTATTCAGGTTGTATTCTCTAAAATTGTCATTCGTGCTGATGCATTGTACATCGAGATAAATACTGACAATAAGTTTGTATATGTCATTCAGTTACTGAGATTCGCGCCTTCTTTCATGTATTACAATTTTTTTAAATATACATGTATTTATATAACGTTATATCAATTGCACTATTTGAACAGTTGTGAAATGTCAAAATCGATGGAGAAAATGAATGTTAATTCGAATTGAATTGAACAACAAAAATAAAATATAAATAAACTGCCTTTCTGCTCTTGGCACACGGTATAAAACATGAACGGAATCTTGTATTACTGGTGTATGATCTTGAAAGCATTCAGACAAACATAATTAGCGTGTAATATGTTAAAAATGATGTAAATTGATCAATTAACTCATGTTTATGCATGTATATTCCAACGAATGAACAACATAAATCAGTATATCAAACGTGTATTTTGTTAAATATAATATTCCAGGTCTACTGAGAATAAATGTAAATCTACGTATAGTATTTTTCCACTCGTTTTATTTTCCATACAAGGTATACAATAGTGAAAATGCGCCCTAAATATTTTTTTCTCATCATGAAACCCTTTACTGAAGAAAACTATTTTAAAAATGCCATACTCTGGATGTTTTTATGAAAACTATGTACAATTACGCCTGGACAACCACCTCTTTAGATAACCAACTATCCTTCCGACAATTATCTGTGATTAATCAACTTGTTAGGCGAAGTTGTCCGGGTTAATTGTCCGGTGGTAATTGTCCAAGGGCAGTTGTCCAGGGGATATTCTCCTAAGGTGTGAGTGTCTGGGGGTGTCTATTGTGGGAAAATTTTCCCCGAGGGAGTTGTCGTGAGATGGTATAGTCCTGGCCGCGCGTTTACGTTTTACAACCAAGCCTACGCAGATTTCGCATTTTTCATACTAATACGGTTTATTCCGTCAAGACTAATCTGCATGAATATTCATGAAAACGAATTATAGCGATATAATAAAACGAGCAAGGGCATCGAGCAGCTGTTGTGTGTGGCGCAATCGGATTATCCAGTCCTCTCTTGGTGAAAAAACCACGAGTTCGAACCTCGGCAGAAGTTTATATTACGAAATTTTCTTTTGCTTATTTAAAAATAAGGTGACTGAGTAAGAAAATACAAGTCCGATACAAGAAAATACAAGTCCGATACTTGTAGTCTGTTTCAAAGTCTTCAAAAAAGGGGTTTCTGCCTAGGCTTGGTTGCAAAAAAGAAAGACGCGTCCTGGCCTCCTGGGGAGTGCTTCATCAAGTGTTTTGTCAGTGATTTTTACTGAAAAATTTGCTCTCAGCCAATCAGATGCAAGGATTTCAGTAGCTTATAACAGTTATACCAGTTTTCCAAGAAACCATCCTGATACCGAACAGGACATTCACTCCGTTTGGTCATTTCCGCCTGGACATCTACTTAGGTTTAGTATGTAATTATATTGCCCCGAGGTAGATCTCCCGGGCTAATTGTCTTTGGGATATGTACAATTATTCACAATGTACAATTTCATTTTAACATCCTCATGGCTCTCGGCGCACAAATCCATGTTTATTTTGTGTCTACAGTTTGTTTCCCCCAAAAAACAGTAAATAAATAAATAATGATAATAATAATAATAATAATAATAAATAATAATAATAATGATAATGATGATAATAAAAAGTAATAATAATAATAATAATCAATTATTTTTTTAACAATCAAACATAATAAAGAATAAACAAAAAATTAAAAAATAACAATAAACTGTTCTGAATAAGCCAGTTCGGGGTTAGCGCATGGTACAAATGACCCCAAATATCCACAGATATTTTAGACATGGAGGGTCCCTTTATGTGCACTTCAGAAAAATAACTCTGGGAGTGATAGAGGTGCCTCATGAATAGCTTTTGTTTCCCCCTTTAAAAAGAATACTTCCACCTGGATATCATGGAATGCACCATTAGTGCATAATTGAATAATGATTACATGACATTCATGAGCACATATCGAATATTAGTGTCAGTGGGTTTTAGAATTTGGTACAGATGACCTTTATCTGCTCATGCTCAGATTGCATCCCCGAAGTGGCTTATTAATCTGAATATACTTTCAGACTGTGAAACTACAACTAATGATCAACATCTCTGCTAAAATCCCATCCGAGTAGGATAAGTAGCCCGAAGAAATGGAGATTTTTATAACGTATGTCAGTCACTTCCATCCAAGTTTTGACGAAGACAAGTTTTGACAAAGACAAGCCGCGTGCCTCAGCTGGATCCAAGCGAATGCTTTGAGATAATGTATACATTAGAATTAGAATAATTATAAACAATTTTAAGGAAATGACATATACAACAGCTTTGACAACTCTCGTGGAAATAAATACAACGTGAAAGGAAATGAGAGAATAATGGTTGCGTAACTTAAATCAAAGTTCCCCAGAGCTGTCCTCCCTTTTTGAAAGGCACGCGGCTTGTCTTTGTTCAAAACTCACCTGCCCCCAACAAAGGAATTAATTAATAAAGGTTGAAGATTTGTCAATATGTCGGTCAATTGAATAGACCTGTTTACTAAGTGATTCAAATGTATGGATGTTTCTTTCCTGGGTGCCTAGTAACGAGGTATTCCATTAACCTGTTATTAATGAATGAACTACAATACTTGGAATCCAGTTTGCATACATTACTTGTTACGATGTCTGACAAGCCTCTGGCAAGCTTTCAGGTTGTCAAGAACAACCTTTGTTTCAAAAGTATGCATAAAATTTGAATCACTTATAGTAAACAGGTCTATTTGGTGTCGCCGAAACCACTGACCCGTCTCCGTGGTCTAGTGGTAAAGGCGTTAGTGAGTTTTCGAATGTGTCAACGTGAACGCCGTCCTGGATCCTCCCAGCGACAATTGACTGCTTTGTGTCAACTGCATACAAAGTAGGTGAAGCATGAAGCTAACAATGGGTGAAGCAAGGTTCGCGTTTTAGAGAAGACGGCAGAGCCATGTTTGACGCGTTCTCGATCTGACTAGTGGACGACGGAGATGCCAGTGGACAGGTGAGCCGGTATCACTATGAACACGATGACAAAGAAAGCGGACAAAATATACAGCTCCTCATTGTACCCTCCCCAATTGTTCTGGTAACAAAAAAACATCCCTTCATTGCTATTGTATAAAATAAGTAGAACAGGTGAATATGCGTGTGACACCTGTTCTACATACTTTTACATAATAGCAGTGGAGGGATGTTCTATTGTCTACCAGAGCAAGTGTGGGCGGTACAATGAGGAGCTGTATATTTTGTCCGCTTCTTTGTTCGCCATGTTCATAGTGTATGCAGTTAACACAAAACAGTCCATTGTAGCTGGGAGGATCTAGGACGGTGTTCACGCTGACACAATCGAAAACTCCCTATTGGCGTTCTAAGCTAACGACCCGGGTTCAACCTTTGCCAACCTTTGCCAAAAATACTTTCAAAAAGGGAGGACAGCTCTGGGGAACCTTGATTTAAGTTACGCAACCATTATTCTCTCATTTCCTTTCACATTATATATATATAAATCTTATTAATGTACTTCTACAGTTCTACTATTCATTCCCACAATAAATCGTCACATGTGCAAGGTCAGTATGTGACAAAAGCGTCGATATTTTTTTTGCACCTTTATTGTCAAAGGTGGTATTGGCATTTCTTTTCACTATAGATATTGTTTTTGTTTCCGTTTCGAGAGAGTGCATTTCAAGATCATGATTTTTAAGAAATATAAATAATATGGTGGTTATGGAAAGATTCTCGTTCACCCAGTAAACTCTCAAGAAACTGTCAAGAAAATTATTCAGGATGTATTCTCTAAAACTGTAATTCTTGCTGATGGATTATCCATGAACTGTGATGTCACATCCCAAGTACACTATAGTATGTAGTACCTTGAGAGAAAGGTGAAATTATGTTGTACGATGGTGGTTATCATGGTTATGAAATACTCTCTGTAACCCAATAAACCTTATTTTACCATTTTTCATCGCATGAGAAAAATGTTATTTAACTATCTAGTCTTGTAAAATAAGGAGAATAATATTTAATTACAATAATTGCCTTCTTTTTTTTAACTGTTGTATGTGTTGATTATTGATTGGTTATTCCCCTCCCCCTTGAGCAGTGATACGTTATATCCCTGCCGGAAAGAACTCTGTGTTCCACACTGTGAAACACAGTATCTTCACACTGTTAAATTCGAGCGTTTTAACATTGTGAATCATATCTTCACATTGTGAGCGACTGAGCGAGTAAATTCACACTGTGAAATCGAACATCACTATGGGAACACTCTGTGGTAAACCACACTGTGGAGGTGTCCACAGTATGAAGTCATCTTTACACTGTTAAATTCGAGCGTTTTAACATTGTGAATCACATCTTCACAGAGTCTACTATGTGAACACACTGTGAACACACTGTGGAACACTGTGTTCCTTCCGGCAGGGAATTTACATTCTTAACTCCAATAGTAGTACTTGTGTTTGCAATGTTTAGATTAGAATTTTTATTTCCTTTCCTCAAGAGCATGTTGAATTAGGTTTTAACAAGGTATGATCAGTACATGAACTTAATTTTTTTTTTTTTTTTTTTAATATTTATTTTCTTTTTTCACCTTCTTTATCTTTATATAAACATATATATATATGAATTTTACTAATGTACTTCTACTATTCATTCCCACAATAAATCGTCTCATGTGGAAGGTCAGTATGTGACAAAAGCTTCGATTTTTTTTGCGCCTTTATTTTCAAAAGTGGTATTGGCATTTCTGTTCACTATAGATATTATTTTTGTTTCCGTTTCGAGAGAGTGCATTTCAAGATCATGATTTTTAAGAAATGTAAATAATATGGTGGTTATGGAAAGATTCTCGTTCACCCAGTAAACTCTCTTTGGCCTTGGATCTTTGTCTTCGAAACTTGAACGGTGATGGCATATCTCAAGTACACTATAGTATGTATTACTGTGTCCTGTGAGAACTACGCACAAACTGCGCAAAGTTTACGGCTCCATTTTCGCGACACATTCGAAGAAAAACTTCTCCGAATGTTGGAGCAGGGAAAGTCTCTCTAACACTTCCCTGGTTGGAGTTTGCCATTTTTTCGACATCGCATCCTTAGCGAATCGTCCGCGTGCCCCGTGAAAATCCACCTTTGGGCACTTAAAATAAATTCACGATAAAGCGTGTGATATCGCGGGGTTAGTCGTGAATATTGGCGAAGATATTTACGATTTACGATGTCCCTTCAGGGCCACCATAGATATGGTGAAAACACCGTTGTTATTTTGGAGGTGGGGGGGGGGGTTGGAGGAGGGAACTGCACCCAACTTCTTTTCCAGCATTTTACGACATTGTGGACGACAATCCAATGATCCTTGATGACTCCTACCTTGATCATAAATCCGCTTTATGTAGCCCTATAGAAAGCCCATATTTGCTAGGTGATTCAATGTGTCGTATTTATAAAAACTAGTAAAAGCTTTTTCTAACTTTTTCCTTGCTTTTTCAGATATTCCAACCAAGTAATTGCTAGCAAGAAGCATACGCTTGTTTTCTCACTAGAATTCGCTTCCCCAGAAGAGCAAAAGCTTGCATTCCTATTCAAATTTTACTGAGAATTCCTATTTTTCAAGGGTGGTATTTGCAATGATCTGTTCACTTTAAATATTGTTTTTGTTTCCGTTTGGTGAGATCACATTTCAATTAAGATACAAATTATGTTGTATGATGGTGGTTTTCATCGTTATGAAAGACTCTCTGTCACCCAATAAACCTTATTTTACCGTTTTTCATCGCATGAGATGAATGTTTGTAAACAAATTTTTAGCCATTTTACTCCCAGTGTTAAAGATGGTATGCTCGATCTGTAATGAAAAACACAAGTCAGAAAAATTGGAAACAGCGGGATTCGAACCTGTCATCTACTGCTTGCCGGGCAGCGACTTAACCACCAGGCTATTCTGGTTCACGGCCAAGTCACGACGAACTGGAATCAAATACCCAAGATCCTCTTCTTTCTGACTCATTAATATTCAAAACGTTCCGCCGCAGATAATGGTTAGTAAACGAAGAAGCTTGATGGGAGGAATTTTTTTAATTTGTAAACAAATTTTTAGGCATTTTACTCCCAGTGTTAAAGATCGTATGCTCGATCTGTAATGAAAATGAGTCACAAAGAAGAGGATCTTGGGTATTTGATTCCAGTTCGTCGTGACTTGGCCGTGAACCAGATTAGCCTGGTGGTTAAGTCGCTGCCCGGCAAGCAGTAGATGACAGGTTCGAATCCCGCTGGTTCCAATTTTTCTGACTTGTGTTTTTCATTACAGATCGAGCATACGATCTTTAACACTGGGAGTAAAATGCCTAAAAATTTGTTTACAAATTAAAAAATTCCTCCCATCAAGCTTCTTCATTTACTAACCATTGTCTACGGCGGACCGTTGAATATTAATGAGTCAGAAAGAAGAGGATCTTGGGTATTTGATTCCAGTTCATCGTGACTTGGCCGTGAACCAGAATAGCCTGGTGGTTAAGTCGCTGCCCGGCAAGCAGTAGATGACAGGTTCGAATCCCGCTGGTTCCAATTTTTTCTGACTTGTGTTTTTCATTACAGATCGAGCATACGATCTTTAACACTGGGAGTAAAATGCCTAAAAATTATGTTTACAAAAGAGATAAATGTTGTTTAAATATCTAGTCTTGCAAAATAATAAGAAGAATATTACAGTAATTGCCTTTTTTTTTTTTTTTTTTTTTTACAATTGTATGTGTCATTATTGATTCGTTATTCCCCTCCCCCTTGAGCAGTGATACGTTATCCCTACCGGAAAGAACACTGTGTTCCACAGTGTGAAACACAGTATGAAATCATCTTCACACTGTTAAATTCGAGCGTTTTAACATTGTGAATCATATCTTCACATTGTGAGCGAGTAAATTCACACTGTGAAATCGAACATCACTATGGGAACACTCTGTGGTAAACCACAATGGAAAGGAGTCCACAGAATGAAGTCATCTTTACACTGTTAAATTCGAGCGTTTTAAACTTGTGAATCGCATCTTCATAGAGTCGACTATGTGAACACACTGTGAACACACTGTGGAACACTGTGTTCCTTCTGGGAGGGAATTTACATTCTTAACTCCAATAGTAGTACTTGTGTTTGCAATGTTTAGATTAGAATTTTTATTTCCTTTCCTCAAGAGCATGTTGAATTAGGTTTTAACAAGGTATGATCAGTACATGAACTTTTTTTTTTGACAAATCTTCATTGACAAATCTTAAACTTTATTAATTAATTCCTTTGTCGGGGGCAGGTGAGTTTTGAATAAAGGCAAGCCGCGTGCCTCAGCTTGATCCAGCGAATGCTCAGCGAATGCTTTGAGATACATTTATACATTAGAATAATTATAAACAATTGTAAGGAAATAACATATACAACATCTATGACAACTCTCGTGGAAATAAATACAATGTGAAAGGAAATGAGAGAACAATGATTGCGTAACTTAAATGAAGGTTCCGCAGAGCTGTCCTCCCTCTTTGAAAGGCACGCGGCTTGTCTTTGTTCAAAACTCACCTGCCCCCGACGAAGGAATTAATTAATAAGGTTGAAGATTTGTTAATCTGTCGGTCAGTTGAATCTGGTGTCGCCGAAACCACTGACCCGTCTCCGTTGTCTAGAGGTTAAGGCATAGGCGTACTAAGTTAACGACCCGGGTTAGATTCGCGGCGGAGCCATTTTTTCAGCCTTTGCCAAAAAACTTTCAAAAAGGGAGGACAGCTCTTGGGAACCTTGATTTAAGTTACACAACCATTATTCTGTCATTTCCTTTCACATTGCTTTCACATTGTATTTATTTCCACGAGAGTTTCCAAAGCTGTTGTATATGTTATTTCCTTACAATTGTTTATAATTCTAATGTATACAGACATATATCTCAAAGCATTCGCTTGGATCCAGCTGAGGCACGCGGATTGTCTTTGTTCAAAACTCACCCGCCCCCGACAAAGTAATTAATTAATAAGGTTGAAGATTTGTTAATCTGTCGGTCAATTGAATCTGGTTTCGCCGAAACCACTCACCCGTCTCCGTGGTTTAGTGTTTGAGGCATAGAGGGTTTTCGATTTGCACGTTGCACGAGTGGACTGCGACGTATGTGGTCATTTCTTGAAGCAGGGTTGACGAGGGAAATCACAGACAAGAGAATGTGTTAGTTTTAGAGAACTCTCTCCGCTTGCAGAATCAAGTCACTTGGGTCCATTTTGTGACTTCTAATGTGGTGTTTTGTATAGTGCTTACCAAAGATCGCGTCAATGTCGTCACAGTTTCTGAACAACGGCAAAACAAGGGTGAACACGTTCTAGAAATCTGCAACGAACGATGAGCTCGTCGATGCGCATGCGCACTGCTTCAAAAATGACCGCTTACGTCGCAGTCCACTAGTGAACGTGCAAATCGAAAACTCACTATTGGCGTTCTAAGCCAACGACCCGGGTTCGATTCACGGCAGAGACAGTTTTTCAGCCTTTACAAAAAAACTTTCAAAAAGGGAGAACAGCTCGGGGGGAACCTTGATTTAAATTACGCAACCATTATTCTCTCATTTCCTTTCACAATTATATATATTTATATAATATGAATCTTACTAATGTGCTTCTACAATTCATTCCCACAATAAATCGTCTCATGTGCAAGGTCAGTATGTGACAAAAGCTTCGATTTTTTTGCACCTTTACTTTCTGTTGGCATTTCTGTTCACTATAGATATTATTTTGGTTTCCGTTTCGAGAGAGTGCATTTCAAGATCATGATTTTTAAGAAATATAATATGGTGGTTATGGAAAGATTCTCGTTCACCC
This sequence comes from Heliocidaris erythrogramma, assembly GCA_025617745.1. Taxonomy (NCBI): domain Eukaryota; kingdom Metazoa; phylum Echinodermata; class Echinoidea; order Camarodonta; family Echinometridae; genus Heliocidaris; species Heliocidaris erythrogramma. The sequence goes on along the minus strand of CM046867.1, from coordinate 13,097,541 downwards.
AGTAAACTCCCTTTGGCCTTGGATCTTTGTCTTCGAAACTTTCAAGAAAATTATTCAGGATGTATTCTCTAAAACTGTAATTCTTGCTGATGGATTATCCATGAACTGTGATGTCACATCCCAAGTACACTATAGTATGTAGTACATTGAGAGAAGGGTGTGTCCTGTGAGAACTACACACAAACTGCGCAAGGTTTACGGCTCCATTTTCGCGACACATTCGAAGAAAAACTTCTCCGAATGTTGGAGTTTGCCATTTTTCGACATTGCATCCTTAGCGAATCGTTCGCGTGCCCCGTGTAAATCCACCTTTGGGCACTTAAAATAAATTCGCGATAAAGCGTGTGATATCGCGGGGTTAGTCGTGAATATTGGCGAAGATATTCACGATTTACGATGTCCCTTCAGGGCCACCATATAGATATGCGCTCGCACGAGAAAACACCGTTGTTATTTTGGAGGTGGGGGTTGGGGGGTTGGAGGAGGGAACTGCACCCAACTTCTCCTTTCCTTTCCAGCATTTTACGACATTGTGAACTACAATCCAATGATCCTTGATGACTCTTACCTTGATCATAAATCCGCTTTTCACCTCACTTTTATGTAGCCCTATAGAAAGCCCATGATATATTTGCTAGGTGATGCAATGGGTCGTATTTATAAAAGCTAGTAAAAGCTTTTTTCTAACTTTTTCCTTGCATTTTCAGATATTCCGACCGATTAAATTGCTAGCAAGAAGCAAACGCTTGTTTTCTCACGAGAAGTCGCTTCCCCGGACTAGCAAAAGCTTACATTCCTATTCAAATTTTACTGAGAATTCCTATTTGTCAAGGGTGGTATTTGCAATGATCTGTTCACTTTAAATATTGTTTTTGTTTCCGTTTGGTGAGATCACATTTCAATAAGCCAGTTCGGGGTTAGCGCATGGTACAAATGACCCCAAATATCCACAGATATTTTAGACATGGAGGGTCCCTTTATGTGCACTTCAGAAAAATAACTCTGGGAGTGATAGAGGTGCCTCATGAATAGCTTTTGTTTCCCCCTTTAAAAAGAATACTTCCACCTGGATATCATGGAATGCACCATTAGTGCATAATTGAATAATGATTACATGACATTCATGAGCACATATCGAATATTAGTGTCAGTGGGTTTTAGAATTTTGGTACAGATGACCTTTATCTGCTCATGCTCAGATTGCAACCCCGAACTGGCTTATTAAGATAGAAATTATGTTGTATGATGGTGATTTTTCATCGTTATGAAAGACTCTCTGTCACCCAATAAACCTTATTTTACCGTTTTTCATCGCATGAGATAAATGTTTGTAAACAAATTTTTAGGCATTTTACTCCCAGTGTTAAAGATCGTATGCTCGATCTGTAATGAAAAACACAAGTCAGAAAAATTAGAAACAGCGGGATTCGAACCTGTCATCTACTGCTTGCCGGGCAGCGACTTAACCACCAGGCTATTCTGGTTCACGGCCAAGTCACGACGAACTGGAATCAAATACCCAAGATCCTCTTCTTTCTGACTCATTAATATTCAAACGGTCCGCCGTAGACAATGGTTAGTAAACGAAGAAGCTTGATGGGAGGAATTTTTTTAATTTGTAAACAAATTTTTAGGCATTTTACTCCCAGTGTTAAAGATCGTATGCTCGATCTGAAATGAAAATGAGTCAGAAAGAACAGGATCTTGGGTATTTGATTCCAGTTCGTCGTGACTTGGCCGTGAACCAGAATAGCCTGGTGGTTAAGTCGCTGCCCGGCAAGCAGTAGATGACAGGTTCGAATCCCGCTGTTTCTAATTTTTCTGACTTGTGTTTTTCATTACAGATCGAGCATACGATCTTTAACACTGGGAGTAAAATGCCTAAAAATTATGTTTACAAAAGAGATAATATTGTTCAAATATCTAGTCTTGAAAATAATAAGAATATTACAGTAACTGCCTTCTTTTTTTTCTTTTTCTTTTTTTTACTATTGTATGTGTTCATTATTTATTCGTTATTCCCCTCCCCCTTGAGCAGTGATACGTTATCCCTGCCGGAAAGATCACTGTGTTCCACAGTGTGAAACACAGTATGAAATCATCTTCACACAGTTAAATTCGAGCGTTCGAGCGTTGCACCCAACTTCTTTTCCAGCATTTTACGACATTGTGGACGACAATCCAATGATCCTTGATGACTCCTACCTTGATCATAAATCCGCTTTATGTAGCCCTATAGAAAGCCCATAATATATTTGCTAGGTGATTCAATGGGTCGTATTTATAAAAACTAGTAAAAGCTTTTTCTAACTTTTTCCTTGCTTTTTCAGATATTCCAACCAAGTAATTGCTAGCAAGAAGCAAACGCTTGTTTTCTCACTAGAAGTCGCTTCCCCAGAAGAGCAAAAGCTTGCATTCCTATTCAAATTTTACTGAGAATTCCTATTTGTCAAGGGTGGTATTTGCAATGATCTGTTCACTTTAAATATTGTTTTTGTTTCCGTTTGGTGAGATCACATTTCAATTAAGATAGAAATTATGTTGTATGATGGTGGTTTTCATCGTTATGAAAGACTCTCTGTCACCCAATAAACCTTATTTTACCGTTTTTCATCGCATGAGATAAATGTTGTTTAAATATCAAGTATTGCAAAATATGCTGATCATCCGATGAATCAAATGATAATTGAGACGTTTTTATTTGCAATTTAATCTCGTATTTTTCTAAGGTTCACCATAGATATGGTGAAAACACCGTTGTTATTTTGGAGGTGGGGGGTTGGAGGAGGGAACTGCACCCAACTTCTTTTCCAGCATTTTACGACATTGTGGACGACAATCCAATGATCCTTGATGACTCCTACCTTGATCATAAATCCGCTTTATGTAGCCCTATAGAAAGCCCATAATATATTTGCTAGGTGATTCAATGGGTCGTATTTATAAAAACTAGTAAAAGCTTTTTCTAACTTTTTCCTTGCTTTTTCATGATGGTGGTTTTCATCGTTATGAAAGACTCTCTGTCACCCAATAAACCTTATTTTACCGTTTTTCATCGCATGAGATAAATGTTGTTTAAATATCTAGTGTTGCAAAATATGCTGATCATCCGATGAATCAAATGATATTTGAGACGTTTTTATTTGCAATTTAATCTCGTATTTTTCTAAGGTGGTATTGGCATTTCTCTTCATTTTAAATATTGTTTTTGTTTCTGTTTCGAGAGAGAGCATTTTAAAATAATGATTTTATTATATATATATATATATATACATGTTAAGGTTTCACGTATCGGCTTAAACAAATTGAAAGAAAACTGCTAAAAGCGCTTGTAATGCGAGAGTGCCTTTGATATCATGAAAACAACTATGCGAGAGTGCCTTTGATATCATGAAAACAACTATCGTATGATAGTTATGGAAAGATTTTATTTTTTATTTTAAAAATAAAATTGGCCACAATGCATTACAAACGCTTTTAGCAGTTTTCTTTCTCTCTCTCTCTCTCTCTCTCTCTCTCTCTCTCTCTCACTCTCTCTCTCTCTCTCTCTCTCGCTCTCTCTCTCTCTCTATATATATGTGTATATATATATATATATATATGGTGCTTATGGAAAAATTATCATTAACACAGTAACCTGTCATTGGCCTTGGATCTTTGTCTACGAAACTTTCAAGAAAATTATTCAGGTTGTATTCTCTAAAACTGTAATTCTTGCTGATGGCTGATGGTGATACGATATATTTTACAATTAACTCCATTAGTAGTGGTTTCTGTTTGCAATATTTAGATTAGCTTTCTTATTTCCTTTTCTCAAGGGTAGGAATTAATACTTCTGTATGATATGAATTCCGCTTCGTGAGAGTGCCTTTGATATCATGAAAACAACTATCGTATGATAGTTATGGAAAGATTGATGCTCACCCAATAAACCGTATTTCAACGGAGGCAAAATAAAGAGATGTAAACGTTGTTTGCCGTGTCGACAGCTGATGTTCTCGACATTCTCGACGTTCTCGTCTCGTGCGCGTTGAGAAAATTCATCTTCTATGAGAAAATTTTGGCAGTTAAAAAAAATGAAAAAAACTATGGTATCTTTGAAATGTAAAAAAAAATACACCGTCGTTTATCACCGCTGGCGTGTGGCATAGGCCTAGACCCCCTGTTCTTAAAATGTGACCGCATAGACGATTTCACTTTCAGTTCCAGTTTCAGTTTCAGTTTATTGTTTCATATTTCACATCTACAGTGCTTTTACAGTATAAATGGTACAATATAATTGGTACAAACAAGATAAATGGTACAAACAAAAATGAAATATATTGTCAGAGAAAATAAAAGAAGGTGCATGAGTACCTCATATCTATAAGTTTGCATGCAATATCAATTGAAAAGACTAGCCTAGAATAAACGTGAAATATTGAGGGACCAAAGGAGAAAGCTACGCTTGTGAGTTATAGGCTCCAAAGAGTAATAAGATTTATAATGTTCTTCAAAAATAGTGGGAACGAGCAATGCATGGTACTGCAATATGAGTATATAAATAAAATTGTGTCTCAGTAATCAAAATCGCATTCAAAGAAATAGTATTGGATGGTTTTGTCACTTTAATACCTCAATACCTCAATATAACAATTCATATTTTGGGGATAAATAAGCATTACCTGTACGCCGTGGAAATTTCTGAAGCATATACCGAAGTGCTGACATGCTTATAGCATTATTCTCAATTTTTACCGATGGCTTAGCGCAACGCACTACATAAGAAAAGACATCTATGGGAAAAAATTCTTGTAGTGTATTATGTGGATACATTAATCAAAATTTTTGCTGGATCGCTTCGCTAGCTTGCAAATAGCATATCATAATTCTCCGTGTCCTACCATGTATAGTTTGAGAAAAAAAAAGATCAAACGAAGAAAAAAATAAGGATAATAATCATTCATAATATAAAACGGGAGGGGCAATCTAAAATAGTTCCACCGACCTTAGATTGGCCATTTGGGTATGTAGGCATATACATACCGTATAGGCATCCGACACCTCATTTCGGGCAGTGAAATGGTCTCTTTGTAATTGTTTATATCGGGTCATAAATAAGCACATTTTGACGACGAAATTGCATTTTCACGGTTCTGAAGTGTCAATAGTTCGATGAGGAAGACCAGATATATAGCTAATAGAAAAAGTATTCGGGCAAGAGACATCAGCTTACTTTTTTCTCAATCTATTACGTTCCTGTTAATGAAGTTACTAAAAGCTTGTGTTCTGATATGTGGTGAGACATATTGTTGTAAAGAAATACGGTTCATAATATCTAGATTGAATCAAGTGTAGAAATCCAAAAAATGTGCGGATTTTCCCTTTAGTTTAGGTGTTGCCCTATTACCTTCAAGGATCATTGGCGACACGTGAAAACTGAGAGTAAAGTGATAAGAAAGCTTTAAGTGGCTTTAGACTGGCAAAACTTGAACAGCGCCATATTGCAGTGATTGCTAAATTAACATTATAGTTTGAAAATAAATTGCATTTAATTTTAAATTTGACAAACAGCTTGTTTGGATAATAGGCAAATTTTATATTTCAAACTAGTACATGTATTTTTGATTTGGCATTGTGGAAAATTGTATGCAGGTACATTCTAAGCTTTTACAAACTAGAATGGGGCATGATGGGAAAATGAAAGGCGCAGACACTTATAAAATCCTGTTGAAAGATGGCGCTTTTTAGGAATTCAGTTTACTTGTCACTTTAATATATTAGTCCTCAAAAATGTTCCTTTGTCCGCTATTTCGATTAGTTATGTAGACAGAGTGGCAAATGACTAGCATGCCTTGACCAAAGCATTCATTCTTCCGTCCTAGCTTGACATTTGCTGATGTATTTCCTGTTGACATATGACCATCAAGAAAAATACCTAAATTACCTAAATATCCGCAACCCTTTGAAAAGATTTATTCAGCCCCCCTCTCCCCCCCCCCCCCAGTGCTGACTCAAATTTTGAATGGGCAAATTTATAATAGAAGTCAAATCATATAACTTTGACGGCTTTAAAAATAAAATTGTCGGCTTAGTACTGATTTTAGGATCTATTTAAATATGATTAGTTTGCTTGCCAGTCTTCAGATTTTATTAGGGACTTGTTTATTTGATTTGATTTGATTTATTTATTTCTCTTTTATGATCTTTTTTCAAACATACTTTACAAACTGATTATAAAATGCATTTTGGAAAATCTTTGGCGAACAGATTAGGCATTATTTGATTTCATACCTGTGCTAGATTTGCAAGGACAGACAATTAAACAAAACTACAGTGTTGTTCTCTTTTTAGGTGGAATAATGGTAACGGCTATTCGTTTTAGAAAGGACGTTTTCTAAAACGAATAGCCGTTACCATTATTCCACCTAAAAAGAGAACAACACTGTAGTTTTTTTAGGTGGAATAATGGTAACGGCTATTTCGTTTTAGAAAAGGACGTATATTTTCCGTTGCGATTGTATTCAACAAACGCCGCGAAAGAGTTATCCAATTCTTTTCGATAATCAGCGTTTGTTATGCAATCGTAAGGCTTCAGTAAACTGACGTGGCTAAAGGAACCGTCCATTTGCATATATGCACCAAATACAAATTTATTGTTTGTTTGTTTGTTTGAAAATACCACCATGAAATTACGAAAAGTAACTGCAAGACTGTGTTTGACGGATATCAGATTTCCACTTCCCATGAAGTTAATGCATACTGCCGCGATGATACATCGGAATATTTCCTATTGTTTCTCTTTTATCATTTAGAATGAAGTAATTATTGGATGCGGTATTACGTAACAAGTTTTGTGGACCTTTTCCCCAACATCGTGGTAATGGTCTGGTTACTCCTTGGTTAAGCCAATTCCGGAAATGTTGTGATTATTGTGTTCCTATACACCAGAACCGTACTGGAGACATTTTTAGGGATGATGTGCCACTCAACACATAATATCCCGGACAATTAAAAGCTTCCTTCATTGTAACAGAAAATATGAATATTACTTTGTCATTTTCTGTATTTTTTCCGATACTGTGAAAATGTAACTGCAGAAAATCGAATTAATTAAGGAATATTGAAATTTAAACTTTGAATTTTGATTGCGGTTATCATGGTTATGATGATCGGAGAACCGTTTGTTATTTCTTGTTTGTTTCCTTTTCTTTGATTCTTTTTTTTTTTGTTCGTGTGTCATTCATAGATTTTTTTTTAGAATTGTGCCCCCCCCCCCCCCCCCTCGCTTCCACGTTAAAATTTATAACTTTATTTATCCAGTTTCTTTTAAACTTTCACCAACATTTTTCTGCTTTTCTGCTTTTCTTCAAAGCGACTCATGAACTTATAATCGTGGTTGCTTCCCCTTCAATTTCAGTGAAATGTTTATGCATTTTGTCGGGGGCGACAATTATTGACCTACTAGTGGTTTATAGAAAAATTTTGGAACTGCAATGGCACTTGTTTACGGAAATCACACCGGAATTCGTGGGCTTAGAAATCAAGAATCAACTTGTATTTTCCTGATTATGAACCAGTTATTCTTTTATTGCAGTGGATTCATTCGCTGCCTGACTATAGCTGTATTGCTCCATGTGAGTGAATTCATGAGCTTTCATACTGAAAATTACCATATCGTCTGTTGAGAGACAGAAGGATGTTAACTCTGAGTTAAAGTATATGAGTTAACGCCATTCTGGCTCCAAACAGGCGATATTTGCAATGAACAACAGCAGGTAATTTCTTAACAGGATCTCAAATGATGAACAACTTTAATGAACAATTTTATCAGTGAATCAAGAGCGTACCCAGGATTTGGAAAAAGCGGGAGGGGGTCCAAGTTCCTAAAATCTCTGACAAGCACAGAGAAGGTTTTCGGGAAAAAATGGGGTAAAAATCCTCCAAAATCTTTGACACAAGCAACAACAAAAAGATAAGAGAGTGCACGTTTATTTTCAATTCTGAATCACGTTGAGGCCCACCTCACACCTTACGATCGGTCTGCGATCCGATTTGTGAAATAATTCGCTATGGCATTAAATATTGGCATTTTAACAAATGAAATCTACCCTATTCAGGTTCTGAAAAGTAATATGAATACTAAACATAGGTTTTGGTAAGCTGTCAGCTTTCTAAAGAGAATAAGGGCAAAATTAGTTTCAAATCGTAGACAGTCGTGCGATTTTTGTGACGTCGCTACGACTCGCAGCCGATTTGGCCATTCCACCGACTAGAAAACTCGGCAAAGGCCGCATTATCGATTTTACTATCTATATGACTATTCAGACCTCAATCAAAAATATTTTTCGTTTTTAAATGATTTGCGAAATGATATCACATTTTCCTCTGAAATCGGATCGCAGACCAATAATTGTAAGGTGTGCAGTGGCCTTTACGCATTGGCTTGTATGAACGCGTTGCGTTGCCTTATTTTTGCCAGTTGTTAGTATACTAAGTTTCTAATAGGAAATCACAAGTATTCTAACTCCTAAAGCGCCCTTTTATGGTTGCAGTTTCATCAAAATAAGCAATTATCAAGAGCAGCAAATCATATGAGAAGGGCATGAAAATTTAATTACTTTCAGAAGTGAATGGAAACTGATATAAAAATTTGAACTTGTAAAGGGTCATTTAATTGAAAGTGTTGTTTATCACAACTAGTTTTATACTTGTATTTGCAAGTAGTAACATGATATTAGATTATTTCCATTGTGAGTTTAATTTATTGTTATACAACCCTCAATCACGTGTATAATTTATATGCTTGTTACGGCATGCTCATTGCACGGAAAAGAGCTTGTGTCTTTTAGGTTAGTAGGCTAATTAAGTTAGAATATGGTTTGTTAAATAGGCGAAATAGGATCAATGCGGCCATGAAACAAGTAAGAATATTCATGCTTTATTATCTTCTCTTTATTCATACATTCAGACCTCCTCTCCCCCCCCCCCCCCCATCCCCTTAAAAAAAGAAGGATCATTCGTGCATGAATAACATAAAAGTGAGCTTTGCTTCCGATAGATAAAGAAAAAATGTGATAGGAGGGGGTGAAAAGAAGAGAGAGATAGAGATAGAGAGAGAGGAAGAGACAGGGATCGAGGGAAAGACAGAGAAGGATAGAGAGAGAGAGAGAGAGAAAGTTACATAAACAATATAAGATCACAAGAGGGCGACTTTTGAAAAAAAAAATATTGTTCATGTGAATACTGATTTGAAAAAGCTGATCCCTGAAAAATAACTTCATTTAATACTCACTAGGCATGCTAGGACATGTTAGATAGTAAGTTATATTTTCCCCCAAATATCTGTATCTTACAAAATATTATTCGCATCATTTCACGTCATTACATAAATTCAAACTAAAATAAACATTGCTTCATCATAACTCAATTATATGCCCCCTTTCTTCTAATTTACTTACACTCAGCATGCTTATTTCCACGCTCCAGGGTATGAATATAAAGGCCGCCCCACGCCCATTCAGGGAAACATGAAATCGAAAGAAAAAAAATTTCCGGGAGAAAAAATATAGGAAAATGTTTTCTTTTGGACCTTAAGAGCTTGGAGAAGCGGCCTGAATGATTCCGACATTATGTTCCTGGGCAAAAGTAATGTCTGAAATATCAGCCCCTCCCCAACAATCGTAGTAGTATCCATGCGTAGTATGCGTAGTATCCAAACCGTTTTATTGTACGACTACTATTCTCCTACTATTACTACTACAAACTACTACTACTACTACTACTACTACTACTACTACTACTACTTCTATTCCACTTCTACTTCGACTACATTTGTTGTTTTTTTGTGATAATCATTATTATTACAATGTATTGATGGAAAAGACAATTCATTTTCCTCTGTTCTATCTATTTTAGGCTTACGTTCAATTCATAATTATGTAAAGTTTATTTTATAAATTTGAAAGTGAATTTAAACTAGAAACAACTCTTTTGATTACAAAATTGTAAAGTAAACGTGAAGTGAAACCAACAACCGCCATAACTATAGTGGTTTCAGGATTGTTACAATTTCATTATCATTTTCCCATCCCCGAGGCAATCCAACACCCACTTTGAAGGGATCCTTCCATTTCGTCTGCCCACACAAGCCGAAATCTACCGGAGAACCCTGTTGGGGGGAAGGGATATGATTTTGAACTTGTCTGCACTTTGGAGAATGATGAGAAACATGTAGTAGCCTCGTCCACTCGTGACGCGATCAAACACCTCATAAAAACCGTCACGGAGAAATAAATGCTACTAATGATTATAGTCCATACCATTTATAAAGCGATTTCAACAAAGGTTTCAAAGCGCTGTACATAACAATAACATAAACTTCCATAGAAAATGCATATAATCAATTACAGAATACCTCGTATATTCAAAAATTGCTAATTTCTTTTCCGTGAAAACGAATGGCAGACGGGGTGGAAAATAAGTAGCTGCCCGCACTTATTTTATTTTTTTTAATTGTTGCTCATTTTGCCGCAGCGGTGTTCTGTTTGTTTATTTCTTTTTTCTTTGTTGTTGTTGTTTTTATTGGCAACTGGCTGGAATCCCCCCCCCCCCCCCGAGATGTGGAGAATGTGCGCTGTAATATGCAGAATGGCAATTGAATTCAGTGACCGGGGTAATGCTGTAAGCGCTTTGGTCGGTTACATTGTAACTGGTAAGGCGCTATTTAAAAAAGACACAGCTATTGCTTCTGTGTACCTGTTTACGCATTCAAACCGATGACATCGAACAAAGAGAACAATGGGTCATCGGTAGTAATGCAATAGGTCATCGGTTGTCAACAATTGGTAAGGTTTATTCCGTCAATGAATTTTGTGACACAATTCAATAGTGGAGTCATCGGTTGAAATTGTGTGTGTGTGTGTGTGTGAACGAGGTTTTAGAGATGGGTGTGGATCTCGAGTCATCCGCTCTGTATGGTAGCGATAGGAGAAAAATAGTCTGGCAGCTTGGAAATTAGAACAAGATGAGGATGGTTGCTAGGCGCAATGGACTTTGGTTTGTATCCTTTTCCTTTTCTGTCTGCCTTTTATTTTTTACCAAACTCTTTCCATGTCTGATTTGTTCTTCTTCCGTCGAGATATCGTTGTATTCCTTTTGTATCACTATCTGTCTTTCTGTCTGTTTCTACATCTCTCAATCTCTCAATCTCTCTTTCACCCTCTCTTACACCCTCTCTCTCTCTCTCTCTCCCTCCTCCACCCCCTCTCTCTCTCTCTCTCTCTCTCTCTCTCATTCTATGTGCTTCTCTGTCAAGATCCTTTATCCTTATTTGTCCCTTTGTCTCTTTCAGTTCTGTCCAAAGAGCGTAGAATTTATTGCAAGACATTGCTGTGAGAGGAGAAAGACAGATATCAAAGAAGGAGATTGAATTTGCATATTTCCTTCTAGCCATTCTGTTTCCAATTATGTATGGGACAATTTACTTTTCCTTTCTTGTCTCCGAAATGGGATGCAATAACAGAACAACACGATAATATATTCTGAACCATGTCAAAACTGATATGGACAGAGTTACTTTGTCTTCGAAATATAGGATGAAATAACATGTGAAAATTCTTTGAACCATGTCATAACTCGTCTGGGCAGAGTTTGCTGTCAAAGATGTGTATCACAAAAATATCAAAGCGCAACAGAGAGAAAATGACTTTCGTTCGAAAAAAATCTGATAGGACAGAATTATTAAGGTCAACGCCTGGAGCTTTCCCTGCGTGATACGGCGATGATATCATCGCCTTTTCGTATCAGAATTGCATTTTTATTTAATCCTTTTTTACTGCCGCCTTGAATCAGTTTCCGGTGCTCCGACTATCGCGTGCGACCCCACACACGACTTTTCATGGGTTGACATCATTTTCAGCAACTAATAACTCGAGTTCTGGTAATGGAATTCCATTAACCCAAACTGTACTGTGTTAAGGGGGAGGGGTGGAAGTCCGTCTCCCCTCCCACTCCCCGACAAAATATGTTCTTCCCGTATTTTTTCAAGTCTTGCACATCTGTTGACACCAAGTTTACGAACATGACTGATTGAGTAGATATTAAATGCTTTATTTGTCTGGAAACAGATATTGTTATTACACCGGTCACCAAAGTCGCACACAATGTGTGCATCATCTCCAGATTTTGTTATTGGAAGTTAGCAGTGAAGAATTTGAAGATATTTATGTTTGTTTTGATAGTTGTTTTGTTTGTTTTTATTTTGTTTTGTTTTGTTTTTGTTTTTATTTGTCAGATTTTTTTATTAATTGCGCCCCCGACAAAATCATGGATCTGCCCCTTTTGGACTGTTGAGGTTTGTATAATTTCATGCATCTTCCTTAATTACATGGGTAAGCATATTTCATAAATGGGGTGGAAGTATATAAGGAAAGATGGTCATAAAGCTTTCCGCTCATGGTCAATAGGGTCGTCTTGACCTCGTCCAAAACTAATAAATCACAAGATTTAAACGATATCTATTTCATGTGTCTGTAACCAAACACAGCACACGTTTACTGCCATGCGTATGATTTATTAATCCTTTTTTTTTTTAGAAAGTGCTGGTCATTGTGGTGCGAGTGGAAAGGTCTCATAATCCTGTATGATGCTTCCATTTTAGGTATCTTGGCCTCAAACTGTAACATTGCAGTATATTTAGAAAACATAATGAACCCTTATGTTCACATGTAAAGGCATGGGCCCGTATTCTGAACTCCGGTTTAACGTAAACCATGGTTTAAATCTTTGGTTTAACTATGGGTAGCCAAAAATGTCAAAAATTTGTTCACACTGTATGTTCCTTATGTTTTACAGGATTCTGGTCTCAATGCTTTAACAGTTAAGAAAACTATTGTACTTATTATTCCCAGACATTTTTTTTTAAAGTTTGAGTACCAAATATGCTGATAAATTGAATATCTGCCGTTAGAGATTTGTGTCACATTTGGCTGCCCATAGTTAAACCACACATTTAGACCATGGTTTAAGGTAAACCGGAGTTCAGAATACGGGCCATGGACTTTACCACCCCCACCTTTCACTCAACCAAACCTCTTTTCGTTATTGCAGCGATTTACTAGTATTTTTTTCTTTCTTTCCTCCTTTCCGTTTTCCAACGGTTTCCATACGTCATGAGATAAAAAATATGACCATAATTATTATCTTGATGTATGTGCTAGGAAAAAACTTTATATACAACAAAGAAAAAGATTGTCGAAAGTGTTTTCTAGGCCCTATACTTATTTTTTATTAAAAAAAAAACATATACCTTCTGTTTCAGTGAAATATAACTTTCTATTGGATCATGACAACCGCAAAATATTACTTTATTCTATCACATTCAACAATAAGGACAATGATATTTTAGTGTTTGTTTTGTTTGTTTACTTTGCTGCTGCTGTTGTTGTTGTGTTTTTATTTTTCTATATTCCCCATTCTGACAAAATGTCCCATTGCGCATCTAAAGTGCTTTTGAAATTAATACGCTAGTTCTGTCTCCTGCACAAAGTGATTACCAAAAAAAATCCTGCCAGGTATCCATTTAATACCTGGATCAAGAGAGATAACTGTGACTAAAGTGCCTTGTCTATAACAAGTACAAGGTAATTACGTAGAGATCTAAATCTAGGTCTTTATGGACCTTCGCCATGGGCAGAAATTCGAACCACCAACCTCTTGACTTGGACTCAAGTGAATGAAACACTGGGTCGAAAATTTCGGGCTATCGATCTTCCTCGACATAAAAAATGTATACACACAAGACGTTGAATAAATCGGCTCTCGCAAAACTGCCCCTAAACAACATGATTAAAATACTTAAAGGCAGATTAACCCTGTCAAAGAAACTTGGCTAGATTGAAAGCCGAAAAATTAGAGAACATAAAATTATCAGTAAAAGTTTGAGATAAATCGCACAAAGAATGAGGAAATTATGAATTTTTGAAAATTGAGATCACTAATGATACGGAGATCCATGCGTTGGCAAAGCGTTCATTACGTGTGATGTCATACATGGAGATCTGTCCCATTTTTTGGTACGTAAATTACTCAAAGTATCCCTTTTCTCAACGCTTATGGTGAAACAGCCTTTTGTTCATGAGAGGACCAGGGAAATGTATTGGGAGGACATACGGTATAGCCATAATGTGTCGTGGATAAAAAGTCTATTCAACCATTAAAATGGACGTAGTGAGTATTTTTGACAATATTTTTGTACACACCAGATGGGATAGATCTCCATGTATGACATCACACACACTGAGCGCACTGCCAAAAGTATAATTTCCCATATTAGTGATCTTATCTTTCAAACATCCATAACTTTCTTATTCTTTGTCAGATTTTTATTCTCAAACTTCCACATTTATGCTTCTCTGATATTTCTGCTTCCACTTTGTCCAAATTAATTATCTTTTAAGTTACTAGTAAAAAAAAATACATTTCTGCAAGATTAGCTAATGAGCTGTTCAAATCCATGCCCATCATTATATGCTTTATTAAATTTAAGAACTTCCTGAATAAGCATGTATAATATAACTCTATAAATACCATTTCTTTTTTCAAGTCAGTGCATATCCCGTTGTCAACAAGAGATAAGAAAATTATAAAGGTTGAAATAGATAGTGGAGAATGTCACGCAAAGTAAAACTGGTACCTATGCCTTTGATTTCTGGATTGCAAGGTAGAATGATTATACAGGGTGACCTAAAATGAATATGATGCTGATCAGGATAACCATCAAACTAAATGATTAACTTACACTCTCTATGAAAACCATTCTGGTTTTGTCATCTTGACTTATATTTTACTTTTAGTCTAATAAGATATTTGCAATAACGGAATTCAGCGATTGGGATTCAGCTAGGCCCATACGTTCACACAATTTCAGCTTTATATTTCTCAAAATCTAGGAAGAAACTTCAGTTGACCGGTTTCGAAATCACCTATATTTGTGCGAACCCTCTTAAGCCTAATAACTAATAACACTAATGGAGCCCAGTAAAACGAGAGCACATATCATTGTCATCATGGACAGAAATTATGTGCTGAACAAAATAATCCAGAGTTACCATTGCTATTACACAATCACATCAGGATATCCACCTGCTTTCGTCATCAATCCGAGAAGGGCATCTGGGTCCCGGTTCATAAAACCTGTTATTAATAACAACTGCCTCATTTCTATGACAAATTCGCTCTCAGCCAATCAGATTCAAGGATTTCAGTAGCTTATAATAGTTATTGTAACTTTGTTATTGATACTATGTATTATGAAACGGGGCCCTGGTTTGTAGACTACCCAAAACTGTTGTTTGGATCTGGGTCTTGTCTTATAAAAAGTTGCAATTGATTTTGATTTGATTAGATTTGGTTTGATTTATTGGTTCCTGCATCATAACATCCATTTTTTCAGGCATGCTACAGATTTCATACATATAGTAAATAATTATACTTGTTGAATGCAAAATCGAATGCATAATTGAGTACATAATTGAATACATAACTGAATAATAATTGAATACATAATACATGATTGAATCATGATCGAATTCATAATTGAATACATATTTGAATACATAACTGAATCGAATTCAAATCGATCACATTTAAAATTAAACGCAACTCTGTACTAAATAGAGAGGAATTATTTTGTAAGTTTGGATTTGATTGGAGGATTTGCGATCAATTCGGATCAATCGCACCTCTTTATAAGACGGCTTTAATAGTCCCATATAAAAATCATCTCATTGCAGCAATGACATGTCCGACATCGGATCTATGCATTGTCCCATTCTGAAGAGAGAGAAGAGGAGAGAGAGGGAGGAGGGGGTGGGAGAGAGAGAGAGAGAGAGAGAGAGAGAGAGAGAGGCCACTCTGTATAATGAACGATTGTACTTTATGAATTTATGATGCTGAAAAACAAGTCATGATTTTATTTTCCTCGCATCGGAGCATTTAGATCGTTTATCCACACCTTCCCACTTCCACATCTGTCTCATTCACGGCTGGAAAACAAAATGCCGAGACGGCCTTTCACCAGACCAACGCGTTCTCATCAGTTCTTATAATTACATGTTAATTATCAGAATCAGCTAGGCAATATGAGTTTTCGATTAGTTCAATAGATTCCATTTATATGCCATTAATTCAACAATATCTTTCTTTAAAGCATGGAGTTCAGTTCTTAACAGTTTTTCATTTCTTTATAAAAAGGGTGTATTATGGCTCATGTTCATAATTTCCATTGTGCATGATATGGAAGCCCGGTTCTGGAAAGGTGTAGGCGGTTCAGGAGTACAAAGTTAGACACATTGAAATAACATTTAAGCTCAGAATGTCTTGATGTAAAGCACATTTTTTAGAGTAAACAATAAAAAGAAAAATCAGCCTAATGATCGTCACTCTATGTGGAAGGGCTGACTCTGACTAAGCATGCTAAAGGGCTGGTTACATTTGTTCGATAACGCTAACGATAGCGAGATTTTCAATTAAAGGTGCACCTTTACTGAGCACGCGTGAGTATACTCTTGTCTGCTAATAATTGTAGGGCAGCCTTAGGGTATACCTTTAATGAAAAATATCGTTATCGTCATCGGACAAATGTCACCAGCGTCCCCCTTCTCACTCTCTCTCTCTCTCTCTCCCCTCCCTCTCCTTCTCTCCCTCCCTCTCCCTCTCTTTCTCTTCTCCCCTTCTCTCCCTCCAACTCTCAACCTCTCCTTCTCCTCCAGTCAAAGGTAGTCAATAAAAAAAAAAGTCTGACATCTTGATATCGAATCATTAGCGCGCGTGTCATCAGAAATTATATGCCTAGTCAGCCTGGCATGACCGATATGTTGAGTTCAATTCCAGATGGCAACATTCTCTTATTATATTTTCTAAATTTTCATTTTCATTTTCAATGTGGCTAGCTTTTAACCCGGGCTATTAGAATGAAATTAAATTAGAGAAAATATGTTGCACATGTTCCAACCACATATTCGTGTGGACAATGATGATCTATCTATTTCTAAATATTTTGTTGTACATGCATATGAAATGTGATAGAAGCGTCTTTTAATAGCGATATATTTTCGGCAACAGATTTGCAACTGTTCAGGACATTCTTGTTCAACCAAACTTATGTATAAAGAAAGAATGTACATGCAAAGCTTTCATCGTATGGAAACTCTGAACTAATTGATGAAATTTGTCATCATCTAAGCAATCTACAAAACTTTAACGGATTTTTTTTTTAAAAGGAAGCATATCTGAATTCACGTCTAAGTCATATTTCGGCACCTTTTACGGAGACAAGATCAGAGCTGATAACGGGAAAATGCATCAATAAAATGATTTACCCTCATGGCGTTATTTTGTTTCTACATCAGGTAGTCATCCAATATGATTTTACATATTTGATTTGATTTGATTTGAATTCATTTTTTCCACTCTTGTTTTCTTGAACAAATTTCTTGAACAAATTACAATAAATCATACATGACAATCAATAGTGAATATTATCGAAGTATGAACAATAGCATGAATATAATACAAAAATTCAATGAAGTAATCACAATGGTTGGTATTTATAATAAACAAAAGTGATGGAGCCTGATTTAAAAGCACTGCTTGTAGTACATAGGTCCCAAGAGACACGAATGAGAATTATACTTAGAAATTTATTTTTCACAAAATGAAATGAAATGAGCCCAGCACTGACTTTTGAAATCAACATGCAGGGCGAGAAGTAAGGACAGTAAGGAAACAAGACAGGTGAAGAGAATAAAAAAAGAAAGAGAATAAAAAATCGTAATTTTGGAAAATTTCTTTAACCCTTCCACAGGGTTCCTTTATTAAACAATATCATACATAACATATACAAGAAGAGATTTTATATGCATGTATATATGCAGAATTTCAAAATGATATTCTGGCCATTGTAATAGAGACTTACTATATAACACTTAACGGAGACATGGAGAAGTCTTCCTAATGATTATTTCTAAAAGAAAACAAAAGGTAAAAAAGTAAAAACCTCTGACACATAAAGAAGAATCTCATGAGTATAAACCATAGGGTATAAACTTATATATATCGTTTTAATTGAGAGATTGTCTTTCAATAAAAAATTAACGAGAAAGCTCACAAATTAATTTTTAACCTTTCCCAAAACTCAACCTTCTCTTTAAGTTCAGATCGTATCAATACAGTTTGAAAAGAATTTTTCTGCTAATAAAATAAGATATACAGCTAATTTGTGAGTTTATGTAGATTATATGACATAGGGGTGTTAACCAGCTGTTATGATGCATATAATATTTCTAAACGCATTGTTTATAAATCTTCCATGCAGGAAAAAAGTGAGATTTTTTTTTCCTTATCATTAGGTTTCACAAATTAATGTTCAACTCCGGGTATATAGAATTACACAAAAAACATGTGACTTCAAAAGTTTGGTCCAGGTTTTAAACTATCTTTAATCTGAAATCATAGAGAGCACTTCTTTTTATGTTGCTGTTCTTCTTCCGCATGCGAATAAAAAACACTGGCACAACGGGCCCTCCCCTTTTTTTTCTTAATAACAAAATCAGGCATTCCTTAGGTACGACTTGATGGGGGTGGGGCTTGTCATAGATTGTTTTTAAATTGTCTGATAAATAAGAACCGAATAAGTTGTTCACCTTTTTTGAACTATTTGTCCACACAAAAACGACAAGTTTTTCTGGAGTACCAGGTTTTATAAAGACAGTGGTATTCTAAGAATGGTCACCTGACCAACAAAACGTGCCCATTTCCTGCCTCTGTTATATCTGTATATCAAGGAGTTATCCCAGAACTCCTCGGTTATATTATAATGTAGGAATAGCAATATGATTTGGTATACCGGGATGTATTAATAGCATAACCTCACCCCTCTAATTAAGGAGTGTGCGACCAATAAAATGAGATGGAGACCTTGGGGAGCTTTCAGGCATGATTTGGATTTGGGGAAAACCGTCTTAATTCTCTCTCTTTCTCTCTCTCTCTCTCTTTCTCATTTCCCCCTTCTCTCTCTTTCCCTCTTTCTCTCACTTTCTCTCCCCTCCATGTTCATTTATATGAATCTCCCTCACACAAACCCACACACTTCCACACACGCACGCAGCCACGCACACATGACCCCCATTGTCTCTCTCTCTTCTTCTTATCCGTCTCTCACTTGATCTCTCGATCTCTCTCTTCCCCTCCATCTTTCTTTTTATATCTTTCTCTCTCATTAAATTTTGTGCTCACAAACACAAACACATGCATGCTCACGCTCTCTCTCGCTCTATCTCTCTCTCTCTTTCTCTCATTGTCACTCTCTTCCTATCTATTTCACTCTCACACACGCACCCCCACACCCGCACACCATCTCCCTCTCTTTTCCCCGTCTCTCCAGCTTGTCCCTCATTCTACTTATCTTTTCCCCACTCTCAGTTTTCTCTCTCCACAATAATTCCATTTCATATTTTTCTTGTTTCCACCCCCCACACACACGCACACACATGTATTCGATTTTGATTTATTAATGTAAAAGTCTGAGAGCCCGGACGTGGATTCAAACGTGCAAAAGGTTGATAGTCATGTGGGGTCCCTGGGGCTTGAGCGGGGGTGCGCATTTCCGTTTTACACCGTTGCCTAGGCATTTTCGCGAAAAAATCCAAGAAGTGCGCTGGTGAAAGAGTCTAAGTCGTCAGCGCCCCCAGTGAGGTCTAGCATGCACAGCATCTGCACAGACAGCAAAGATATGCATTACAGTAACTGTACAGTAGCTACACTTCATCTTGTGCGCAAACGAGCTAAAAGAAATATATAAGGAACGATAAAAGCAAAAAAATATATAAGAGAGACAAGGGGATGAAAGGAAAAGCAAAACAGAAGGAAGCGTGAAAGGGCCGTCTTCTTTGTTTTTTTTTTCTTTCATGCTGATGAGGCTTCCTCTTCTCTAATTGGCGCACAAAGAGTTACAGCTAGATACGCAGTTATAGTTATAGTTATAGTTGTAGCAAATATAACTATATTTCTTCAAATCAATTATTATTATTCTTATTATTCTTATCTTCTCGATATTAGTAAAACACCTAAATTTTCTTTTAAATGTATGATCCTGGGCTATAATTATTATACGTATATTCCTCGTCCCCCACCCCTTCTGTTTAATTCCCTCGCTTTCTGGTAACACTGTTTCAGCTTAGCTGCCTTTCAGCTACATTTTAAAATTCTTTTACCTTGCAATGCAACATGAATTAACTCTAATGTTATTCTTTATCGCCATATAGACAATCCGAGACAGTAGACCAGTGCAGTAGACCCTATAGTACACGTACACATACACCCGATCGCCGCAAACATGCAGAGTAGGAGTACGTGTGTACATTCGATTTCATACTTCGCGCGTGCAGAGCAAGCTCGAGCTCATAGCGCATGAAGCGAGCTGAAACCTAGACTTTGAAACCAGCACGTTCGAAGCGATTAATCGAAAAAATGCCTAGGCAACGGTGTAAAACGGAAACGCGCGAGCGGGGGTGTGCATGTTTATGCGTTTACCTTTGCCCCCTTGCACTGTGAAAGGGTGCATGGAATGGAAATGGGGTGTATTAAATGGAAAAAAGGAAGTGACTGAGTAATAATCGGAGATAGCTGAATAACAAATGAAATTATGCAGATAACGATGCAGAAGTAGAAAATGGTGTTTTTATTTTCACGTTTCTAATGATTATTTTGAATCCATAAGTGCGTAAGGAACATTAATTATTTCTGAAATGATGTCATTATAGGGTTCATAATATGAAAGAGAAAGAGAGAAAGAAAAGAGGAAGATAGTGGTATAAAGAGAATAGAGAGAGGGAGAGGGAGAGAGAGAGAGAGGGGGGGAGAGAGAAATCTGCCAAATCTTCAGAAGTTAGAGCACTTTTACACCTAAAATGAGCACTTTCAGAAGTGGATTTTTATTCATAACTTAAGCCTGCTATGCTTAGCAGATTACATTTTAAAACATAATTATTTATTCACATCCTCGTTTGAAATCCCACTTTCTGTCCTTCCCATCCCTTGCCCTTTTCCCCTTCATCAAATCCGGTCATATTCTACTTCACAGCGTCCAATGTTACGGACATGCCCACTCCTATCAGAGTCGGGGTAAAGTTACAATATGATTACAAAACCAGTCACTGGGGGGTCAAATCAGCTGGAACGGCCTAGATTTGGAAATGTTGTCAGTGGAATATTTTGAAGACTTCCTGAAGTCATACATTTTAAATGATCTGCGACGAAGATTCACAAAATAATGACACTAGACTCATTAAAAAAAATCCGTTAAACACAATAATTATGAGCGTTATGGAAGACAATTTTTGTCTATATAGTGATGCAGTTATTTTAGTCATGTGATCTTGTATAGACTTCCTACACAATAATGTCTCTTATCATATTTACTCACTAAAGAAGATCACTCGTTTTGATCCTCGCCATACAAAATAAAAATATATGGACACACGTTGCCCTAGTTATCATATCTTAAGTACACAGGAAAAAGTGAAAAGATATTTTTTTTTAAATTGCCAAAGGCAGATATACGACAATATGTCCGAAATCAAATGTCACAGAGAATACGGTACAGATTTTCAGCACACTAGCTGATGCCTTCTCTGCAAAAATGAGAACAAAATTACGCATTTTCAAGCGCGGTTTTACGTTACCATAAAAGAGCGGGTGGTTTTGATACAGGCACTGGACCTTACTACTTTTTCTATCATGTGATGCGTTCACTGCAAAAAATGAGAACAAAATTGCACATCATCAAGCACGGGTAAACAAATTATACAAAGAATGTTACGTTACAATAAATAAACGGGTGGTTTTGAAAGGCATCTGAATCTTGCTGCTTTTTTCTAGGCACTGAACCTCAAGGAGTTCAGGCAACTCCTTGGTTCAGGCCTATATCAAAACCACCCGTATTTTATAGACATGACAGAAAAAAAGTCTTGATGATGTGCAATGTTTCTCATCTTTGCAGAGAAGGCATCAGCTAGTGCGCTGAAAATTTTGTACGGTATTTTTTGTGACATTTGATTTCGGACATATTGTCGTATATCTGCCTTTGGCAATGGAAAATAAAAAAAGATTTATATTATCTTTTAATTTTTTCCTGTGTACTTAAGATAGGTTGTTCTAATTTACAAAATAGGAAATCACCAAGTGTGTCTTTCTGTACAACATTTCATATCGGATATTTGTCATTTTTCCGCGGTTTGGATTTTATTTGTGCTCAAATTAGCACGTTTCTGTCTTTCTTTCTTTTAATTTAAGGACTGTAACTGTTTTTACTTTTTTTTCTTCAAACAGGGGTCTATGAAATACAAGCCATGCTTCCTTAATAGACTCCTCGACCTATGATTTCCTTTACAATTACAATGCGGTCATTATACCAATTATCTATATCCGTGTAAACCATAACCAGGTCCATTGAATGATGTTCTGTTATATATATCTGTGGTTCAATTCATGTTATGTTCCTGTTATGAATTTTCATATGTAGGCCTACTGTTTAAAAAAACTTGTAACAGATATATACATGTATGTTTGTGGAAATCAATAAACTTTGAAACTTGAAACTTTGTGATTTGAGGTATCGTTCGATTTTACTGAATTGGGGTAACATGAGTTCAAATATTCTAGTTTCATTTGGGTTTTAGGTTATGATTAGCGTTTGTTCCAGGATTGAAGTTTCGAATTCGGTTCGTGCAGGATGTTGTCCACCGCATTGTAGCCGGAGCATGTGTCGCACAACCGTATTTTTTAAAAGCGCTTGAACTATCGATCTACCCTTCTGTTTATGATTCTAAGAAATGCCCTGGAAGTCTTTTTACAACAAACACATGTCATGGAGCCGATGTATACTACCTTTCATTTCGTTCAATAGTTTAATTAAATGAATTGGAGGATATGATATGATGGTGCTATTAAATCAATGATAATTATGAGAACCTTCGGATTATACTAGCTATGTGTAGCTACACGTTGATTTATAGCCTGCTTGGGCTGGCAGAATGAGACGGGGAAAAAGAGACAGAGAAAGACGAAGAGAAAGTTTAAAAGTATGTGTGCGTATGGGTGAATTTAGCCGTATGTCCGAGGACATTTTCGGAAAGAGAACAAAAAAAAATCATGAGAACAATGGTCCTCGGAAGCCGGACAATAGTCCTCGAACGTCGAACAATGAATTTGTGCCTTATTCCGGACGGAGGAACAATAGAGGAACAATATTTGTCCTCGGAAGTAAAGCAATACAAGACTCTGTGCGTGTGTGTGTGTGTGTGTGTAAGAGAGAGAGAGAGAGAGAGACAGACAGACAGACAGACAAACGAGAAGAAGAGAAAGATCGAGAATAGGGAGAAAGAAAGAGAGAAGATATGTAAGAAGAGAGGGAAACGTAGAGACAGAGAGATGGGGGAGTGGAAAAATTGAGAGAACGGGCGAGATAAATAGAAAAGGAGAGGGAAAGACAAAGAGAAATAATAGGAGGACAGATTGAAAATATCGGTGGATGAGAGACGGAGCAAGAGCAAACGAGAGAAGGAAGAGAAGGGAAGGGAAAAAAGAGAGAGGGAAAGAGAGATTTGCGAGAAAGGGGCAGCAAGAGAGAGAAAGTGAAAAAGATTCTCAGGCACACCCACACACGAACACAAATAAAAAAGAGAGTGGAAGAAGAAAAGATAAACGAAAAAAAAAACCCACTTGTTAAAAGCATCGTCAAAGCTCAAGGGGTGTATCAGACAGACACCCGTCAATGGTGTCTGAGGCCAAGGGTGAGGGCCATGTACAGAGGAATCCCAGTGGTACAAACTGAGACACGCAGAGCTAAGGTCCCTGGAAGTTCAGGTATGATATTAGGGGGTGTATATTATGCCCTACAGCGAGGTGTATGGAATAATAAGCCAGTTCGGGGTTAGCGCATGGTACAAATGACCCCAAATATCCACAGATATTTTAGACATGGAGGGTCCCTTTATGTGCACTTCAGAAAAATAACTCTGGGAGTGATAGAGGTGCCTCATGAATAGCTTTTGTTTCCCCCTTTAAAAAGAATACTTCCACCTGGATATCATGGAATGCACCATTAGTGCATAATTGAATAATGATTACATGACATTCATGAGCACATATCGAATATTAGTGTCAGTGGCCCGTATTCTGAACTCCGGTTTAACTTAAACCATGGTTTAAATCTGTGGTTTAACTATGGGTAGCCAAAAATGTCAAAACTGTGTTTACACTGTATGTTCCTTATGTTTTCTGGATACTGGTCTCGTGCTTTAATGGTCAAGAAAAATATTCTACTTATCATTCCCAGACAGTTTTTAAAAGCTTGAGTACCAAAAATGCTGATAAATTGAATATCTACTGTTTGAAATTTGTGTCACATTTGGCTGCCCATAGTTCAACCACAAATTTAGACCATGGTTTAAGTTAAACCGGAGTTCAGAATACGGGCCAATGGGTTTTAGAATTTTGTACAGATGACCATTATCTGCTCATGCTCAGATTGCATCTCCGAAATGGCTTATTGAGAGCCAGAAGGGCGTTAACTCATATGTTTTAACACAGAGTTAACGCCCTTCTGGCTCTCAACACACGTATAATTGTTTGTGTATCTTATTGCTTATTTCTGTTTTCCTATTCGCAATGTTCTCCATGTTCTCACCCCATAATAATATTTTCTAACCCAAATTCAGATAGGAAGCATTTTTCCTCTTCGATTTCCGTGTTGGGGCCTTTTAAAAAAATTATTTATCTTTAATTAAAGGTATTATACAACATTCTGAGCATGGAATTGTGCATTAATCTATTCTAAATTTCTTTAACTCATACTGTGCCAAGGGGTTCAGCTCTCTTCAAAATTTTACCAAAACGTGATCAATGCTTACTTTTCAAATGTCTGCACTTCATAAACCATCTATTATTTCATAAAGTATTGTGTGCAAAACTTGTAGGAAA
The DNA here is from genome assembly GCA_025617745.1 of Heliocidaris erythrogramma. NCBI lineage: Eukaryota > Metazoa > Echinodermata > Echinoidea > Camarodonta > Echinometridae > Heliocidaris > Heliocidaris erythrogramma. The sequence continues at coordinate 13,072,521 of CM046867.1, read as the reverse complement.
TCTATTACCATTTCTTATGATACCAAACATTATCATTTGACCCAAATTTATGCATAAGAATTATTGAAAATTACATTTGGGTTTCTTTTTTGTCCATTATTTTTTGGTTTTTCATTTGTTTACTATTGTTCAATGTTGAAATAAGGTAATATCTTTTTAAAAATCTGCAATTTTCTCTGAAAATTTCTATGGTATAGCATATAATCATAATCGTATATTTAGAATGCTTGATTTATGCTCAAAACTTTGATATACATTGACCACCATATACCTTTCCTGTGGTCGAGCAATTGGTGAATGAAAATGACAAGTCTATCTGTCACATATAATGTGACATCGGCACTGAAAGAGTGAAGACAGTAGGTACGTTCACACGTAGAGCGATAGCATCGATGCTATCGAGGTGTCGATGCTATTTTGGTGAAGACCAGATAGTGTCGAGACCAAACGCTGTCTGAACGCAGATAGTCACGAGATAGAAGCGAGTTTCCAAACTATTCTTGCAGCGAGTTTAGCAGGAGTAAATCTCAGGATCCAGCGACATAGCATCGACACTTTGCGGTAGACCACCCACCGCGCTTGTGACTATTTGTCGTGTGAGCGCAATCGCTGTTATCTTCACTCGTTGCTATTATAATTCTGTTTCATGTGGTGCTATAATAATAATGCAATGTATGTATTCATGTGATGTACCCTCTTCCCTACTTTTTTTCTATTATTCTGTCTGTTTCATCGGGTACTGTAATGTAATGTATGTATTCATGTGATGTAAAAAGGGGTATAGTAGGGTAATGTGTATACTGTGTGGTAAGGAAGGGTTTTTTTTTTTTTGGGGGGGGGGGTCCTTCTTTTTATCTTTTTCTTTTTTATATATGTGACCAGGCACCACAAAACCACCCAAAAGTCGCACTGTGTGATTTTCAGTTAGAGATCAATGTGTTTTGGTTGCCATGCATGGTCAAATTTTAGTTGTGGGTATTTCCTGAAAGAGTATACTTTTTTCTAAGTAATCTAAAATGTGGAGGCACCAAAAATCTAGAAGTGGTATTTTTGCCAGCTTTTTATCAGACTTATGTGTGTCTTCTCTGGACTTTGTTGTATTACTTTTCTTTTTCACGACCCTGAATACTTGTCTCATTTTAATCTCCCATAAATCTTCCGGAGTAAGTTCTTGCATTGATACTTGTGCACTATGATAAACAGGATATGTCTATGTAGTATGCCAAGTTTAAGGACAATCTGATAATCCCTTCATAGAAATTTTCATTGAGTTCTAATCCTCCATTTGTCACCTTAGCACAACACTTTGCAAGTCAGAGTGCTTCAATAGACTGCAAACTTTAAACCCTTATTAAGAAGTAACATTATGAGGGACTGTGCATTCTTCTCTTTGTACATTGAGTTATGAACATCCAATGAGTTATATATCATTTTAAAGCTGAGAATCTGCTCTTTCAGAATCAGACCTTAACTAAAGTATGATGTGGTCTTTAGATATTGATTTACATGTGCTTACCAGAGAATATAGTGTGCATGCATGTGTTTTATTTTGGCATAAGATTGGAGTTCAGTCAATTTTGACATGTACAAGGTTTATTTAAAATTAAGTATTATAACACATGTATTTGCTACTTGATTGTATTATCGATTTTACAAATGAATTGTTATTGTGTTATTATGTTGATTTATGAAGACATATAACTTCCGCGCGTTTGACCATGCATACCAATTATACTCGGGTCACTCTGTGTGGCGCAGTAATTATTGTTTTGGCAGCGGGTGAGCGATGAATAGTCACGAGTGGGTGATAGAAGCAAGTCGATCACGGCCTGTCTGAACGTACTGGAAATATTTTTGAAACTTACATAGCATCGATGCTAACATAGCATCGATGCTATGTACTACGTGTGAACATAACTAATATAAGAACATTTCAGGCAGGAAAATTAGCGTTACGCTTCCCCGATTTTTGCTCCTATAATATAAAGGAAAGGTATTTCCATCGCACTTATCAAATAAACGTCGAGATGTATTAACCATTCATTGATATAATTATCTAATAAAGGCCTCTGCCCCTATTTTATAAAATATCATCCCTTCAATAAAACACTATCCATGATAAGCTTATCGGGGGAGGGGCCTTAATATTTGATAATGTCATAGAGTAGTCTCACGTAAACATCGATCGAGATAATGCATTTAACTGACAACATTCGTTGAAGTAAATAATGTTACATTACAATTGCAAAATTGGAAGGCCCCTCCCCCTCCTTTATAAAATAGTTATCATCCCTTCAATAAACACCTACATGATACACCCATAGATGTGACAACGATGACTGGTCACGTGATAGTGAGTCATATCGCTTGCTTGCTCTCTGCCCTCGTATATCAGAGGTTAAGGTATTGAACGTTTGCCTAATACGAAGAGACAAGGAGCTTTATTCACTCATCTCCCATCTCTCTTTCTCTATCTCTCTATCTATCTCTCTTCATCTCTTTGATATGTATTATTACGTCATCTCTATCCACTTTTAAACACTTTATCTCTCTCTATCTCTCTCTGTTTCTTTCTGCCTCTCCATCTCTCTCCCTCTCTCTCTACCTCCCTGTCTCTGTCTGTCTGTCTGTCTCTCTCTGTCTTTCTCTCTATTCTCTCACATACTCTATATCACGTTCTCTCAAATATTCGCGCTCTCTGATTCTTTCTCTCCACCCTCTCTCTATCTCCCCCCCCCCCCCTCTCTCTCTCTCTATTTCTCTCTATCTCAGCCCCATCCCAAGTAATATCGATGGAATAAATGGATGTGAGGCTTCGTAGAATTATTCATTAAGTTTCAGCATTGCAGGCTGGAGCACAAAGAAACAGAGATCAGTATTTGATCTCGATAATTCATCAAAATAATGATAATAACCCATAACACCATTTGGTGCCATCCTAGGAAATATTTGGTTACAGAACAGATTTTAATATGCAATTATAAAGTCACTGACAATTCTATAATAACTCCTTTGGATTTTCCCTTTGAATTGGATTTGAAAGTACTTACCAGGGTCAAATAGAGGCTACACTATATCCATTTCTTTAGATTCGAAATGACAGTAATCATGATAATGTTCGGGACCGTAAGGTAAAAATAGCAATTGCTTTTAAATCGTATCATTATATCGGCGTTCCCAGCACTGAATGATAAAAAAAGTGTGCCGTATGTGTGCCTCCATAACGAGTGTAGTCTCCTACTTTCCATTCCGCTGAATGATCATTATCATCATTTTATTCTTATGTTTTTCTAGAATCGTAAATACCTTTCACAGGTCTACTCTTCTTTCCTGGAGGACGCAGGCTACGACGTGCTTAATTAAGGGCATTAGAGCTTTTGGTATCATATTGGAATCGGGTATTATATCTAGGCAGATCGATAGGAAGGGGTTACCCCCCCCCCCTTTCTCTCTCCTCTCTCTCTCTCTCTCTCTCTCTCTCTCTCTCTCTCCCTCTCTGTCTGTCTGTCCGTATGTCTCTCTATCTTTCTCTCACTCACTCTCTTGTCAGATATTTTTATGTAAAACCTGTTTTTTCTTATCAGGGGGGGATTCCCCCCAATTTACAAAATCCTGGATACACCCTGGGTATACCATGGTACGGGGATGCCATCAGCGGCATTCCTCTACTCGCCATCCGATCCCCTCCTCATCTTTCACATCTACAGCTCCCTATGACAGATCAGCAAGACAGAGGACTGTCAATGACTAATGGTACTGAGTAATCATTTGACCACTCCACGAACTTTCGTGGGTTTACACCAGCACACTCACCCACCAGCCAGCCGGCAGCTGCGGGCTGCACTCCGACGGGGAAGTCGGTCGCTTCCAAGCGATGGATCCGTCACCATTAGTCTTTGGATGTCTATCTTCTACAACGTCGTCGCTCTTCTATCAGTCAAGCTCATTTTTTATTCCCCTCCACTCCAACGCTCCCATTAATCTCTCTGTAATCCTGGGGAGCGTTTCATCAAGTGTTTTGGCAGTGATTTTTACCGACAAATTTGCTCTCAGCCAATCAGATGCATGAGTTCAGTAGCTTATAACGGTTGTCGGTAAAAATCACTGACAAAACACTTGATGAAACGCTCCCCTGTCTGCCTGTTCTCTTTCCTCGATTCACTCCCAACAATTTTCCGAGGACGATCTTTCCCTGGGGAAAATTCAAATTTTTGAGGGCGTGTCTATGGGCTAATCCTTATCTTTTTTAAGGGGGGTCTAACTTGAAAATCGTACAAGTGAACTATCCTGCTTGAGAGAGCATAGTGATTAAGAATATTAGCTGTGGTTCACAGATATTCTACATTTTGAAAGACTTGAAAGATGAGACACCGCAGATACATCTATGGGCGGGTGTGGGGAGTTCCCTCTCTCACAGTGAGAAAATTTTAAGATAACATCCCCATGAGCGATTAAAAAATGCACCATTTTCATTCATTTCAAGTACAATTGAAGGATGAAACTTTGTATTACACACACCTGCTTTTACACTATTCTTCAAGAGAAATATTTTAGTCATCTGAATCTATGGCAAGTCTGTCTAATCATGCAGCAACCCAACACCTGGATTCGTGATTTATTTATTTCGACCATGTCATCATACATTTCCATAAAGATAAAAGTATAAACCGTTATCACTTTGGGCAAATGGCCTAGAAATTGAGTTTAACAGCTTTATATTACAAGATTAAAATAGTATAATCGAAATAGTAACTGGGGTCACCTGATTCTATGGCAAGCTTGTTCAATCATGCAAAATCCAGGGTAATCGATGAATGATGTATTCAATGCTGAAGGTATATCCTGGATTGTCGGCCTCTCATTCGTTCATTGACTTCTCAACCGTGTCATAGAGATAAATAAATTTATGATGTATTTATTTATTTATTTATGATAATTGTTTTCGTTTCAGCCATGATGTCATATTGTCTTTTCAAAATTGTATAAAGCATAAGATTTTCATCATGTCCACTTTTGCAAATGTCCCAGAAATTAAGTTTTAGCAGCTTTCTATGTCAAGATAAACATATAGTATGATTGTGTTGGGGTCAGCTGAATCGATGGCAAACTTATCCATGCGTGCAACAATCCAGGAACATGGATGAATGATGATATTTTTTGTTTTCGTTTCGACCACGATGTCATAATGCCTTTCAAAAATGTTTAACGCATAAATTTTTATTATGTCTACTTCTGCAAATGGCCCAATGAAGTTTTACAGTCTGACTCATTTCAAGATAAAAGTAATAATTATATTCCAGCTTGTCCACTCATGCAAAGATCATGGACGTAGATTTATTTTTGGACATGTCATAAATGCCTTCCCATATTAAAAGCAGAAGTACATAATCACCCTTTAGTGCAATCAACATCTATTTTTAATACAGTCTTAAAAATTAAGAGTTGAGATCCAATCATACAATTACATCGTGAAAGAAACTATCTGCAAGCAATTGGGAAAGTATAATTATGTAGTACAAAATAATAAGTGTATGCTGACGGTTTGTAAACATCAAAATCAAAATGAGAAGAAATGCATTCAATAATTGTCAAAAGTCACATGCCCTTTACGCAGAAATGGTATATATAGGACTACATACATGATGCAGTGAAGGCTTGGTGCAAACATTATTTTAGCTATTTCTTGCCATAGTTCGAATATGAGGGCATTTCAAGAGCAGCCTTTTACAGGGGACATTTCTATTATGATATTCTTCCAAACTGATATATTATCAAGAACAAAAATGTTCACAAATTATTTGTTCACCTTCACCAAAATCCAAAATTCTCTTTAAGTTTCAACATTTAAGAAAAATGATACGATTCAGCGTGTCCGAGCATGCAAACACAAGGGTAATCGATTAATGATGTATTCGATGCTGAAGTTATATCCTGGATCGTCTGTCTTTCAGTCGTTCACATGGGCGTCAATCCGAGTAGAGAATCTATTGTTCATGGGGGGGGGGGGGGGACGGCTATTGTGTCGTCCCCCCCCCCCCCCCATGATGAATAGAGTTACGTCACGATTACCGCCCATGGTCGTTCACTGCCTTCTAAACCGTGTCATGGAGATAAATAAACAACATTAATAACAAATCATTTTTTCACCTTCACCAAAACCCGACATTCTCTTTATGTTTCAACATTTAAGAAAATTGATATGATTCAGCGTGTCCGAGCATGCAAAAACCAGGGTAATCGATTAATGATGTATTCATTGCTGAAGTTATATCCTGGATGTCTGTCTTTCAGTCGTTCATTGCCTTCTCAATCGTGTCATGGAGATAAATAAACAACATTAATAAAGGTATCATCTTCCGTATAATATTACAGTGTAACGAATATCAAAAGGTCTCATGACATTATAATGCTAATGATATCTTTCGCAGAAGCATATAGTATGATCAAGGAGTAACTCCTTGGTATGATATTACTTGATACGGGGACGTATAGTGCTTTGATTTTTCATGATGGACTTTAAGGAGGTGGTTGAACCATCTTGAAGTTAAAAAGCGGTCAACAGGGAAAGCTCAAGATCATTTTCGAGAAAGAAAGAAGAGATATTGCCACTTTCCATCCAGGTGAGGTAAATGGGTACCTGGTAGGAAGGAATTCCTTGAATGCTTGAGCACCACGGCAGCTCGGCTAAAGCCGGGGTAATAGTCTGATTGCAGGACCCTCAGGGAGAACAGTATATAATACTGATGAGGCTACCCTGGGAAAACAAAACATATTATTATTATTATTATAGGTTTTCCCGCCCAATTTCGTCAACATTGCATCCGATTTAACGATGCGATCATTCAATTTCGAGCGAATTTGAATGATCAACATTCAACCGAGATCAACGCTCAAAAAGCTAACAAGTTCATTCAATTTAATTTTATTAGCATGCGATTTCATGATTTTCTCACATAAACGTGTAAAAAGCGCGTTCAAATTAAAAATGCACGTAAAATACATTCAAATTCGCACCAGCACTGACCTGATGAACGTTAAGGAATTCAAATTCACGAATAGGCAAGCAACTTTAGCATTTGGGCAGTGTTTTTCGTTGCTGCTTATATTCTTTGTAATCTGCATCCGTTTGAATAAATTATGCAAACTATATGCACCTTGAAATGGGACGTTTGCCTTATATTGAACTTTCTCATTCCTTTGACAAACCGCCATCGAAGCAACAGCTCATATAACTCCACTTTCATAATTTATACATACAATCCAGGCCCCTGTGAACGATTTTGTTACTGGGGGTGCTGTGAGCAGATTTAAAAAAAATGTTTTTGGTATGCATGTTGCTTATCTATGAATGGCGCCCGATGAAGGTGCTTTAAGTGCAAGGGCAAGTGTCCCCATAGCGGCGGATCCAGGATTTTGTGATATTCAAAAGATTTTGGGGTCTCTTTTTAACTCCAAAAATCTCTGACAAGCAAAACAAAAAATAGTCATCAGAATTGTGCTGGCTATACAGCACCCCCTACAGCACCCCCGCATCCTCAGCCTTCTAGGGGTGCTGGCTGTGCACCTCCTCAAAAAATTCTGGAGGTGCTGCACCACCCCCAGCACACCCGGCTCCTATATAGGGGCCTGTATACAATTCATTTATACACGACTATGGCGGCGGCTCGAGGAGAGTACATGAATATCTCGAATACGGACAGGATTAGGTTGGCTGAAGCAATTGGCAACCAGCAAGACTCCCTAGAACTGACCGACACTCTAGGAATAAACATGAAATATGATTAAAATAAACTTTGAAAATGAAAGTTTGAAAATGAGAAAGAAACTATATAATAAAAAACAGTGAAAATGGTTGCATATGACGTAAAAAAAATAAGGTAAGAATTACATAGAACTACAGAACTTGTTTATGATAATTGAATTTGAAAGTTCAAAGTGCGAAGGTGTGTGCCGATAAATGAAATTGAAATTGGTATTTGGGACGAAACTGAACGTATATCCAGCTGGCGCGAAATTGAATGACAACTTCGCGTCGTTAAATTGAATGGATTTCTCTCTAAATTGAATGAAATAAAATTTAAAAGGAATGATATAAACTAAATGCTCAAAGAATGAAAATGAACCATGAGAGCAGAGAGTTGACGAAAATTGTTCGAACTTGTACGCCTATTCATGAATTCGAATGCAACTGTGATTAAATTGGTCGGGAAAAACTATATTATCGTAATGTGAAATGTGCTTTACCAGAACGGAATATTATTATCTTGAAAATCGATTTTTATTTTTTTATTTTTTTATTTTTTTTTTGTTAAACAAACATTGAAAACATTGGTTAAACCTTACAAAACATGTACAATCTCCTTGGCTCTCAGATTGTTTGAGTTGTCAAGAAAAACTACTTGTCTTCGAATGATCCTTTTTAATAGTCGGACGTCTGTTTTCTTTGATAACTGTATGCATGCCAGTCATTTGCAAAGTTCGTTTTTTAAATATCAACTTTTGCAAAGTTGGGACGATGCCAAATAAGACAGCGAAATGTTGTTATTGGCATTTAAACAAGATTTTAATTTTGAAATCCATATTGATTGAACAGTAATTTTGTAAAGCGATGGTTCAACGGTTATGTCTCCTTCCAAATGAGAATAAGATGTTCTTGTGATTATTGAATGACTGATCGATTTTATTCGTCAAGTAAAACAGAACATTAAATGTATAACATTGCAAGGAAAATATATATCTTGAACAGGATGACTTCGGAAAGCTTGTAATCAGCTTATTTCCAATGGGGCCCTAAATGATAGTTAAGTAATTAAAAATTATTCATCATTTACTATATAATAATCAATATCTTATATCTAATAATAACTATCTGACTATAGTGATGTTTATTATTATGCTACCTTTTGTATAGCATTTACTATGACATGCTTTAAAAACAATGACAAACGTGAAGAATTCAGATTTTCATGTAAGTGCGAATCAAAACAATGCCTATATATATCTGAATGAAATTTTGCAACATGATTGTTAATTGATTTGTTTCAGAATCTTTAGACAGAATTAAGCGCTCTGTACACTGGCTAGGATAAATCACAAATAGATTAGATGATATTAAAGTAGAGGATGATCCAAAACTGAGAGTATTGTACTGATTTATAGATTGATATGATTTGATCTGATTTGATTCATAAATGAATGTCGTCTGCTGATCAGGCTCTCAGCAGGCAATTATTAAAAAAAAACAAGAATGACGTCAGTGTCTAGCTCTCAAATCTGAAAACAGGGGGCTGTAACATAAAGAGATACAATCAATCTTACGATTGATATAAATCGTAAGTCTATGGCAAACCATGTACTGAAGAGTTACAATTGATCGTCAGATTGATTGTATCTCTTTATGTTACAGGCCCCAGACGTGATAATAATAACACGAATAAAATAGTATTTGCTAATCGCTCGATGCAGTTATGGAGTTAGGGGTTAGACTATAAAGGTGGAGAAAGGAGGCTAACGTTATAATTCACTCTGACATGTGAAAACCTGTAATTTCACTTGAACCACAATACCTGTCATTATCAAGAAATGAACGCTGAATTTGCGCCAAAAAATGGTATTTAATCTGGATTTGTTTGACCTAATGATGTTACCATTCGCATAATGTTTACCGGATCATCTTTCACGCCTGGAAAATCGAACAAATTTTCAGGAAAAACAAGGTAACCACACGATGTGTGTTGAATTACTCATAAATATTGTTTACCAGCTTCATATTATGTATACCCTCGTACACATCTGGGAAATGATTCGTCCTTTCCTTATGTATAAGCTGCTATATTTATTTTTTTCGTCTCATTTGGGATTCTATACAGATGTTCTTCAATGATCAAAACATGATGTGCTCTTTAAAAAAGAAAATCATAAAATCAGGAACAGAAAGGGATGATGGGAGAGAGTGGGGAAGAGAGAGAGAGAGAGAGAGAGAGGGGTGTGGGAGAGAGAGAGAGAGAGAGAGAAGGAGGGGAGCAAGAGAGAGGGAGAGAGGGGAGAGGAGAGCGAGATAGACAGAGTGTGTGTGTGTGTGTGTGAGAGAGAGAGAGAGAGGGAGAGAGAGAGAAAGGGGAGGGGAATTAAAGAGAGGGGAGAAGAGTGAGAGAGAGAGAGGGAGAGAGAGAGCGAGAGAGAGAGAGAGTGAGAGAGAAATGAGAGTTGGAGAGAGAGGGAGAGTGAAAGAGAGAGGTGTGTGAAGATGAAAGAAAGAAAAAATCGAAAAGAAGCAAGTGGCAGGGGAGAGAGAGAGGGGGAGAGGTAGAGGCACTGATAGACCATTTTTAATGTGGGATGTCGGACTTAAATAAAAAACTTTTTTTAAATAGCACATCCATTTTTTTTCGCACCCCCCCCCCCTCCCGAAACTGGCACCCTGCCGGCGTCCCTGGAGAAAGATTGAAAAAAAAGCAACGTCCCTCGGGAAAGAGTGGAAAGGTTACTGTGAATATTCAGGAAGAAGGGGAGAGAAGTGAAAAGTCTGTTCAAACCATCGTTCCATATTTTCTTCCTCCTCATATTATAACATCATCATCACGATATTACTTTCTTCCGGAGATGGTCTCTGACTTCAATCAAGTTTGGTCTACGAAGAAATGTTTACTGGGTGACCCGACAATTACTCATAGACCTAGTACCTCGTCATCGTCTTACCGCGTGTCTTTGAATATTATCTAAGATCATACCTTACATAAAATTAGCCCCGACTAAGCACGCTTTGGAAGTAAATATGACAACGGTATATGAGATACGAGGCAAGCCGTAACCCCTTGATCATACTATGTTATTCACCCCTTCCTCACCTCCTCTTCTCCCCCCCCCCCCAACTCCTTTTTCCTTTTTTGTTCTTCTCTATAATAATGATCTGATATCTAGGGGCTCTAAAAAAAGAATCAAAGGGATTAAAAATTGGAAGAGAAAGCATATATAGAAAGATATTTAAAAGTTTGATAACATTAAACAGTTGAATCTTCTTTTCCGTCTATTTCTTCAAATTATTGTTCTTATTCTTCCCTTCCTTTTCTTATTCGTCTGCTTCTACATTTTGTCCTTCCTATTCTTCGACTTGTTTTCCTTATTTGCCTCTTTATCCTCACCTTTCTCCTTCTCCTCCTCCTTCTCCTCCTCCTCATTCTCCTCCTTCTTCTTCTTCTTCTTCTTCTCTTCTTCTTCATCTTTGTCTTCTTCTTCTTCTCTTGTTTCTTCTTTATCTCTTCTCTCTTCTTTGTTGTTGTTGTTGTTCATCTTGTTCTTCTTGTTCCTCTTCTTGTTCTTGCTCTTCTTTTTCTTTTTCTTCTTTTTCTTCTTCTTCTTCTTTTTCTTCTCCCTCTTCCTTTTCTTTATTTTCTTCTTAATCTTCTTCTTCTATTTCCAAATACTAGTAACCTGATTCATATATCAAAGGTGACAAATTATCTTTTATATAGTTTCTTTTCATCCATAATAATCACTATCAATGCGATTTTTGACGTAAGTCTCCTGAATAGGGTCACAATTTACGACATGAATATCTGTAATCCGGCCAGCTCAATCATCAGAGAAGAAAATCATCATTTCATTAGTTGAATGACGCCGGGAAGAGTTTATGCAAATTCATCAGGAAACATGATGAAAATAATATTAATATCCTTACAGGAGTTTTTCATACGGCCATACGGGGAAGTGCCAACAGACCGCTTGTATTGTTGCATCTCTGACAAATGATGGCGCTGTGCGGACTTCACAGATGGCTCTGATATTTTATGTAGGTATTCTACACAAATTCGTCGGTTACTCTACAATAAATGTTTTTACATGTGAAGACAAATCTTCATTTTTTTCAATTCAAATTAACATTTATTTTCTTCCACTGATTTTGACAACATTCGACATCTGTGATCTTTAGTGATATAGATCCCACCCGCTCCTTTCTTTATGTCTTTATCCTGTCATCTTTTGTTATACCATTTCCCCTTTTTTCTCTAATTTCATGTTATTAAAAAAAAAATCTTTTCGTAACCAACTTCTCATGGCGGGTTTTTTTGTGTGTGTTTGCGTGTGTGTGTGTGAGTGTGTTTTGTTTTTGTTTTTTGTTGAAAAGTAGGGCTCCCCATGCTCTCTTAAGGTATTCCTATAGTCCTTTGTTCACTATTTCTTCTTTACCAAGTTACCTTTCATCGATCTTCCATTCTCATCTTCTTTTTCACCCTCTCCTGGCCGTATTAATATCCCATAATTCAGTTTAACCCCCATGTCCTTCCTATCTGTTTATAATAGTTCTTGTTCACTACTCTTTGTTTACCCACCCTCTTTAATCCACCTTCTCTTCTCTTCTCTTCTCTTCTTATTCACCCTCTCCTGGCCATATTAATATCACATATTCAGTTTAACCCCATGTTCTTCCATTCTGCTCCCAACACTCCTCGTTCAGTGCTCCATATCTTCACGCATCCCCGTTTCATCCATCTCCCGGGATCGCATCACTTGATGAATATGACGTATGACCCATCCAGGTCGGAATGTTAACGATCCTCCGTCGTCAGAGAAGGGTTTCATTGTATAAAGAGGACCACAACTATCTCTATCTCTCGCGCATCCTGTTGCCTTGAAACATCCAAATGCATGATTTCAATATCCCATCTCTCTTTCAAAATTCCCCTTCTCTTCCGGTGTAATACGTCATCATTTCACCGTCGCGTCAAATTTATATGGAATATAAGTTTAGTAAGAAAACATGTACGACAAGAATGTCCCATGACAGTAAAAGATTAAGGCATACATCCATATTAGGGCTCAGCATTTGATTCGGATTAAATGGAATAGGTTTGATTTGCATTTAATATCCTTTGTTGATTATTGTACTAAACACAGTAGCACAAAAAGATATAAAGTTACTTTCGAAAAGGCATTGTAAAACCATTTCAAATTTAAAGGTATAAAGATCAGTGGCGGATCCGGTGGATGAGGGTTTTCGGCCTGGGTGGGGCGCTATCCTAAAAAGATATATGACCAGCAAAGGAAAAAAATGATTATGAAACCTTTTTAGTGCAAATTTCTCTGACGAGCAAAAATAAAACGAAAACAAAGGGGAAAATGTTGTCACATTTCCAGGTGTCTTTAAGTGTAGAAAGTATACCAGATTGGGACTCTTTTGCCAAATGCCAACCCTCTTAGATCCGCCGATGATGATTACGATCTTGTTTGTTGTAACCATCTTATATGCTATTAACTTCTCAGAAGTCAAGAGCGTTCATTTGGCAAGCATCCATAAATAAGTATTTTACCAAGTAGTTAACATGGTATATTCTGCAGAGCATCAGCTATACTAGTATATACACTTATCTTGCATTTTTGTAATGACACTAAAAATTGGAGAGAAACAGAGTTAAAAATCACTCAAAATCTTGCATCACCTAGCATCATGTATGTATTTAAATCGAATCATGTTTGTGGTTTTGGACCAGCAAAATGTAGACGCAAATATGAAAACTTGCTGGAAACCGCACAAGAAGTATCAGGCAAATGCTCATTTGAACCCCCAATTCTGTGTCCTAATATAGATCCGATGGCATCATTGCCCCATTTTCTGTTGCTATGATTAGTTTTCATGATATATTTGGTTAAGCATAGTTGTGTTTCGTAACATTATTTGAAAATTTCATTGCAATTTGGGAGAAACATATCTTCCGCCATTACTAAAACTTTGACGAGATTTTGCCTTTTTGAAAGCAATGAGATGCTTGCAGTACGTGTAATTACATTTTTAAAAATGTACTGCTAGAACTAGAGCCATGAACGAGTTATTACTGGCTTAAGAAAACCTTGAAAGTAATGATCCAATTATTTTGCTGAATAATTTGATGATCAAAAATTTAACAGAACCATATCTTTCACCAATATTTTCTTTATTTCTATCGTTATCACATTATCCCTTTCCTTCTGGAATGTTCCTTCTTCTTGCATTTCTTTCCTTTTCTTTTCGTTACACTGCAGTAATATTTATTGATTTCATCACACCCTTCTCTTCTCATGTCTCTTCGCCATGCCCTTTTTTCCTATCCATCCCTTAATATTTTCTCTGCTTTATTTTCCCTCCTTCATCTCACACCACTCCACTCACTTCTCCACTCACTTCTCCGCTTGTAATTTACAGCACTGCTCCATGCGGTACAATCATGACTCAAACTCACTGGCTAGCGTTTGATCATTTTAAATCATGATTTATATCATCACCAGCTTAACAAACAATGAATTAATGACTTACTTTCTGAATCTTGATATTGCCGATAGAGAAAATAATGAGGTCAATTAAAGAAAATCAAAAAAGAGCATATGACAGCACCTATTACTTTAAGAAAAATGAAAATCAAACCAGGGGGGAAAAAAAACTACTCGGTCGGACGTCAACCGCAATCTGCATGGTGCAAGAATCCACACCAGATGTGTAAATAGCCACAAGCGCTAAACACTCTGCGTATTGCCAAAGTGTCAAAATGAACATGTTTCATGCGTTACAGGTGAAAAATACTTGTGTTTATATCAATAAGTTATGCCCTGTGTATTTTTCATTTCATCTACATATTTTCAAGGCTCCTTCTGAATCATCAGATTCGAATCTTCGAATCCTGGACGTCTGTGACTCTGTGTAAAGCACTGCAAATGAAAAATGATGAATGAATACAGGTTTTCCTTGCATTTAAAAAAGTTGCCCGAGTTCTTATGATGAAAACTGAATCTTATCAGACTACAAAGATACGATGTCTGGTTTGACAAATTTTATAGGTATAGCAAAGCAAAGGAAAATTTGAATTATCAGTAGAACAGATATAGACTATTCCAACAGGTGGATATCTACAATGTATAAATTGGGTGCTTTCCAGAATAATGCTCGTCAAAACAACTAATTACTGCATGATTAACAATTCAGAAAAACTCTTATACTGTTAATTATAAAATGCACTTCTGAAATCAGAACTCAATATAACTTTTAACCTGAAATTAATCAAATATTTGGAAGTAGGACTAAATGTAAACATGAACATGATGAAAGGGAGTTAACACAGGTGTCCAAATCTTATTGCTTGTGATATGCTATATTTCATTTCTGAAATTTCTGAAATTGCTAATATATCTAACACAGGAGGTGGGAGTAAAAATACTTCCAAAATTTCTATTAACCTAATTTGTTTTAAAGGTCTTTTACACAATGCATTAAGTTTGAGTGTTTATGATACTACAATAAAATTCAGGAGTTTTGAGGATCTTTGCCGAGTAAATTAATCCTCTACTCGTGCTGAAGCAAATTATTCCCTTTTCACTGACACTGCATCATTCAGGTTACAGTAATAATACTCATACGGTGGCAAAACACTCCTGCCAAAAAACAAACCAATCTTTAAAATGGATAACCCTGATAATAATCCGACACATCAAGTATGATGAACCATTACATTTCAATATCAGCGAGTATGCTACATGTAACACATATATTTCACTTTCAGCTCACATGAATTATGCTGAAATATTCTCATACAATATTTCTGCTGAATGGAGACTCTTCACAACATTAACTCATGTAGAACAGTCGTATCTATTTTCCCTTGAAAAAAAAAATGCAAAAAAGCTGACAAAATAGCAAATACTTCCATATTATAAGACCTATGGGTACCATGAATAAATAATTTTTATGTACAATATACACTTTCTGTATATACATACAAACGTGATAGGAACAGATATAGTCACCCAAATTGTCATCAGTACATCATCAAAGTACAAAGCTCATCAATACACACACATATCATTTTTTCAATTAACAAAAAGAAAAGCTGCAAAATATCAACAAAAGAGTAAGGCTTAAACTACACCAAACTAAAATTCTTCCTTACAGCTCTATGTTTTACTTTTTAATTATTCAACCAGATTCACAAAGTCTATGGAAATTAAACAAGTAAATATATTGCTATTTCATACGACATTTGCAGGCTACTTAGTGTATTTTATTACAAGTCTATGAAAATATTACACCAAGCCTGAGAAAATACAGAATTTTTGTTTTATTTACTTTACGGTTACTGATTGTTTGGATAAATTTAGATTTTTCAGGACTGGCAACAAAACCAAAATCCTTGGTATCACTCACTGTGTGCACTGGATGCACACTAAAACTCGGCCTGAAATAATGATTGGCAAGTAAGAGTATTGATTTAAAAGTGTCTAATTACTGTAAATGCAGAAATATTCACGGTACATTAATTTTCGCAGATTTCGCGCTACTTTCCGCGGGCGCGAATTCTAGAACTCGCGAAAATATTAGCCTGATTTCCTATGCGGGTTAAATTGCACGCTTCAGCACATTAATATGTGTGTGTGTCCAATTCATTTTTGAGCGTGTGTGTGTAGTTGCGCATGTTGTATGCATTTGAATGGACTGCGTGTGTGTAAATTAATAAATGGAGTGGGTATACATGCGAGCGTGTAATTGTGCAGCGCGAATTTAAGAACCCGCGAATATGTTTTGGGGTCGCTCAGCGCAACAATTTAATTGTGCGAAAATAACAGCGTTTACAGTATACAAATTGTATATTTCAAAAATTGTTCTTATAGTATGGTTAAGAAGTAACACTAAATACAAAGGCTACTCACATAATTACATACCAGAACCAAAGGGTTACATTATATCACTGAAAATGTTGCATTAGGGGGACAAATTTTGCCCATACATGCTTTCAAAGTCTATCTGCATTCTTATATATATTCTTCTCTAACTTTTATCACTTTTATCACTTTTATCACTTTTATCACTTTTATCACAGGTATATGCGCTATTAAAGTGCTAGTCTCCTCCCCAAGTGGACTGTTATGAATGTATATAATTCAATCTTTTTACATGCAATTAATAACAAATTTTACATGTCACCATTTTTTATGAAAACCTGTGCAATGTATACCCTTCTTACATGTTTAGTCTTTTATGAATTTTGTGCCTATGAACATGTAAACATGAATATTCCAGCTGAGGCTGCTTTTCATGTAAGATTAATATATTTGCTTCATGTTTGTATGTTAATAAAGACCATTTTTGAATTGAATTGAAGACCTAAATCGGAATACACATTTTCAGCTAAAAGGACCAGGAGAACTTATAAGATAAAGTTGAGTTGGTCATGCGATAACATTGTCAAAAACTGTCTCAAAGCAATTGGGAACGGTTGATTATATAGTACATAAGAATTGGTGTATGCTGTAAGGTTTTGGAATCACCAAAACGAGAAGAAATTGACTCAATCCCACTGAGAGTCACATGCACTGCACACAGAAATGTATATAAGGGACTACATACACATGTTCGGCCCAAACATTTCAGCCGTTTCTCGTCATATTTCGATTATGAGGGCATTTGAAGAGCAATAATTTCCAGGGGACATTTCTACTATGATATTCTTCCAAACCGACATAACAGGAATGAGAAAGCTCACAAATTATTTTCTCCTTTCTCAGAACCAAACCTTCTCTTTAATGCCATTATCCAGTTAATGCTATTATCAAATCCTGCTATTATCAAATCCTGCGATTAAATCATAAAGCTATTATACGTTTTGTTTATTAACATAATAAATTCTACAATATAAGCATTAAACCGTTTTATTATCAAATCCTGCGATTAAATCATAAAGCTATTATAGGTTTTGGTTATTAACATAATAAATTCTACAATATAAGCATTAAACCGTTTTATTATCAAATCCTGCGATTAAATCATAAAGCTATTATAGGTTTTGTTTATTAACATAATAAATTCTACAATATAAGCATTAACCCATAGCAGTACAGTGTCTACTTTTAGTGGTGTTTTTGCATCCAGAATGCTAGGATTTTTACACATTATACATGAGCAGAAGGAGCAAAAATTACACAAAATTTTGAGTCCATTTCCAATGCAGTACATTGTGCCATTCACGAATAAGAGTGATTTAATTGTAACTAATCATTAAACTCTCTAAATTGGCAATGCGTTGTAAAACATATAATCACTATTTTTGTGTACAAAATGGCAAAATTCTGTGACATTTTGCAATTTTCATTCACACTGGTTCATTTAATAATCATTTCATTTTTTTCAAACTACGTAGGAGTGGAAAATAGAATAATTGTTGCCAATTTGAGGAGGAAAAACTGGTTAATTTAGACCATAAGAAAACTATGAAATGCTATGGGTTAAAAGAAGCAATTAATATTATTCATAGTACTAGCTCACAAATTTCACCAAGAGTACCCATAAGAGTAACATTCAAAGACAAAGCAACACTTCTTAGTGCCATATCTAAACACAAACACAAACACCATAAAAAAGGTGGAAAGTGTAAGTACATGTTTCCAGCACTCCACTCATCCCACAAGGACTTGAGTAGCTAAAATTGAAGAAAAAAACCAACTATACATATATTTCAGCTGTCCAATGTAACACACAACGATTTCAGTCTAAATATGCAGCAAAGAATAAATATCAACCGCACTTGATGATCAGGAAAAAAGCTCTGCACTTTTTGACCTTGTATTGCTTTCTGAGATAACACAATCACGATGGAAAATACTTAATATCATTCTCTTTCTTTTTGCCTCTGACGAAGATTCTGCTAGGATTGAAAGCTCAGGCCCCTTTTGACTCCATTTTACTCCAATGGCTCGCTATTATTGGATAAGCAGTTTTCAGCAGCTTGTTTTCGATAATCATTCTCTTTCGTTAACTATTTGGTTGATCATTAGTCACTTTTTAAGTATTAATCAAGGATACAATTAAGCATTTATGAGAGTACTTTCTTGATGTAAAATATTGTCATATTTTTATTGAGAAATGATGATGATTTTGAGTGTTAAGAGAGAATCATACAAAATGTTGAGAAAGAGATATCTCCCTTGGTGATTCTTTACTTGTTTACCTTTCAGCTGATTTTGCGTTACTTGAATAGTACCAATAGTTGGATTTTCTTTCAAACTTTGAACAACTTGTTATTATGAAGCCACCAAGTTTTCAAACATTTACCATAATTACACTGAACATTTTATTACCATGGATTGTTTTGCATTGTTCTTTTTTTTAAATAAAAACCGTGTTCCATGACATCAAACTTTCAGAAAGACAACCTTTTCCAAGTCCAAAAGTAGAATATTCACTTTTATATTTTTGACAGTGAAAACTGCCTATGGCACTGGCAGGGGTAATTATTCTACTCGGCTGTTTTTCAAAGCAATCTCAACTTCTCTTCTGTAATTCATCTATATTTCTTTCTTCTAGAGTGCATCTGAATGTATGCAGCATTGACATAAATCTATCATATTATAATTCACCAAAAATTACATTACAAATAGCACCTTATCTGTTTGTACAATAAACTGTTCTATATTACAAGAGCATTAAATTCTGGCAATAACTTTTGGGTACTTTACAATTAGCGAAGATTAGAGAAATACTTGATATCTTGAAAATTTTCTTTCCTTATGCTTGTATCTGACTTATCATAATTGAAAAAGCTGAAAAAAAAATTTTTTTTAATAGAAAAACAGAAGCCTCCTTTTCTTGGAGCCCCCCCCCCAAAAAAAAAAAAATAAAAGAGAAGAAGAAGAATGCAAAATCTTGTGGTTAGGTGAAGAGAATCAGTTTTGTAAGTCATCTTAATTCTTATAAATATAGATCTGACCCTAAACACTAAAGCCCTCCCCTCTAATTGGACAACATGAAAACCTAAAAAAAAAAATCTTAAAAAAAAAACTTCAGAATAACAACTTTATGCAAGTATTTGTATGTAAGCAAGTAATACCATCAATCAATTGATTGATCATTAGTCACTTTTTAAGTATTAAATGAGGATACAATTAAGCATTTATAAGAGTACATTCTTGATGTAAAATATTGTCAAATTTTAAGAGAAATGATGATCATTTTGAGTGTTAAGAGAGAATCGTACAAAATGTTGAGAGAGAGAGATATCTCCCTTGGTGATTCTTTACTTGTTTACATTTCAGCTGATTTTGTGTTACTTCAACTAAACTGTTGAATAGTACCAATAGTTGGATTTTCTTTCAAACTTTGAATAACTTATGAAGCTACCAAGTTTTCAAACATTTACCAAGCTGAAAATAATAAGGAAAAACAGAAGCCTCCTTTTCTAGGAGCCCCCCTCCCAAAAAAAAATTCTTTCTAATCAGCTGACTTTGCATTCAACCTTGGCATCTGCACCAAAATGCTGCGTTAAGTTGAGTTGTTTGGCGACGGCCCGGGCAAGATACGTCATTGTTCCATAGCGGCCGATGGGGGCGGTGTCGTAGAAATGGAGGCAGATACCTGCGATGCCGCCACAGGGCAGTGGAAGGGGAAAAGGTCCTCGGCGGTTAGGGGTCGCACAGCAGAGTGTGGCGTCACCCTCGTAGGTCACCTGTAGAGGGAGACAAAGGGTTGCACAATAATTAACATTCTTCAACAAACATACAAAATAATACTATCATAAAGCTGGAGATTTTTTTTTCTTTTTAATTTATTTATTTTCCACACATGGGCTGGATCACCCTCTTCAGCCAGAGGCTGAGGGGTCCAGAGAGATAGGAGGCGTATCTCTAGTGAGAACGACGGAGGCATGAATCTCGGTTGCTCTTTTGTCTTAAGACCTTAGATCTGTCAGAGGATGAAACAAAAACTGTTTGATAAAAAAAAAAATCATTTTTGCAATATTTGTACAGAAATTGATGTGAACTGACAAAAACAAAATAACATGTGAATAATGCTATGAAAAAGAAATGTGAATGTACAGCATTAACAGTTTGAAATATCCAAAAGATGTGGATATATTAACTCTTACTGTGCCAAGGGGTTTAGCTCTCTTCAAAATTTTACCAAAATGTAATCAATGCTTGCTTTTCAAATGTCTGCACTTCATTAACCATCTATTACTTACATGTATACGTGACATCGGCACTGAAAGAGTTAAGCATCTTTCATTTGTTATGTCATATCAGCCAATGTGCCATTCTTACAAGCAAAATGGCCTACCCCTAAAAACTGAAAACATGCAATGCTTATTGATAGAACATGATAATGCCCTGCAGTTTTAACATCCCACAAATTTGCTACTTGTTCAGATTAATAGACAGACTACTGATTTTGCAATTGGTAGAAAGGCAAAAGGATACATGCCCCTGCTTCTAAAGAGAGGACAATGCAAAAACTTGTGGTTAGGTGAAGAAAATCTGTTTTGGAAGTCATCCAAAATTCTTATATAGATCTCACCCTGAACACTATAAGCCCTCACCTCTTTTTTGACAACAGGAAAACCTCCAAGAAACTCTTTATAAAAAAACTTCAGAATAACAACTTTATGCAAGCATTTATGTAAGCCCATAACAGCACCCCTCCCCCGATTCTCGAAGGGAAACAATGGAGGTCTATATCAGCATGTTGTTGAAACTGGCACATAAGTTGCGAATAATGAAGTATTTCATTTCTCCTCCACCTTTTTGAACAATCATATCATTTTAAATCCTTTAACATACATGTTACAGTTAAATGTACTGTAGTTACAGATGAAAAATTACATTTGAAGTATAAAGAGAAGTGCACATTCGAGGTCACAGAACATACTGGGTCACAATACATATTCCAGATCGCAAGGGGAAAAATGTTATTCAAAATCATCACAAAGTAAAATTCTGAAACTTGTGATCACTTTGCCAGTAAATCAAGAAATATCATATCCATATTTCCTCCTTTGAATGTTATTTGTCTGCTGTTGAACAGACCAAGGTTTTGTTAGATATGAATTTTGGTATCCTCATTAACTTGTTGAACCCTCCTCGTCTTGCCTTTGTATAATGAGATAACCATGATGCAATATAGGATTCATCTACACATTGCAACTTTTGGGCCCTTTCACACCAGAGGGAGATTCGTACAAAGAAACGTATGAAAACATAACCAAGAGTACAGATCAAAAAGGGCACACTCTGGATCAGGCTTGTAGTCCATATATTACAGACATTTTTCTTTTCACCACATACATTTTATCCTGTGCCTTTGATGAACAAATGAAAGTAATTTCACAGTAATTACATTTGCATATTATGTATACGGTAGATGTAAATAATGATGAAAACATAAACCTATTTCCAGTTTGAAGTCTTCAAAACATGTTTGAAAAGTCTACTCCTCATGGACGCGAGTCAAAATAAAAAGAGAATGACTACTGTACGGTCTTTTTTGGTCAATAAAATTCTGTTTCTTTGCTGATTTAGAGTAAACTTCCTAAGCTTTTCCCTATCTGGAAAAGAGGAACTAATTTCCCTGGTTTTCCCTGGTTTTCCTGGATAGCTGGGAACACTGTTCATAGAGCAATTATCATGAAGTAAAATACAGCTGAGGATTCCATAAAGTGCACTTGTTCACACTTCAGAAACTAGCCACGTTCATACGGGACTTGTGGTTCCGAAACTTTAAGTTAACAAAACCACGACTCCCTAACCACTACGAGGGTTCACACGAGCCTGAAACAAAGAGCTGAAACTACAAGACGAGCAATCGTTGTGGTTAACCCCGGAAGTAGATACTACCCATTGTGTGTACAGTACACATACAGATCCTGTGTTCATAATTTGTGTGAAGTGTATGACCCGGAAGTTTAACATGAACAGAGAGGTCATCATTAACCCTCTAGTTACCACAAGACCAAAATGCTATTCACTTTGTACATAGTGTTGTTGACTTTGGTCCTGACAGGGTTAACCGCAAGCTTGCGAAACTTAAAGTTTATTCCGTTCACATGGGCCGAGACTGCGACGGAGGACTCCCCGCTGGTTTCAGCCTTAACCATGAGCACGCTTGTGGTTCTAGAACTACAAGTAAACTTAAATTTTCGAACTTACGAGTCCGTTCATACGGTCTGAAACTATAAGATAACTACAAGTTAACTTAAAGTATTGAAACTGCAAGCGAAACTTAAAGTTTAGCTCCCATCGTGTGAACGCAACTATTATGAGCAGGGGGGCCATGAGAGAAAAGACTGTCAATGTGTAAAACATTTTAATTGATAGTACAACATGATGCATGACCTTGCCTGATTGAATTTTGATTGATATTCCATCAGTGTTGATCAGGTGTAAGTGATAGATAAAGGCAGGAATAGATGAAAAAAAAAAATGACTACCATAAAATGGGAACACTTTAACACCCCGGTGTAAAGATTTGAATAAAAGCAGAAAAATGAGAGAAGCAGAATAGTAAAGGTGTGAGCAAAATCCGATAAGAAATAAGAAAGTTATGAATTTTTCAAGTTGTACTAGTAAGCAATCATACACAAATTGATTTTGGGGGTACAGGGCAAATGAGGAGCTCGCAAGATATGTCACTGAGATGTCAATTTGTGTTTGATTGATTACAACTTCAAAAATTCATAACTTTCTTATTTCTTATCATATTTTGCTCAAACCTTCACTGATCTGTTTCTTTAAGTTTTCTGCTTCTTTTAAAACCAACTTGTAATCAGGTTGGACTTTTCCTTTAAGTCGTTTCTGACATTAGTACTCTTGATTGTGATATTGATGCAATAATTCAAGCACTTTTCTTCAACAGAAAAGTATGTCAAACTATGCTAAACACAGTTCTTGTTCTGTCATCCTCTCTAGTAGGTCCACGGTCACACCAAGGAACTAACTCTCATCAGAGAATCAACACTCTCGGTCACTTCAAGTTCTCTTTAAACAAACCAAATCCAGAATGGATCTTGTCCAAACAGATGGTGATAGAGGGATGGTTATCTCATGATAATTAGTCAATCTGCACTGATCTTCTTCACAGGAGCAAACTGTATCTCTCTTTCATCTAATTGGTACTCCTCTAAATTCTTCTAAGAGCTGCTACCCTAGGTGCATCCCCATTAGCCTGGACAAGGCTCCAGCTTTAGCTGTTTTACTGATGATGTATAGTGCTGCAGCTGGCAACCCAAAATCCTGGGGAGCATTTCATCAAGCGTTTTGTCAGTGATTTTTACCAACAACTGTTATAAGCTACTGAAATCCTTGCATCTGATTGGCTGAGAGCAAATTTGTCAGTAAATATCACTGACAAAACGCTTGATGAAATACTCCCCAGGTCTGGTCTGGCTGGCTCGCTAACTTCTAAAATCGTACCTCGTTCTGGACGGGTCTGGTAACTCCTTAAAACACAGTTAAATCTATCATCAAAATTTTGAGATTTTTGACAGTGCTCAACAAATGTCTGTTCTTTTCCTAAGGGGACTTTGTAACACACTCTTGGCAGACATGCACACACAAATATATTACAAAAATTCGCTTTCTTAATGATAAAAACGTCAAAAAGTGAACTCTTTTGCGAAGGAACTCTGTCACTGAGTTGACAAGATTTGAGGTTTAGTCTGGTTCAGGTCTGGCTCAGCTCAAACCTTCATCAGTCTGGCAAGTTTGAGACCAGTTCTGGTTCCAAGCTACAGCACTATACAGATAATCAGTAGTTTTTAAAAAATAAGTCAGAATTTGAAGTTCCGTGTCTCCATTAGTCAAGTTGAGCGATCATCGCTTGCTACAGGAATAAGCTCAAGCTTCAGAACATATCATAGCCCAAGTGCATCTTCACAAGTGGATTAGCCTGCTGAAAATGGCCAGATACACTGTCGCAGGCTATTTCACGAACAAGCCCTACATGTAGTTTGCTTGGGATAATCGCTCAAGCTGATATCCCAAACATAGGGGTGAAATGGCCTGCTATTTGTGACTTCACCGCAAATTAGCTTGAGTGGATCTGGCTACTTTTCCCAGATCCGAATTAGGATATTTTGAAGACTTGAGCTAATAAGGACACATCTTCTCTCTCTCTCTCTTTCACCTAATTGGCACGACTCTAAATTCTTCTGAGAGCTGCCACACTTACAACTGTTTTGGTAGCCCAGCTTCATACAAGGGTTGATGAATCTAGTGGCAATTAGCAATCCTGTCAGAACTACAAGTCTCTCTTTGCTTGATTTATATTAATGCAGATATATATCATAATCTAAATTTCAAAATATCAACAATTTTCCGCTTTCTAATGTGATATCTATAAAGTAAAAATATAGGGTGCAGTGCATTTTCATTTCTATGGCACTGGGTCAGAGAACAAAATACCATTTGTAGTCTTCAGATTTCAGGATTCTCTTTCAAAATCATAAATCAATTACATAATCATACTTTGGGAATTTTGTCTTAGATGTTTAATAATGATAGATTACACAGTATAGACTGATAATAAATAATAGGCTATTTAAAGAAATGAGATTAAGTAAAAAGCTAACATTAAAAAAAATAGATGAATATATGATAGTTAACGAAAAAGACTGATACTAAATAACAAGCTATTCAAAGAAATGAGATCATCAACTAAAAAGCTGTATAACATACAGACATAACAAGAAACATCCATATTAAGTTTTATGATAGATTACAGGCGCGGATCCAGAGGGAGGCGTGCGCCCCCCCCCCCCTGTTATGTCTGACAAAGTATGCCCCCGTACCCCCTAGATGGCCGTTTGGCTTCGTCCAACGGAGGGTTCCCTCAGTGTGCGCACCCCCTTTCTGAAAATCCTGTATCCACCCCTGGATTACAAAGTACAGACAGATACTGAATAATAAGCCAATTAAAGAAAGTAGGGTAAGTAAAAAGGCTGTCTAATTACCTAATTACAACAGAGTGGGTAAACATTCATATTAAATGTTTCATAATGATATATTAAATATTCACTGACACTAAATAATAAGCTTTTTAAAGAAATTAGATCAAGTAAAAAGCTGTCGAACAAAAAAAAATATATTAGATGCTCTATAATGACAGTTTACAGAAAGACTCACTGACATTAAATAAGTTATTTAAAGAAATTTGAACTTGAAAGTAAAAAGCTGTCTAATACAAAATATATATTACATTTTTTATAATGGTACATGTACATGTAGATTAAAGAAAGATTGACTGATCAATACTACTAGTAATTAAAAAGTCATTTAAAGAAATTAGATTGACTAAAAAGCTGTAATACAGCAAGAAGAAACATCAGTATTTGTTTTATGATAGATTACAGAAAGATTCACCGACATTAAAATGAAAGCTATTTCAAAATTAGATCAGGTAAAAATTCACTGACATTAAAATGATAGCTATTTCAAAATTAGATCAAGTAAAGATTCACCGACATTAAAATTAAAGCTATTTGCGAAATTAGATCAAGTAAAAAGCTGTCTTTTTAAATATATATATTAGATATATATTAGATGTTTTAAAATAGTAGATGTTTTAAAATAGTAGATGTTTTAAAATAGTGGATGAACAAAAGACTGATCAATACCACATAAAAAGCCATTTAAAGAAATTAGATAGAGTAAAAAGCTGTACAACATGCAGACATATCAAGAAACAATCTTATTTACTAGATGTTTTATAATGATAGATTACAGAAAGATTCAGACATTAGATCAAGTAAAAACAAACAATATATATTGGATGTTTTATAATGTTACATGTAGATTAAAAGAAAGACTGACTGATCAATACTGACTAAAAAGTCATTTAAAGAAATTAGATTGACTAAAAATCTGTATAAATACAGCAAGAACAAAACGTCAGTATTTGTTTTATAACAGATTACAGAAAGATTTATTGATTCTAACTAACAAGCCATTTAATGAAAACCATTTAATAAAAGGCTGTCTAACATACAACAACAGAGAACGTCTAACAAAAAAGACAACAACCACATCTATAGACAACAACAACAACAGCAACACACATCGGTAAGAGATTATATACTAATGTCCTTTCTGTGATGAAATATTAATGATAATAACTTTAGCAGAAGTTCAAGTAAAAGGCAAACCTCTACACACAGCATTCCTCAACCGTGACACATTATCGCCATGGTTCCTGCATCCCGGGAAAAGCATCGATGTGGAGAAACCCTCCTTTTCACTAGCCTGGTATTTCATCTACATATTTGCATGTTCCGCATCTGGATCTTTATTGTTTTATGTTTTTTTATTCAAGGTAGCAGCACTTCACATGTATAGCAGTTGAAGGCATATCAAATACACGTATCTTTCATCAATTTCTTTTTTCTTGGTGGGGGGGGGGGGGGCTTGTTGGTGTGAGGGTATTCCCTTCCTTCCCCATTTCTATCTATGTGTAGTCTGTGACTTCTGTGACTATTCATTATAGATTGAAAATATTGAGAAATGTAGGATTATATTAGCTTTTCCATAACATGAATACCAAAACCTTCAAACTTTCACTACCTAGTTTTTGCTACTAATTCTCAAGAATTTTCTTTTTATCAATCCAATTACTTTCAAACTCTCTCCAACCCATTTCTATAACTTCTTTTGTTTTCACACTAATCAACTTGTTACGAAGGTTATTAAGCCTCGCTCACACATGACGTTGTAAACAGACTAACAGTACTTAAGGGCTCATGGTCCTAAAATTTTACAAATGGTCCAAGCTTTCTCATATAGGAGATATAAATGGTTTTCTAGATTTGTGAAAGCCTTCTTAACATATTAAATTATACATGTATTTACAGTAAAACCTGAAGATTTCGAGACATGAAATGTTGGCGACTTGTAAACGACAAGTCACTTTGCAATTTGCAAAAAGAAAATTCAGTGTTGTGTGACTCGGCTATGATTCAATTATTCTGCGGCATGAAAAGTTTATGAATAATTTACGAAAGTTCCTGGTTTCACAGTAACCTTGGATGAGTGTGAAAGCACCCAGTGAGAGTGTGAATATGATGTGAACGGATGACGATGGAGCTTGAGGTAATGAATGAGAATCCTAACTGATAGTGGGTGTGGGGTGTCTGTGTGTGGGTGCATGCAAAAGTCGTTATCACGATCCCCGCTCAAATTGGGTTGGAAGTTTATTACGTAGATCAGTCGGTTATCTCTCTCGGAATATAATTGTGGTCAGTTCACATTGCACGTAATCAAAAATAATCCTGGCAAAGACTTTTAGAAGTGCTATAAAAATCTGATTATTTGAATTGAAACCCTCCTTCGGTAATCTCTCTCAGAATATAATTGTGGTCAGTTCACATGGCACATAATCAAAACGAATTCTGGCTGTAGGTCGTAAAAATCCAATTAAGATCTGATTATCCCACAGATCTGAATCAAAATCACTCTTTAACTAGATGAATCTTCGACCGCGCGCGGTCGGAATTTATGCCTCCGCCATCACCAGATTGGAAATGTATGGCATACATGTACACTCTAAAAAGGATTGGTCCAACAAAATTACACATCTTTTCACTTAAAAAGCACAGGAGACAGAAAATTTATTTCATTTCATTTTCATCCCATACAAATAAAAAAAATTCAGTTGATGGCTCAAACTGTTCTAGAAATATTTGATAACGAGGCTAAAAACCAGTAATTTCATGTAATTTCATGTAAATTGACCTCTGTGACCTCTGACCTACTTACCCCAAAATCTAATCAGTTCATCTTTCTATGGGGATGCATACTGGTACCAAGTTTGAAGTTCTCACCTCAGATAGTTCTTGAGATATCGCGGTAACGGTGCTAAAAACCAGTAATTCCATGTAATTTCATGTAAATTGACCTCTGTGACCTCTGAACTTTGACCTACCTACACCAAAATCTAATCATTTCCTCTTTCTATGGGGATACATACTGGTACCAAGTTTGAAGTTCTCACCTCAAACAGTTCTTGAGATATTGCGGTAACGGTGCTAAAAAACCAAGAATTTCATGTAATTTCATGTAAATTGACCTCTGTGACCTCTGAACTTTGACCTACCAACCCCAAAATCTAATCAGTTCCTCTTTCTATGGGGATACATACTGGTACCAATTTTGAAGTTCTCACCTCAAACAGTTCTTGAGATATTGCGGTAACGGTGCTAAAAAACCAAGAATTTCATGTAATTTCATGTAAATTGACCTCTGTGACCTCTGACCTTTGACCTCCTTACCCCAAAATCTAATCAGTTCATCGTCGTATAGGGAAACATACTAGTACCAAGTTTGAAGTTCTTACCTCAAACAGTTCTTGAGATATCGCGGTAACGGTGGCTAAAAACCAAGAATTTCATGTAATTTCATGTAAATTGACCTCTGTGACCTCTGACCTTTGACCTACCTACCCCAAAATTTAATCAGTTCATCTTCGTATGGGGATACATACTAGTACCAAGTTTGAGGTTCCTATCTCAAATGATTCTTCAGATATCGCGGTAACGAGAAGTGGGACGGACGGACGCACGGACGGACGGACGCACGGACGGACGGACAACCCGAAAACATAATGCCTCCGGCACCCACCTTCGGTGGGCGGAGACATAAAAATGTACACACTTGAAGAGAGATGCCATAACCAGCTACAGGTGTATTTTTCTAAAGTGAAATATTTGTTTTTTTCATCATGTCATTAAAATTTCAGTGTCCTGATTCAATCACTTCATGACATGATATTTAGGTGAATTATGACCACTCGTGAAATTCACAAAATTCAAGAAAATTTCTGCTTTCACAGTATATTTCTCATATTTTTCTCAGCAGCACTCAATAACTCATTTCATCCTCTTCGTAAGTCTGTCCCTTGTAAGTTTGCGAATCTAAACAAAATGTCATACATGCCAAACTTTACTTTGTGAATCTCGAAAACTCACTAAATTAATGAAAGTTTCTGGGCCCTGTTTCATAAAACTTGTTATCAATAACAACTGCCCCATTTCTATGACAAATTTGCTCTCAGCCAATCAGATTCAAGGATTTCAGTAGCTTATAACAATTATTGAAACTTGTTATTGATAACAGACAGGTTTCTCTCTCTATGAAACGAGGCCCTGGTTTATCTTTTTCATATTTTTCTTGAATCTACTCAACTCATTTTACACTCTTCATAACCCTGTCCCACATAACCTTGCGGTTCTAATAAAAATGTGGTACATGTATGTTAACTCTGAACCACAACATTTACATATTCTTAAAATATTCTGGCTTCACAGTATCCATTTCCCATTTTCGGGGTGCTGTAATCAATAGCTCATATCACCCTCTTCATAACCACGTCCCTCATAAGCGTGTGAATCTAATCAAAGCGTGAAACGTCAAGTTTTGAGGTTCTGGACCTCTCACAAAACTTTAAAAATGTACAAAAGTTTTTGGTTCCACAGCATCTTTTTAATTTTTTTTTCTGCAATCAATAACTCATTTCAATCTCTTCATAACCCTATCCCACATAAGTTTGTGAATCTAATCAAAGCATGGTATGTTAACCAACAAGCTATCGTCCATCTGGCTCCTAAAGAGTCCACCAGACTCGAGCCAATTACCGAAGAATTCGGGTGACGTCAGGAGGAAGGGATATTGCGATTATTTATACTCGAGTTTGTCGGTTTTCATCTTGTAATCACAGCACTGATCTACCTAACGACGACGCCGTGGTAAATAGCTTTTAAAGGTATCAAAACTCCTATGTTTACCCTCAGAGGTAATAGTCAACCTTTTTTTAATTCTTCAACATATAACTTCGGCTAAACGGACAATATTCCTTGTTTTGCAGATTGTCCCAATAACTTTGATTCATTACAAAGCATACCACATAATTATATACATGTATGCAACCACATAGAACAAAAAGTTCTGACCCAAATTGCGACCATTTTTTGGTATTAAAACTGCCGTTTTCAGTCATACGAACATCTTGATAACTGAAGAAGCAATTGACTAATAAAACTCAGAACTCCTACAATTATACAAAATTTGTAAGTAGATAAAGTCACAAAGTCAGAAGAAAAAACACTTTAAGATCACAAATGAAGCAATGTTTAAAATGCCTTTATAATGATCAGCAAGTCCATTTGCCACAAATAAAGAGATTAATCTATTTTTATGTTACAAAATGGCCAATGGATTTCAACTCATCTTTAAAGAATACATGAAGCAATTTTATATATAATAATTTAATTATTTTGTGACAATAATTTATAAAGTGACAGGTTATTAATCATTCTTAACCATGATATCTTAAAAAAGAAATTACCAAAGGTAAAAAAACCCATGATACATGTACGGAGAGACAGACAGAGATAATTAATGGCTTTGGAATAAATGGCAGCTGTCCAAAATTTAATACAATGACTGAAATAGGTTCACAGATTTCAACTATCAAATTGTTAAATATTGTTAATTTAACAATTTATTTATTTTACTAATTATCAAATGAATAATTCCTTAAGGTAAAATGACCATGATACATGATACATGTACCGGTAGGAAGAATTTTCAGACAGAGATAATTTATGGCTTTAGATTCTTTTGAATGGCAGCTCTTCAGATATTTAATACCATGACTGAAACAGATTCACAGATTTCAACTATCAAATTGTTAGCTATGATTAATTTAACAATTATTCATTTAAATAAATATCAAATAAAGAATTCCCAAAGGTAGGAAAACCAAATACGTGTACTGGTAGATAGAATTTTCAGACAGAGATAAATGATGGCTATGGAATTGCAACTGTTCTGAAATTTAATACAATGACTGAAATGAGTACACAGATTTCAACTTATTAAATTGCACCAGGAAACAAATGTAATGCAGAGTTTTGGTAAGCCCTCAAAACTTTTTGTCAGATTTCTTAGATTTTTGTTGATGAATTGCAAGATACTAGCAATACTAAAGACAAGGTGAAGATTTCGCCGCCTAAAGTTTAATATCAAACAAATGAGAGGCAAAAAATAATTTATATGCTGGGCCAGGCACGTAAACTTCCAACAACGGCAGCATGTACTATACACTACACACACACATGTAAAACCAATGAATAGCTACACACAGTGACACACATGCTGTCTCTATGTGAAGCCCCAAGATTACTTTGCGGGGAGCTGTCAGGGTGGAAAGGCAGCATATGGCAGTGATCTAGCGTTCCTTACAGTTATTTACACTGAAATTCACTGGAAATCATAGATGAATACCAAATGATCTCTTACAAACATCTTTTGATACAAGAACAGCATGAGACTATATTTAATACATTTCTTTCCAATTTCCTTTTACTACATGTATGACCTTTAAATGTTCTCAACAATTTATGTGTTAATGTTGGAAAATATTGTGACCACTTCTGTACTCCAAAAATAAAACCTCTAAGTGACTTTCTAATTACAAGTTACATGTAACCTCCAAGTACCAAATGGGATATTTCATACGCACTACCTTTCTTGAGAAAGTGTCCATAAAAAGCTACTTTATTCCTTGCTTTTTTATGTTTTTTATGTTTTCTATGTCTGTTTCACTTTCAAAAGTTATAGATTCACAGAATGATTATTATAAATATCACAGAAACCACATCGGAAAAACACAGAAAAGAAAATATCTTATGCATTTCACGTATAAATAGACTGATGTATCATAGTTAAAGGACCCATAGACCAATGTTAAGTTTTATGTTAACTTCCATGTTATCTTTAGGTTAAAAAAGGTTTCAGAATACCAATGCAATGTTAACTACTATGTTAAGTCCGTGCACGAGGCTTGCATAAAGATATGCATATGCATGCTGCATCTTCCTGCCAAAGTTAACATAGTTTTGGACTTAACATAGTGAGCTAACACACTTTTCACACCAACATAGCTTTCAGAATACCACCCCAGAACACAGCAATTGCCATTGTGTGTTGCAGCTGTCATTTCTGCCAACCTTTTGCTGTCCACTGTCACTAATGATTCATGACTCTGGGTTAAGAAGGTGTTCTGGACTTTCAGCTGCAACACACAATTGCAGCTGTTGTGTTCTGAATTACATGTATGTACTGATACACATAGATCGTGTGGCCTTGATTCCTCAAAAAGTGAAATATCTAATTAATATTCAGAGCAATATTTAAAGAAAAGTATTCAGAGAAATGTTATAAAACTTGCTTCCAATAAATTTTACATCCTTCAACTTTACAATGTAAAAACTTTAGTCTGATAACGATAGATAATTTTAAAGTTATTAACCATCAAAAGTGTCCACTGTTTTTTTTTCAACACCTAATTCATATATTGCCACAAACAAATAAATATTTGTCTCATA
Organism: Heliocidaris erythrogramma; assembly: GCA_025617745.1. NCBI lineage: Eukaryota > Metazoa > Echinodermata > Echinoidea > Camarodonta > Echinometridae > Heliocidaris > Heliocidaris erythrogramma. Next base: position 13,039,363 of record CM046867.1, on the reverse strand, counting down.
ATTTGATTTTTTAACACAGCTGCTTAGAGGATTTGTGAGGTTTCTCATTCATTTTATTTAGTTTGTTCCATGTTGAAGAACATCATAGTAGAAATGTCCCCTAAAAAGGGAGTAGAAATCTCCCCTAAAGAGGGTGTAGGAACCAAACATTCATTCCACATGTGTATGCAGTCCCATATACCCATTTCTGTATGCAGTCCATGCGCTTTTTAGTGAGTTTGGGTTTGGGTCAAATTCTTATCATGATGTTCCCAAAAAGTACATGTATATATCAATTCTTATGCACACATGATCAACCTTTCCCAATTGCTTTGAGACAGTTACTTTCACAATGCCATCCCATGACCAGAACTCAACTCTACCTGTAAAGTGTTTCTCAAGCACCCTAACTTAGATCAGCGTAAGGTGTTTTATACTGTGCTTAAATTTTAAAGTGTTTCTCAAGCACTCTAACTTAGATCAGCGTAAGGTGTTTTATACTGTGCTTTAATTTTAAAGTGTTTCTCAAGCACCCTAACTTAGATCAGCGTAAGGTGTTTTATACTGTGCTTAAATTTTAAAGTGTTTCTCAAGCACCCTAACTTAGATCAGCGTAAGGTGTTTTATACTGTGCTTAAATTTTAAAGTGTTTCTCAAGCACCCTAACTTACATGTAGATCAGCGTAAGGTGTTTTTTTACTGTGCTTAAATTTTAAAATGTTTCTCAAGCACCCTAACTTAGATCAGCGTAAGTTGTTTTATACTGCCCTTTCATGCAACCGGTGAGAGGTGTATGGTTTTCGCTGAATGATTGGTCTCAGTGGTCTTTTCTTCTAATGACCAGTTGGCCTATTAGTTCTAATCATATGATTACATCGCGAAAGAAAGTACCTGGAAGCAATAGACCGCTTTTGTAATGTATACAAATTTATGCACATATATTCTCTGAGCACCTTGTGACGAGCTATTCCATGAACCTGTTTTTTATAAATGAGCCTCAATGCTTGGAATCCAGTTAGCATATATTATTTGTAGCTATGTCCGGCAAGCTTTCAGGTTGTCAAGAACAACCTTTGTTTGAAAGGTATGCATAAAATTTGCAACATTACCGATGCGGTATATTAGGCAAAGTGCTTCATATTGTTTGATTATGCGGTCATGCTGCACATGTTTGTCACTTTTAAATAATTTCTTGTGCATTTCACATGATCATCACTTAATTTCTCATGCACTTCACATGTTCCTCACTTAATTTCTCATGCACTTCACATGTTCATCACTTAATTTCTCATGCACTTCACATGTTAGTCACTTAATTTCTCATGCACTTCACAAGTTAGTCACTTAATTTCTCATGCACTTCACATGTTCATCACTTAATTTCTCATGCACTTCACAAGTTAGTCACTTAATTTCTCATGCACTTCACATGTTCCTCACTTAATTTCTCATGAACTTCACAGGTTTCTCATGCACTTCACATGTCTGCCACTCAATTTCTCATTCATTTCACGTTTATCACTTAATTTCCCATGCGCTTCAAATGTTCGTCACTTAATTTCTCATGAACATATTCGTCATTTAATTACTCATGAACTTCACATGTTTCTCATGCACTTCACATGTTCATCACTTAATTTCTCATGCACTTCACAAGTTAGTCACCTAATTTCTCATGCACTTCACAAGTTAGTCACTTAATTTCTCATGCACTTCACATGTTCCTCACTTAATTTCTCATGCACTTCACATGTTTGTCACTTCATTTCCCGTGGACTTCCCAAAAAACAACAGTACATCATACACACATTATTCGTAAGCAAATTTCCTTCTTTTCAAGGCTGACAGGGACACAGGCATTTTCAGGAATTGCGGTTTTTGCGTTAATGATACCACGCTACTTTCCGCACATACACGCACAATGCTGACTTCTTTTTCACATGTCATTATGTAAGTTCATGACATTACACGGCTTCGCAAAAATAAAATCATCATGATAAGTACAGCCTCTATATACCTACTGTAAAAGTTTCAGGCACTGCTACCTCCTAGAACCCGCCCTTCGAGGGATGGGTTCATCCCCTGCTGAAGCTGCCTGAAGGCTGAGACATCTTAACCCCTTGACAACTGAAATCTCTCATTCCCATAGGTTTACTACAGGAACCACCTGATCCCGGTAGGCAATGGCTTAAACTAAGAGACTCCTTAGCCAGTTGATCACTGGCATACACACCCTATGCCAGGGTCAAACATACGCCAAGTCTGCAAGTTTTATTTGTAGGACTGCCATAAGATGGCATTTTGAAAAGGTGGGGAACATGCTAAGTGCTTGTATGTTAATGGGTCGTACAGTGAAACCTGTATATAAAGACCGTTCATGGGAGACAAGAAAAGCAGTCTTTATGACCAGGTGGTCTTTATGTACAGGTTCCTATAATACACGTTTCAATGAAAAACACTTTTTTCAAGGGAAACAAATATTGTGGTCTTTATAGACAGGTGGTCGCTAGAGCAGGTTTGACTATTTTGTTTTTGGCACATTTGTACAAATCTAAAAATCAAAACTCGTGCTAATAAATAAATAAATGTAAATTTGAAATTTTGTGAAAGAAAGGGAGGAAAGGGGGAAGGAGAGGGAGAGAGAGAGGGGGAGGGGGGAGGGCTCGAGAGAAAGAGAAGGATCTACACAGATTGGTTAACATACATGATTCAATATCAACAACACATACTAACTAAAAGGCACTGCATACCTGATCTTGTAAGAAGAGTTCATTAGCCTCTGCTACCAGTCTGTCTGTTGCTATAACCCCTCCAAGGTTGTGTAACCACTCATTCTCGACGACCAGAGACATTACCATCAGACACTCCACCATCAGCTGGCGGTACTCCTGCTCAGGAATTCTACGGTTAAATTAAGAAAACATAAAGAGTACACAGATCTGAACGATACACGACAATTGATATTACAATGTATCATTATATTAATTGTACATCACATGCACTGTTCATTCTATGGACAGCTTTCAAGCACATCAATTTGTACAGTTTTCTTTTTCTTTCTTGCCATTATTTGTACAATTCAACTTACGTCAGTAGTTTTTATACAATGATGAAATGAACAAATGTGGATTGAAATTAATGTAAGTTAGAGTAGCATCTTTATTTCAACAGAATTCCTGAACAGGAATTCAATTAAACTGAGAAAACATCATTCATTTAGAAATATGGTAAGCCGGTGTGGGGAATTATTGCTTACGCAATATACACATTGTTGCACATACTCGTTTAGGCGAGTTAATTTGCATGTTCTAATAAACAGGTGAATTTGGGAGTAATCCGTGAAGACCCCAACAAAACTTTGGACATGATAAGGATATACAAAAACTCTGCCTTTCCCTTTATGTGGAGACCAAAAGAGTGAGGAGAAAGCATGCAGAGCCATGCATGTATGTTGTGCATGTATGTCGTGCTGGTTTGTTGTGCGTGCTTGTCATGCATTTTTTTAAATGTTTTTGACGGGTGAATTTAGGGATAATCCATCAGGATGCAAGTAAGACTGGAGACAAGATGGTCATACTGAAGGACCTGGCGCATCACATACAGCTACCAAATTCTTGTACACGGTGACCAAAAGACGGTGGAAACAAAATGAGGCCAAACTGGCAGCTTTAAGTAATAGTCCACACACCCAAGAATTGCCTACATGAATACCGAGTTCAATCCAGTTTCACAAGACTAAAGATTATTTGATATTACAAGTCAGAAACGTAAATTTAAAAATGAACCTAAAATGTAAATGATAGGTTTTGCTATGCGTGTTTGTTGTCCGTGTTTGTTGTGCGTGTTTGTTGTGCGTGTTTGTTGTGCGTGTTTGTTGTGCGTGTTTGTCGCGCTTGTTTGATGCGCATGTTTTTGGTGGGCGTTTGTTGGGCGCGTTTGTTGGGCGCGTTTGTTGGGTGCATTTGTTGGGCGTGTTTGTTATGCATTCTTGTTATGCGTTCTTGTTGTGCATTTTTAATTGTTTTAACATAAAATCTGGGGTTAATCCACAAGGATCCCAGTAGCACAGGAGGAATGACAGTCATCCTGAAGGAGCTAGCCAGGTTTGTCCTAGAGGAATACCCTACTATCCTAGAGAGGGACCAGCAGATTGTGGAGATCACAATTGCTAAACTGGCAGCTTCAGTAGTATACACATCCACCATTTTGCCAAAGTGAATTCCATCCCATTCCATATAACTTCACTTTCAATCATTTGATATCACACTAAGAAAAATCAATACAATTTTTTTTTTTACTTTAAAACCAACGACCCTTAACTGCAAACACTAATTTTTGTATGCACATTAGGTGTCATTGACGAAGACCCAGGCAAAACGAGAGTCATGATAAAGATCCTCACCTAGCTTTTTAAGTCCATCTTCGACAACTACGACAAAACCTTACATGGAGACCAACAGACCGTGGAGGTAGTGGGTGATGAAAAATCAGAGTCACTGATGAAGACTCAAGCAAAACGAGAGTCATTGATGAAGACCCAAGCAAAATGAGAGTCATGATAAAGATCCTCACCCAGCTTTTTAAGTCCAACACACGGGTAGTATGTGATGAAACATCTGCAGCTTTAACAGTTCAACACCAAAAAAACTGCCTACATGAGTTTTACCCTGTATCACAGGACTTCCATTTCAAATCAGTGATAAAACGGGTATAAGAAATTCTCAACATGCAAATGCTGTAATTCTCATCATCATCCAACTGAATGCATCACAAAACTTCAAAAGAGGGCTGCAAGAATGACTCTACATGTATGACATGTGTACATCCTCAATGGAAAGGGTTATGGGGCTTACCTTCACTTTTCCCATCTGAGGCACAAGTGGCACAAAATACAATGATATAGTAGGAGGGATAAGGACCTACCTGTTGAGAACCTCTTCCACCCTAAGGGCAAACTTGAACTCATGAGGCGTCATCTCGCGGGTCAGCTGCTGGGACAAGAAGTGACTCACTACACGCAGACCTTGGCACTGGAAGAATGAACAATAATAAATGAAATGATTGCTCCTGAAAGACTCGTATTCCAATTATAACAAGAATTAAATTAAAACAATGGACCGAATTTTGATGCCACATGTATATGTAGTCCCATAGCCCCATATTGGTGTGTAGGTCTTTTCATAGTATGTGATTTTCAGTAAAAGATGACTCTAAAACCTTCCAAGAATATTCTCATGTCAACCTTTCCCAGTAACTTTTAGTAATTTTCTTTCACTATGTAATCGCCTGACCAGAACTCAACTTCATCTTTCAACAGACCTTTTCTAGAATCTTCCAGACTTTGTAGTAGAAGTCTGGAGGTGCTCTGTTGAGGGCGCCATCCAATCGTCGTCTCCTCAACCACTGACCCTGTCGCTCTGTCAGCTGCTCCTCCATCAAGTCGCCGCTCACAGTGGAGAAGGGCTTGTCTGAGGAACCCTGAAAGGCAGAGAAAAGAGGAGGTGAATTATTGTCGTGATGCTGGGTGATGTTGACTGTGTTAAGAGTCATGTGGGTCACAACTTAAAGGAGAATTAACCCCTGAGTACAAATTTACTTATATTGAAAGGTGTAATATATATTCCTACTTATTGGCCTAAATATCAGAAAAGGGTATAAATAAAGATATTCAAACACCCGGTATCGTCGCCTACTCATTTACATGGGGGCTGCCATTTTCTTGCTGATTTGGATTTGTACATGAACCATTGAGAAATGTTCCGGTCAGGAAGATATTTTGAATCCAAGACCTAAATTGATTATCTTCATTACCTAAAATCCCATATGTGACGAAAAATATAAAGTGGGTGTTTAAATGATTTATAAAAATGAAATCTTTATAATGATACTTTTAAATTGTCTGGTTTTGCTTAACAAAAATCTATTTTCTTGGGTTTGCCAAACAGAGCAGAACATAATATATGCAGCATGCATTCTGACTTTTCAAGTCCCATTATCCGAAAGCAGGTGAATGCATAGTTTGCCGCTATAGATGCTCAGGGAAGAAGCATCCATAAAATTTGAATTAATTTGCTCCGTCCATTGCGTCACAGTATCTAGAAAATAGATTTATATTAAGCGAATATCGATTTTCAACAGAAATATATAAGGAAATCTTCAGTTTAAAAATAAATTGACATATCTATTCTATATTTTTAATCTCAAATGGGTTTTTAATTTTGAAAAAGGCAATTGGGCATTTGGATTAAGAAAATCTTCTTGTACACATAAAAAAAATGGCAGCCCCCATGTATTGCTAGCAGACGATACATATTGCTAGCAGATGATAAATTGTGCTCAGAAAATCTTGATTCGTATCGATCTCGTATATTTTGACGCGAAGCAATATAGTCTAACAAGTAGGAATAAATAACACCTTTGAACACTATCGTCTTTATTGTTTGAGGTTAATTCTCCTTTAATGAATCTGAACCTAGTGGTGTGGTTTGGTATCCAAACGATATTCCAAGAACAACCTACTACAAAAACTATCCTCCAGTTCTATACGCAATCATCGCCTTCCTGTTCTACATCTGCTCTCACAAGATGATAACTCTCTTCCACACCAACATGTTCCTGACCCTGTCCGCCAGGAGTACCTCGACAACACTACGATGGACAACCTCGTTCTCTGGTATCCTCGATTAAAGAGATGCAATACCCCAAGATCTACTTCAAATCTTCTCAAGGACCTAATCACCAAAACTGATATCCCTCTACTCTATAATACATTTTAATATTAAAAATATTGAAGGGTGTGTCCAAGGTAAGTTGTAGTGCCATGATTAGATAATAGTTCTCTTTGTTGGAGGTACTTTATACATGAAAAAATGTTTCGGGGTTGACCCTTTTGTGCATGGTATCATGTGGAATACAAAGGTTTCAATTATTTACTTCTATTATAAAATGGAGGGATACAAGTTTTATTATAAGTTTTATGGGTGAACCCCACATGTATCACATACATGTACCTCTCTTTTGTGCATACAATTCCCCTAAAAGCTGGAACTATTTCTGATCATGTCACAACTTTTCTTGGAACACACCCCTCACTCAAAAATGGGGCTACACTGGTGCTCAAATACCAACCACAAAAGTAAGTTAGGAGACAACATTCCACACTTTTCAAGGCACAATGTAAAAAAAAAAGAATTCCTAACAACATTAAACCTGTTGCACATCCTGATATTAAAAAACAATACTCTTTATTCTCTTGCAACTCCAGATACAGACTAGTTCACAAATGTAGTCAAATTTATGAACCCTTCTTCCCCCAGGATTCTTGTGACGAACTATTGCACGCACTTGCGACAAGTAAATTGTATTTCAAAATTAAATATGCAGTTTGCATACATTATTTGTTGATATCTCAGATAGACAACTTTTATACCACAGTCACACCGCCAAACCGACCCCAAACCGACCGAATCTTTGCCACTGATGGCAATGTAAATTTTTATTCGCTGCATTGTCGTTTGGGCGTTCATCTTGTTGGTGTGACTATGGTATTACGGTCCTTAACCCCTTCCATGCCACCAGACTTTTGAGCAAATGTAAAAAATGATTTTTCAAGAGTTAATATTAACTCTCAAAGAGTACCTTCTCGAGTAAACTTGGCAAAGTTATATTGCATAAGAACAAACATTATACTGACGGCACAGGTTTCAATATGAGGAATGTTCAACACTCAAAATTTTGGGCGGGATTTGCCGCCGACGGCATGCTAGGGGTTAAGGTCAACTGCTGTACAGCCATGCATGAAATTTGAATACATTTGTGTACTGGTTTATTCTGGATCACCACATTATCATGACATATGGTCTAAACATAAAATCAACATATCTGACTTGTCACACATATCCCAAATGTTACTAATGTGAATTTTCATTTCTCTGATAAGGTATTTCAATTTCTTTTAATAAAGAAAGACAAAATTCATTTTGTAACTAGAAATGTGCATTGTTGGTGCCGCGCAATGCGAAATGTATCCCCCGGCACTGGCAGCGATTTGAAGGAGGGACAAAGACCCTCCCCCATCCCCTCCCTCAAACAAAAGGATGGGGTAGAAATTGCCGCCAGTGGCCCGGAATATTGTCAACACTAGGAGCAGCATTACCAAAACGATTTGTGCAGATTAGAGTATAATGCATTTTTATAGAAAATTCGGAAGAAATATGACCTCAGAGCGCACATAAGCCATCCACTAAAATATGACCTTTGATCCTATGAAAGACGGCACACTAGAGGCAGCATCACCAAAAACTGTAGAGGTGTAATCTATAATGACCTACATACAAAATCTGAAAGAAATGATTAACAAATGTTTCCTCCAGAATGCATGCTACGAAAATATGACATTTGACCCTAACAACAACCTGAATATGACATTTGACTGTATAGAAAGTGGTACAGTGGGGGTAGCATCAGCAAACAATTTAGATGTGTAGGTTTCACTAAGACACATCTTCATATAAAATTTGAAAGAAATGTGTTGAGAGATATACCAAGATACATCTCCATACAAAATTTGAAAGAAATCCATCAAGAAATGTGGCCTGCAGAGTGCACTCACGCCATGCCCTGAAGTATGACCTTTGACCCTATAAAAGACGCAACACTGGTGGCAGCATCACCAAAAACTATAGGTTTTTAGATTACACCAAGAGACACCTTCATGCAAAATTTGAACGAAATCCGTCAAGAAATGCAGAAGAGTGCAAGAAATGGAAAAATTACCTTTGACCCTATAAAGGACGGAACAATGAGGGCAGCATCACCAAAAATTAAATATGTGTAGATTATACCAAGATACATCTCCATACAAAATTTGAATGAAATCCGTCAAGAAATGCAGAAGTAAGAGTGCACAAAATGGACAAATGAGCTTTGACCCTATGAAGGACGGAACAATGAGGGCAGCATCACCAAACAGTAAAGATGTGTAGATTATACCAAGATACATCTCCATACAAAATTTGAAAGAAATCCATCAAGAAATGTGGCCTGCAGAGTGAACTCACGCCATCCCTTGAAGTATGGCCTTTGACCCTATAAAAGACGGGACACTGGTGGCAGCATCACCAAACACTATAGGTTTTTAAATTACACCAAGAGACACCTTCATGCAAAATTTGAACGAAATCCGTTGAGAAATGTGACCGCCAGAGCGCACACAAGAGTACAGACAAGACATCTATCAAAATATGACCTTTGACCCTATAAAAGATGAAACACTGGGGGCAGCATCACCAAAATCTATAGGGTTCCAGATTTTACCAAGCGACACATTCATACAAAATTTGAACAAAATCCGTTGAGAAATGTGACCGCTAGAGCGCACACAAACTGTCCCCCAAAATATGGCCTTTTACCCTATAAAAGACGGAACACTGGGGGCAGCATCACCAGAAACTATAGGGGTCCAGATTTTACCAAGATACACGTCCACAGGAAGTCTGAAAGAAATTCGTCGAGAAATGTGACCGCTAGAGCGCACACAAGAATGTGACGTGGCTCGGCGGCGGCGAAACGCTGCTGAATCCAAAGTATCCTCCGGCATACTGCCGGGGGATACAATAACTACATTTATCATACTCAGAACATAACCTGCATGCAATAATCATGTTCTGAATCACTTTGCATCTTACATAATTGTAACTTCCATCTACATGCAATATCAACCAATCAGGGTCCACCTTTCAAAAGTGACAGCATTTGCCTGACTGCTGATTGGCTAATACCAGGAAAGCTGCATTCAAGTCTCTGGATACTCACTGTGGATATCTGGCCCTTGAGGTAAGACATCCCATGGAACTTGCTGGATCGGGAACTCACAATAGATAGCTGGCGCTCCATAGTACCTGATCTATTGGAAGCTGCAAAGGACATGCATTATCGTCAAGGACAAATGATGTTATTTCACTTTTTTATCGTCATCAGATGAGATTATGCTAAATTCATTTTACTTTCAATACACAAACACTCAAGTTCATGTAGATGTATGACTACACATAAAAGGAGGAATGAGCATCGTAAAATATATCATATCATACAAATTAACGGAAAAAGATCATACAGTCAAACCTGCTTTAGCGACCACCTGTCTACAAAGACCAGTTTTTGTTTCCCTTGAAAAGTGCTTCTCATTGAAACCTGTATTTAAGAAACCTGTACATAAAGACCACCTGCTCATACAGACCGCTTTTCTCGTCTCCTTTGCGCGGTCTTTTGTATACAAGTTTCACTGTAAATAAATAAACTGCGAAACAAACACAAATACAATAAAAACCTGTATATAAAGACCTCTCGAGAGGGACATAATTATGTGGTCTATAAAAGCAGGTGGACTTTTATTTACAGGTTACTTTACTACATGTTTCCATGTGAAACACCGTTCAAGGGGAGGGGGGGATATGAGTCTCTATACACAGGTGGTCTTTCTATACAGGTGGTTGCTATTAAAGCAAGGTTTCACTGTATGTGATTGAAAATAACATTCATCGAATAAAAAAAATCAAAAAGCAAACATGACTGCCTTCTTTCTTACTTGCATTGACCATGAACTCTCTGCTACTGAGGATGTGATGCAGAAGATCCTTAATCTCAAAAGGACTTAATGTCACCAGCTGCTCATACGCTTCATTCACTGCAAGAAAGGAATAAAGCAATTTGTTTTTAAAACAAGACAAAATGGACACAAAATTTGATATGTACCCTCACATATTCAAAAGATTTCAACACTGCAAATAGAGCATGAACATCAAATCGAGATGAAATACTTTTTCCATTACCCTACCTGAAAATATATATGTGTTTCATCCCAGTATACCAAAAAGTTGTTAAAAACATTATGGACAGGTGCATCAGCTATCTCTTCTATGAAACAAACATTGATTTTGCTATATAAACATGGAAATTATCAATCTAATGTATATGCATCCTTCATTTTTTTAATTTTTCGTTAGATTGTTTTGCCAACATTTTATAGTGGTATACTTTAACCCATTGATTACTGATTATCTCATTCCCATAGGTTTAATTTTGACAAATGACAAATTTGCTCTCAGCCAATCAGATGCAAGGATTGCAGTAGCTTATAACAGTTGTCGGTAAAAATCACTGACAAAACGCTTGATGAAACGTTCCCCATGAGCACCACTACCCGACTGACATAAAAGATACACGAAACCAATATTCATTTATTGGGTCATCAAAAGTGTACAACATCTGCTTCTTTTAAAAATCATGTAAAAACATTTCTGTTTAATTCTTAATTAATTTCTACATGCGCCTTGAGCACTCATAATTCACATAATCAGCGCTAAATAAGTTACATTTATTATTATTATTATTATATTTTGTGATTACCTTCGCATTCCATAGCTCTTGCGAGTTCCGAGGTCATGACCTGTATGATCAGCCCCACTCTCAGTCTCAACATCTCAGTGAAGAGGTCAGGCTCCGTACAGATGAACATCGAGAGGTAGATCAATAATTCCTAATGACCAGGAGGAAAGTGCAAGCAAATATGTTTAAACATTACCCCTCAATAGTCAATATGATGGATTTATCCCATTTATTCTGGTGAGTTAATGGTTAAAATCTGTGGAATTTTGTTATCTGTCATTTCCAGAACTTTAAATTACCTTTAAACACCGTTGTAAGAGGTATTCTCTGGATAAGCAGCATGTCATTTCTAACATTTCAAATTTTTTCTTTAAATTTATGGAAATAAATCTACATGTATGGAATGACTTTTGAATTATCCCATCCGCTGTTGTCTCCCTACAAATGTACCTGTGTGAGCACAGCCGAGCTGCGATCTTCCCCACAGGCACCATAGATGAACGTCTCCAGCTCCTCGGGTGGGAGGGGTGCGGTGATGATCTTCTCCCGGGGCTCTGGTGGCAGACCCACTGAAACCTGCTTCTGTCTCACCAAGAGGTCGGTCACAGACTTGGCGAGGTGTTCCACCCTCTTGCGCAGGATACCGGCTGTGTGACGTACCACGGACCACGTCTTGTGGTGTGCGCTCTGCAAGGACAGAAAAGGTGGATGGACAAACATTGCAGGAATTTTAGACCAGCAGATGATAATGATGATGATGATGACGCAGATGGTAATAATAATAATAATAAAAATACCAACAACAACCAAAACAAAAACAAAACAACAATAATAAGAATAAACAACAACAGCAAACATATGGTTTTATAGAAATACATGCATAAAAATAAACATTTATGCTGGTCTTTCATCTTACCTTGTAATAAAGCTCCTCCATCAGTGTTTTGACAGTTACTCCAGGTTTGCCATTGATTTTAGTATCCCAATCCATACCCCTGAAAAGATATGTTTGAATTTCAATCATAATCAGCTATCAACATTTTGTTTTAAAAAAAGTGACAAGTTACAATAATTGTTATAATTATAATTGCTATAAGCTACTGAAATCCTTGAATCTGATTGGGTGAGAGCAAATTTATCATAGAAATTGGTCAGTTGTCATTGATAACAAGTTTTATGAAACGGGGCCCAGATCCTTCTGTCAGTGAAAGTTTTGTTTCACAATCCACATCCAACATGGCAATGAAGAGTTTATATCTGGACCCTGTTTCATAAAACTTGTTATCAATAACCACTGCCTCATTTCTATGACAAATTCACTCTCAGCCAATCAGATTCAAGGATTTCAGTAGCTTATAACCATTATTGTACCTTGTTATTGACAAAGAGTTTTATGAAACAGGGCCCAGGACTTACTGTTTTCAGAAAAATCATATAGGGCAATCAAAAGGATCACTGGACTGAAAATATACATTACAGTACTTATGCTTTCAATTCTGGAAGGGCATTAAGCTATTCACCCAACACATCATTCCAACTCCTGAATTAGGAGCTGTAAGGAAAAGTTTTTTGTACCACACATTTTGAGCAACAGTTGATAATTGATGTCACATTGACTGATGCAAATTATGAGCAATGTCACGTAAAACTTTGTTCTGAAGCAAACTAATGAATAAAACACAATCTGAATCTAATAGATCACGAACAATGTCAGAGAAAACATGTTTTATTTGATCTATTGGTTATCACTCACTTGGACTCGTATAGATAGTGTACAATGTCTGCCTGTTCATGGAGCGAGTCAGATTCCTGCAGCTGTTGGACAAGTTGGGCAGCCTCCTGGCCCTTAAAGATCTCCTCCAACTATTACAAAATATAAAGAAAATGATCCAGGGAAGAGAATATAAACAAATGATGAGGAGAAGAGATGAACATTAATTAGTGAATGGCTCTAAACTTAGGAATTGAAATGTATATCCCTGGCAGCCATCCCTGCGCAGTAACTGACAAAATAACCCTTTGTCTATCCTGCATTGTACATGTATCTTCAACTGACAAGACATTTAAAACTGAGGAATTACATTCCGTTTTGCACAAGGGAAAGCTTGTTTTCCACCTCTTCTAATCAGTAGAAATCTACAAGTTTTGCCAGTAATAGGGGCATTCTTATTATTCCTATCTTCTTATTTTCTTTGCCACAACAAGTTTTTTAGGTGCTTGCCTCATGTCAGGACGGGGCTTCACAGTGTTGGGAATTCCACCTTATACCCCTCACATTTTCAAGCAATGACTCACCTCCTTGTATTCAAACCAAGAGGGCGTCCTCTTCATGGGGGAGCCATACGAACCGTCAGTGTCTGGACGGAGGTGAAATTTACCCGGTGATGACGACAGCGGAATTTCCTTGCCAGGAGTTTCATAGACGGTTTCATTTGAATCTGTTTCATCTGAAATATCGGAATTAAAACAAAGAAGTCAAATGAATTCCTGTTTTTTGACAACACTAACATTTTATTATGTCACAAGTATTTTATGATATGAAATACAGAATCCAGCTATGACATATGACTTGTTCTTGTTTCTTCTCTATAGAATGTTTCATTAAAGAGCTGCTGATCAGTGACAGTAAACTCTTCTATTACTATGAAACAGAGATTGTCTCAAATTTTAAATTTTACCTTCATTCTTTTACACTTATTCAGTTTATATTTCTAAAAATCAAAGTTTTATTAGCCGTTCAAAAACAAAATCAGATGATAGACATCATAATGGGCACATTCTTAAGATCTTAGTATCATTTCCGTGGATGAAAATGCATTCAGAGTTGGTTCTGATTATGAGATATTACACCATGCACAGGAAATGAACAGAACTAAACAAAACAAATACAAACAAAAGAACAAAGATGTAAGGACCCTGTAGGAAATGTAGAAATATTGAGAGGACCAAATAAAATTAGTTTTAAAAAAGTCTTCACATTTGGACTACAAAAACAACTCAGTGCACACCCATATTAGATACACAAGACCGTCACCCAAACTGTGTATCAACTTGAAAGAAAAAAGGGTATTCGTACTAAAATACAGTTCTATGGATTATCCTAAGGAGAAAAACATGCATAAAAATTGCAATAGTCAGTTATTTATCCATCATCTCCATACGCAGCCATACTTGTGTACAGGTGCTACAAGCAAGCTAGATTGTGAGTGTATTAATCTGCAAGCAAGCAAGCTTGAGGCAGAACAACTGTTAGAGATGACTTCCACATCAGCTCACAACTCTTCCCATACTGTGCAAGCTTTTACATATCAAGTCACTGCCTGAAAATGTGATTATTAAGAAGCCATTCAGAGATGTACAGTATACCAGTAACTCCTACATAAAGGAATCTGATCTCTACATACGTACATGCTGTGGTCAATACAATATTCATATTAATTCAAATTAATTTATATTAAAAAGTAAACAGTGTACAGGTAAAACGATTGCAGACAATGTAATATTTGATATCAAAGTAATTGGATATGGTTCACATGATTTAAAAGATAATTCTGCCACAGCACAAGCAACACTTCTAGTGTGAACTTAAAGACAAGGTTGAGTTTTGGTCATGAGATTGAATTGTCAAAGAAACTGTCTCAAAACCAGTGGGAAAGGTTGATTATATAGCACATAATAATTGGTGTATGCTGTAAGGTTTTGGAATCACATGATAAGAAATTGACTAAATCCTGCTGAGAGTCACATGCACTGCACACAGAAATGTGTACATGGGACTACACACAAATGTTCGGCCTGAACATTTCAGCTGTTTCTTGTCACATTTCTATTGTGAGGGCATATGAAGAGCAATCCTCTTCAGGGGACATTTCTACTATGATAATCTTCCAAACTAACATAAAAAGAATGAGAAAGCTCACAAATTATTGTTCACCATTCCCAAATCTCAACCTTCTCTCTAATGCATAAAGTACTTTCATATTTTCAGGGGGAAAAATTGCATTTTAAGACACATGCTCTGACGGCAGTCGCTCCAGGGTTGATTTTGTATAATAATAATAATAATAATAATAATAAATGTGACTTATAGAGCGCCAAATCCATCTTGAAAATAAGTTGCTCAAGGCGCTGAAACAAACCAAATTCACTATTAATTACTATAATATTGAACAAATAAATAACGTTTCAACTGTGTTTTGAAAAGATCTACATTCTGAATAGATCGTAACTCAATAGGTAATAGATTCCATAGCACTGGCCCAGCGTGAGCAAAGGCCCTATACCCCCATGATTTCTTACATTGTGAGACTTTTAAAAGCCCCATATTTGAAGAACGTAACGACCTTGAAGGAATGTAACTGGTTAATAATGCCTGATTGTAAAGAGGAGCAGATGAATTAACAACATGAAATACAGAAAGTAACAACTTAAAAACAACACGTTTTTCAAGTGGTAACCAATGGAGAGATCTCAGTGTGGGAGTTATATGATCATATTTATGCACTCATTTAATCCTCAACTTCAAGCCTTGACCAAATACAAAAAACCTAACCCTAATCCTAACCTTGAACCTAACCTAAAACCCAATCGCAACCCTAACCCTAAATATATCTTAGATTGAAATAAAGCCCAAAGCGATTGTTGTCGGAGCACAAAAAAATTGATGGAGGAAAGGACTGAGGAACTAATAGATGGGAGGGAGCCATACTCTGGAATCCTGAATGTAACATTTATACAATACACTACCTGCAGAAAGCCAGAGGTATACTGTATGTCAGGAAATATCAGGAAGATTTATTCAGTTAAATCTTTTATAAAAGACAAAAAGCAATACTTAGCGACTTCCACAAAAGAGTGGTTAAATCTTTTACTGTGTGCCACTGACTATACAGTTTTGTGCATTCTAGAGTTTTACGAACAGACCATTTTTATAATGTATTCCAATTTAATATTTGCTTAATCATGAAATAATACATTCACCTCTTACATGGAACTGTATTTCACTAGGCAAATTGGAAATTGCATATACAGTATTTCTTTATACTAGGTTTACAATAACACAAAAATTTTGGACATCGCATTCTACTGAAATGAAATTATTTGTAGCAGGTCAATGTCCCTAAGAACTTGACAAAGCTGTATGCATTAACTCTGAATACATTAAGAAAATGGCCTACTGATACCAGTCTAAGACCAGTGAGAGAGAATATACATAAGTACCACAGTAAGACTATCAAACAATCCCAAATTTCCTTAAGTAGGGGTGCAGCTAAATAGTGCTAGGCCAATTTGACTTTTCTTGGAAAGTCTCCTGTTCTGATGCTTTGGGTGTTTGCTTTAAAAAAAAGGCAGATGGGTGCCTTCCTTGGCCCCTACAGACCACACCCCGGCTGATAGAGATCGAGAGTTGCAGTTGCATCGAGAGTGCAGGGGCGGTATTCTGAGCTTCTTTTTATCTCAGATAAAATCTGAGATTTTAAGTCAGTGAAATAAAATACCCTTAAAATATTTTTAAATCGGTATTCTGAGAACCATTTCAGCGAAATTTTATCTCATCTAAGACACGCCCATTTATGATGCCTTAACCAATAACAAATGTCGTTAAATTTCACTTTCATCATGCTCAGCCAATAGAATTGCTCTTTGCCAGTCTCTTGGGCAAGAGAGCTCGAATGCGCTATTTTTACAATTTTCAATACGCGTGCATCAAAGCGCAATCGCGCATTTTGCTAGGATTTCATGAAAACGACTAGGGTACTTTCCGAGGTTTTAGAAGACCATCACAAGCATTATTGCAAGTGTGATATTAGTTGGCAAAAATCTTGTAATAGAATTCGATAATCATATGAGAATGTTGCTTGAGAAATTAGTCAGTACTCAGTATCTTTTTGTTTATTTTGATCGCACGACTAGCATTATATTTGTCCAAATATATCGCACTCACCGTGTATCCTAGAGATAAAATAGCCCCTACCATACTTTAAGTTTTATTTTATCTTTCCCACAAATATGATTGGCGTAAGCGTTTAAAGCTGTGCGTATCATGCGTACAACATGGGTAGGCACGCAAGAGGTAAGAGATTGAGATAAAATATGAGAATACACAAAGATAAAATCAAAAATTTTAGAGATAAAATGATGCTCAGAATACCACCCCTGGCCACTATATATTAGTGCACATTCAGCCTTATCTCCAGTTGACAAAAGGAAGCGGTAAAGACACTACACATCGTGCACAAATAAAACCTGAGAAAATAGCACCACCAATTTTTCACTTTTTTCAAATAGAAAGAGAAAGAGAGAGAGATCAAAAGAGATTAAATACAGCTAAAGAAAGGCAAGAGAATAGAAGACAAAGAGATACGATACAGATGTGGAGACAGAGAAATAGAAAATAGATGAAGAGAGAGAGAGATACAAAGAAAAAGAGAGCATGGGAGGAAGAGAGTGAACGAGCAAGGAAAAGAGAGTAGAAAGAAAGACGGAGAGAAAGTAGAGAGAATGCATAAGAGACCTCTGCAAATATCAATAAACCTACAAATTAGCCGTCAATAAATCTCCTTTCCATGATGAAACAGTGAGAATTTTCACAAGAAATACACAAACACTAAAAGCAACTAGATCAACAAATAAAGCTAGATCATATTCAGTATGTTTTGAAACTATGCACTTGCCCTCTCCAGCTCTCCCCCAAAATATTTTTCTTCAGAATTTTCAGAATATATCAAGACATTTTCTTTTATGCACATTAAACTCAAATTTAGTTACCAAAATACATAGAAGTAATGTCTATATACTATATTATACTAGCAATAATATTTGCATAATATTCATATGATACAAATCTATAAAAATAATAGGAAGCTGAAATGAATATAATGCATTAAACATGTATTACCTTGACAAAATTCCAATGGAAAATCAAACAAAATTAATAAAAAAAGAAGACATATTAATGGCTATCACAAACCAAATGCACAAATGCCAAAGACTTAGTAAACTGAACTACAAAGAATGGAAATTAAAGTAATTCATGTAATTTTGCTAAATCTGGCATCATGCAATTTATGAAGTGCAAAAAACTACCAAAAAGTCTTGATAAAATTAATTTAAAACCAATGCAATCATTAGTAACATTTGAGGTTGTGGGGAAAATTTATTTCAGTGTTTGAAATGTTAATCTATCTAACACTAGTAAAAGAACATCTAGAAACAATATTCGTCCATGCTACACTAAATTTTCACTCTTGAAAAGTGGACAATTGTATGTTCTGAAACAAAAGCATTTTCAAAGTTATTGTAGTCATATACTCAAGATATGAATTGTTGTACATTTTATTTGTGAGAATTACATTATATCAAATTGAATTCAGTTAAATATCCTCTCTATTCCATTCCGTCCAATTGAAAAATCAGTTATCCAAAAAAGATAACCTCTAATTTGCAACTGATGACAACATGCCATGTCTTATGTACAATTACATGATTAATCAACAGCACTGCAAAACCGCTAGACAGGATTTCACATTTTCATGATATGAGTTTAGGTTGATGTGAAATTAACAAGCAATTTAATGGTATGTTTGTTCATACAAATGTAAAAATCTACCCTATGTGCTCTAAAGGTTATAAGTAAAAAAAAAAAAAATCAAAACAAAGATAATGGGAAATGGCATATTACCTGAACCACTTTAAAAAAAAACAGCTAAAAAAATGATCCATGTTTGAACAAAATTGTAAGATTGAAAAAAAAATCATGCTTCATGGAATTTGATGTAAAAAAGGAATGGATTTTATGACTGATTCTCCATGATAATGAAAGAAAACTCCTCCCCCCACCCCAAAGGAAAAACAAAATTTCTAACGAGAGCATGAAAATGATCAAACATTGTCCAAGATGCAACCTAAATCAACTTTGCCATAGCCATTAGTATAGCACTGCAGACAAATGGAATTTGGTAAGAATGAATTTGTTTTCTTTTTAGCGAATCCTACCGCTGCTGCTGTTACTGCTGATGTTAGAGCTGACGGCTGAGCGTAAGTCAGCATGATCTAGCAAGAGGGTGGGGGACGACCCAAACACCTCGTCGTCCTCCTCCTCAATCAGGTTACCTGCTTGGTGCGAGGAGGCCGTGTACGGGGTCCTGAATGACTCCAGGCCCTCTTCCCGCCTAAGCTTACGATGCTGTTGAGGCTGCTCTGCAGGCTGCTCATGGAGATGGCTATGCTTGGGGGACCCCACGTGACGTATGGAGGGCATGTTAAAGCTAATGGAGGCCTTGCGATTCAAAAGGTGCATTAGCGGCCGTGTATCTAGTGGTCATGGAGAAGCACATAGAGTGTTGGAATACCGATGACATGAAAGCTTCCAGAATTAATGTTTAATTTCATTTTCATCTGTGACATTCATAAGATATGCTTTCATTATATACAACAAAAACATACAAATACTAGTACTGATCTACAATTAATGGCGACATCTACAGAAGCGCTGATTAGCCAAGGCATTGATAAGACCTCTTTGTGGTTTGGTTTAATTTGGTTTAGTTTCACCTCTTGTAGTACAAACGATTCTTTACTAGAAAAAAATATTCATTTGAAAGGCATTTGTAAAATGATGTTAAGCAATTGAGTATATAGCCCACGACAGACTGTCTTTAAACTAATGACTAATACTACATGTAGCTAGGTCAAAATTGATATTCATGTATTTACATCCAGCAAAATCGTCCTGTTGTCCATCAGACCTCATTACTTTCTTTTACACAATAAGTGCAGCTCAATGTATAAGTTATTGCAGTTCAAAGCACTAAATTCAAGACCCTTTTGCTCACTGAACAGAGGCAGAATAAACCAGAAGTTGGGTATTGGTAAAATGGTGATCAATAACTATTCATAAACACTTAATCTAATACCTGATAACTCACAATCACTGAAGACACTACTAAAACGGAAGCACTCTACAAAGACAAGGATTGGGTCTAAAATCGCAGACTTTGAAGCACAGTATAAAGCATTTTAAATACATGGTACATATGGGTGTAGATCTGTCAAGCAACCCCCACCCCCCCCCCCCCAACTCCCTTCCAAATTGCTTTGAAGCACAAACTACCATTACAGCTTAATTCCGCTTTACCAAATGGATCAATAAGAAATGAAAACTTGAATTTCATGATGATTTGGACAATGTCATGAAATTTTTTGCATAAAACTGAGTGAGTTTAGGATCTAAAAGCAGAAAAATCAGTTTTCAATCTGCAAAAACAAGAATGTGTACGATCAGTAGTATCTAAATATCTTTAAATGCAAATGTGCACATCTGTAATCTTTCGTTTGATTGCAGAATGAAATATGAAAACAATCTGTTTAAGTTGGCAGCTGTGATGGTTCCTAGGATAAGACTCAATGCTGCATGTCGCCTGCTACATGTAGCTTTCTCAGAATACCAGGTCAAATTACGCATGCATGTAACAATCACAGCCTAACTCTTCTTGAATGGCGTGATAATGATGTGAAGTGAATGCAATGGACATCCAATTTGCCGCTCAGTATATGACGTTTGCTTTAAATTGTTTATATAGGAAGAAGCTCATCTTACCATAAGAACCTATGGGAGATATGATACCTATAAAAGCATTCAAAATGAAACTGTTATTAGAAACTTTTTTTTTCTTCTAACTACATGTAGGAGGATAGCTTTAAGATTTAGACTGAAATACTTGCTACATTACTACATACGTATTCTGACATGACTACAAGAGTCATCTCCATGATAGCCTCCAATCAAAGTATAAAAAACATGGCTAAAATGCACAACTACATGTATAAAGATACTGTAAAACATAAAAAGTACAAAGGGGACAGGAAAATACATGCAATGATTTTATAGTTTACCATACATAGAGGAATTGTGATTAAATTTGCTTTGGACTATCAATTTATATCTTTTTATTGATATTCACAACAAGTCAAAACCAAAGTCAATCACCGAATTTCCCTAGATCAAATATGTATGGCAGCATTTTCATGTATGCCTAACTGAGAGCTGTTCTTTTTAGATATAAGATTATACAAGAGCCATTTAATAAATAAAAATGAAAAATCCATTTTACCCAAGCCCATAACTGGAAAGCACATGTAATAATCGTCACTGGTTTCTCGCGAACCGACGAAACTCCTGTACTTAAGCCTATGTGCGTACGTCAGTTCGCGAAACCAGCCACGAATTGCTGCAAATGCACATATATATTTACAAAGACAACACAAGACACTGATACATGAAGATAATATATGATATATGTACAGTATGCACTTCTCTTGCTGCCATTTACTGAAAGCTTCACAAATATTAATTCCATGTGATAGCAAATATAATTATATATACTGGAATTATTATCATTATTATTATTATCATTATTATCATTATTATCAGGGCCTATTATGATTATTAATCCTCCTGCATCACCTGTGCTGAAAAGGAAAATGCACATTTAATCATTGTTATGCTCTGGGGAGCATTTAATCAAGCGTTTTGTCAGTGATTTTAACTGATAAATTTGCTCTCAGCCAATCAAATGCAAGGATTTCAGTAGCTTATCACAGTTGTCAGTAAAAATCACTGACAAAATGCTTGATGAAACGCTCATCAGGTCTCTCTTCACAGTACAATTACCCACAACTTTTCTCTAGCAAATGCAGAGATGACACTAGTATCTTACAATATAAAGAGTCAGGTAAAAAAAAAACATGCCCACCCACACTGGAGAGCAAATTTAGTCAATTAAGCATTCATTTTCTTTTAACCCTTTCAATCCCAAATTATGGTGAAATGTTCAGATATGTTCTGTGATTTTTTTCTGCACTATTTTCATACTAAATATGACAGAAATTTTTTAAAAAGTGGAAAAAAATGTAGTGTTAATTAAATCACTGAATAGGGACTCAAAAGTCCCATCAGACAGGAAAGGGGTGAAGAATGCATGGCATTTTTTTTACAAACAAGCTTAGTCTGATCTGGGACTGAAAAGTCCCGTCGGCCTTGAAAGGGTTAAAATGTGTCACAGAAGAAATATCAAAATTGCCTTATTATTAATGCAGTTACACATCACTCAGTGATTCTGTCTTAGTTTCATTACTGGGCCTAATGGTTATAAATAGTTGATAAAACTGCGAGATCTACATTTCTGTGATGTTTATTAGTCCTTTTTGCTAAACACTAATCATTCCATTATAGGTCATGCCCACATTGAAACAGAGATTACTAAGGTTCATCTATATCACATTTTTCACATTTTAACGTTTAGTTTGGCATAAAAAGGAACAACAGACATTATTTCTTCATTGGTTTTATATTTTTGGTCACACCAACCATATATTTCTTCCAGCTACCAAATTAAGAAAAAAGTGTACAGGAAAAGGGGTTTGTGTCAAGCACTGCGTTTGAAATAGTACCATAGCAACAGACCAGTTAACAAATGCAGCCAAATTATGAATGCTTTTTTCCCCAAAAGCTGTGAGATGAAAGACTGCATTTACCTGGCAGAATTGAAATACATGTTGATTATATCAGGTGTCTTATGTCTGACAAGACTTGGGCAAAGCTTATGGGCTTGTCACAGGCGACCATTGTGGTAAAGGTCATATGCACAAGACATCATTTGTGAACTGGTCTAAAGTAAAAGAACAAGCATGCTTTTTCCCTTTGTATATAGTTTGCACTTTGTTTTATAACCCTTACTTCTCCATTAACATCAACATGCAAGACAGAGACATGGATTATGGACTTTGAATTTTCACTGACCTGGATTTGCAGAGCTTTCTTCCATGTAGATGGACCTGGTCCTCTGGATGATGCCGTGGAAGTGAAAGGAGGATCGGCGATGGTCACCCATGGCCTTGGCCTCTAGGATGTTATCGGAGGAGGAGCAACGCATCTCCAACGGGGTCGAGGTCATGAGCATCAGCCCTTCTTCATCGTCATCAGAGGAGTGCTGAAGTTGCTCCTGCTGCAGATTGTGAAGCTGATGCACATGCTGGTGGTGAAGATGATGTTGGTGCTGGTGATGTTGATGGTGGTGGCTGGCAGTAGGGTCTGATGGGAACTGCTTGGCACCTCGCAGGCTTGGCTCGGGGACAGAGGAGTCGTTGGAGGGCTCCAGGAACTGGTAGAGTTCTGAACCTAAAGAACCAGTCATCGACAAATGAAAGTGATAGGATTTAGTAATTAGAGACATCTACAAGTCGTAATGATGTTAAGAAACAGACAGAAAATAAAAGACGGAGAAAGAAAGAATACATGTATTTCTGAGAAACACAAATATTACAATCAGACTAGAGAGAGAGAAAGAAGGGATCAGAGAAAGAGTCATACAGGGAGAATAATGCATGAAATACATGTATACTCTGGTAAAAATTGCTCTGCATCCAATTTCAAACCCAATTTGAAACATAGTCGAATTCCTAACTCCACCCTGGACTCCTCACTATAAAAACCCAACTGCAACCCATGCTCTTACACTGTTTACTATCTGATCACTGGAGATAAGCAGAAGAGGAAACAATGAGTCATTTTATGACTCATACATACTCACACATCATTCATATTGACTTTCAACATGCAACACAACTGATATACTGTTATAATAATGTCAATCCAATGTCAATGTCTGAATCCAATATACCATTCCATTCTTTTCTAATGGACAAAATATCACACAGTTTATTTTTTTTACCGGTTCACGAAAATGGAGTTATTGACATTGTAAGCAATTTAAAGCTAAAAAACAGCTCTGGGTACGATGGTATAACAAATGTTTTATTAAAAAATATCGTTCATGAAATAGTTTCTCCTTTAACCCATATTTTCAATCTATCACTAACAAACGGCACTGTCCCCAATAAAATGAAGACTGCAAAGGGCATACCTATTTTCAAGAAAGGTGACCGACAAGACGTAGGTAATTACCGCCCCATATCACTCCTAACAAGCTTCTCAAAGATTCTAGAAAAACTTGTCTATTCTCGCCTTATTACATTTTTAAATAATAATCATGTTCTCTCCGGGTCTCAATTTGGTTTCCGCAAAAAGCATTCAACTACGCACGCACTTCTGTTATTCATTAATAAAATTGCCAGAGCGATTGACGGTATGTCGCACACTGCAGGTATTTTCCTGGACTTCTCCAAGGCCTTCGATACTATAAATCATGATATATTGTTGCATAAGTTGTCCCACTATGGTATTCGGGGGAAGGCCTTGGAGTGGTTCAGGAACTACCTTATTGATAGAAAACAATATGTATACATAAATGGTTTCAAATCGACCCTTCAATCAATTACTTGTGGTGTCCCTCAAGGCTCTTTACTAGGCCCGCTCCTGTTTATCTTATACATTAACGATCTCCAAAACTCATCTGCAGTCTTATCATTTATCCTTTTTGCCGATGACTCCAATATTTTTTGCTCTCACCAGAACCCCGATACACTTCTCAACATCGTAAACACTGAATTAAAATGCGTTTCTGACTGGATTCAAGCTAACAAATTGTCGCTCAATATAAATAAAACAAATTTCATGTTATTTAGTAATTCTATATCATCCCTACCAGGTAATATACAAATTAACAATAAAAATATCGCCCAGGTTGAATCTACCAAATTTCTGGGTGTTTTTATAGACACTAGACTAACATGGAAGGTTCAAATTGATTGCCTATGTAAACTGTTATCACATAATTCAGGTGTAATGAACAAGTTGAAACCTTTTGTACCTCCTCATGTTATGCTTATACTCTATTCTGCCCTGATCTTGCCTTATCTTAATTATTATATACTTGCATGGGGAAATTGTTCTATAACCATAATTGACAAAATTAAAGTTGTACAAAAACGGGTTATTAGAATAGTAAATAATGTTGGATTTCGTGCACATACAAATGAACTTTTCTATAATTGTAACATCCTTAAGATATCTGACTTGTACTTGTATAATGTTGGAATATTTATGTATGAACTCTCGAAAGGTAATTTACCAGATGCTTTCGTCCCTATTTTTCAACGCAATAATGTTGTACATTCCTATCCAACTAGGCAAACAAACCATTTTCACCTCCCCCCTTTTCATTGCATCCAAATCAGAATTACTTTATATGGGAGCCTAATCATTTACAAGCAATACTTTTTATTTAGGCTCCCCACATTTTACATATTTCCTCTTTTGCCAGTCGTTTATATATTTCTCAAACTTTTTACCTATTTACTGTACATTATACTTGATCTGAGTTCCTTTGAAATTGACAGTTATGCTTGTAAAATAACTTCTGAAAAATTGTTTCGATGTAAATGTGGAATGTGGAACAAATAAACTTCAAACTTCAAACTTCAAAACATTAACAAGCCTGTCCCACTCATCCAATGTTCTAGTTTCTCCAATACAAGTGTACATTACCTGCAGTGGAGAAACCTTCAAGATAGCTCAGTTTCTCTATGCATGAGGTGTTAATGATGTCGGACAAATTCCGCATCTGGATCTGAACGCCGTTTACATATCCCGACTGGAACTTGTGGAAGATGTTGAGCATGGCTCTCTGGACGTCGCCATCTTCTGTGGAAGGTCAAGAGAGGAGAGATGGGGGAGGAAACGATGGTTAAAAGATCACAAAAGTAGAAGAGAGAAACAAGTAGGATGGGTGGAAAGGACAGAATAAAGGGTTTATAGCATTTGTAATAGGTAAATATCGGAGTCATACAGATATTATGGAAATAAAAGAATTTAATTCATTTGAGAGATTTACATCTGGTTCGTCATAAGTTGTAATGAAATAGCTTCGGAAAAATGCAATTCAACAAGTTCTTTGATTAGAATATATTCATACATATCTAAGCATACATTATCCTTTTAAAACTAATAGAACTAGTGCATACAGACAAAGCCGAAAATTGCAAAGTTCACTTTAAATAGAGAACGGTTATCCAAACGCAGCATCAAGAGAAGTATGGATCCATAAATATCTTCTTTTCAAGGATTACTAACCCTTAAAACCTAAATCTTTTAACCCTTTCGAGACAACTGACCACATTATAACCATGCAGCATTAAAAGAAAAATATTATTAATGCCAATTTGAAGAACAAAATGGCCCTTAATTCCTGTCATAATAATAATATTCCGTTCTTGTATAGCACATATCACATTATGATACAACATCTCTATGCACTTCCAAAAGACTTTTGGATATTATAACCCTGGCTTATCCTACCAGGTACCCACTTACTACACCTGGGTCGAGTGTGGCAAATGTAGATTAATGTCTTGCCAAAGGACGTTGGTGCTGCGGCAGGGATTCAAACCCCGTACCTTGTGGTTCATAGTCCGGAGACTTATCCACTAGACCATCATATAGAAGACTGGGATTGACTTTAGAAGTTTGCAGAACAAAACTGATGAGAAAGAACTGACCTATACAACACCCCACCACCCCTCGCTACCCCTAAAGCCTCATGGTGCAAGGTTCTACGATCCCCTGATTGAACTTGACCTACCCATCATGCTGTGCCTGACCTCTATGCACATAGTTGGCCGACCCAGCTCTCTCCAGTTGTACCTGAGATACGACATGTCATTCATGCAGATGCTGGCGAGAAGGTCATTGTCAAGGGCAAGGTAGAACTGGTGGTGATCCAAGAACTTTATCAAATTAAGAGGTAAAACAAGTGGTACAAGTCAATTGGAGAACTCTGTTATAATGGAAATATGAATATTAAATAATGTATAGTTTTGATGAATTCTGTGTAATCTTTCCAAATTTCAATCAAAACATACAATATGCATGTTTGTTTGGTTTTGTTTTTTGTGTGTTCTTTTTTGTTTTTGATTTATTTTTTTACATGTTGCTGAAATTAACAAACAATGAAAAGCACATCACACAGATACGGGTAGATGGGACAACACTCACATGTTGCATCCAAATTTGGTACAAAGTTTTGAACTATTTCTCATCACATTGGGAAAAAGAGATCATTTTCAATAGCAATTTTTATATCATGTGAAATTGCTACAAAGACATTAATCCACACAGGAATAAAAGGGATGAGAAAAGCTCACAAATACTCTATCATGCTTACAAGAATACCACCTTTAAACTAAATTGTTGATATGTGTATTGTGTCTAAACGAATGGTGAGGGATTAATACATGTAACTCACCTGTGGCAGGAAGGCTATAATTTTTTCATGGATGGCATATAGTTTGCTGGTACTCAGGATGCCTACTTCCTTCTTTACGTTACCAGACAATCCCAGTTTATCATTGTGACCTATATAAAGCAATTCAGTTCAATCGGACATTTCATCGGTCTTGTAAAAAAAATAATCATGAAAACTGCAAAAAAAAATATGAGGGATTCAAAACTAAAGTTCACTTTTATAAAACCTAATAATAATACATAATCTACACATAGGCTAATTTGATGCTTTCTTCAATAAGTCCACCCACGTAAAGATGGTATTAAAACCATCTGAACATGTTAAACTGTTGCATTATCTCATTATGTGAATAATCAATATTACACAGAAAAGTATTAATGGAAAAACATCACCTGTAATCACCAAATCCTACATATTGAAATAAGCAACATAAAAACTGCAGAAGGTATGATTAATTCAAATATATAATGATTTTAAAGTGGATCATCCTTACCAGGATGAAGGAACCTGAAAGTGCTTTGATCACTCACCCATGAGTCGTGTTATATTGCACAGTGCCCTCGCTGGGCGTATCTTGATCGGAGCGACCTCCGCCACCGTCTGGATCTGGATACCGTGTTCCTTC